>VMRN01000024.1:6149198-6273941 GCA_010277015.1 Poeciliopsis turrubarensis
GCCGACTGGAGAGCCGACTGGAGAGCCGACTGGAGAGCCGACTGGAGCGGCGACTGGAGCTGGAGCTGGCGCTGGAGCCGGGCTGGTGGAGCGGAAGTCCGGCTTGGGAGGCAGAGGGTTGCCGGCCATGACGGCAAAAGCGGCCTCACGCTCCCATTCTGCCTCCCGCTGCAACTCCACCAGACCCAGCTGCTGGAGGTGAGCAGACCAATACTCCAGCTCCATGAGAAGCCGGATGGCCACCCCGAGGCGCCGGTAGGCAATGTATGGCTCTGCCATAATCTCTCGGAAGTCCTCGATTTCTCTGATTAACCTTCTGGGGTCCATAGTTTTAACAGCGCCTCACCTTGTTTCTGGTCGGGTCCTTCTGTCAGGAATGGTGTGGTTGGAGGCGGTGAGGTAGACGCTGGGAGCCCAGGTAAGGTGAATAGTGAGGATTTATTACAAAAACAGTCCAAAGAACAACAGACACTCCGCGGCCAGGCAGCACGGCTGAGCGGAAGCCAGGGCTCACGCCGGTAGCATCTGGTCATACAGGCGGCAACTTACGACAAAGACAAAGACAAGGACCCGACGAGGAACAAAGACACAGGAGGAACTAAATACACTGAGGGCAATCAAGGGAACAAGACACACCTGGGAAAATCAAGGGGAAAACAGGACAACGAGGAGACTTAGGACGCAGAAAACTCAAATAAACACAACAGAAAAACACGGAACTTGACACTTTCACTGGCAAGCATAACCAGTTCTGTGACTGTTATCACAGCCTATTTGCATTTAGTATCTTTCATCTGGGCTTCAACTGGCAACCCCTCCCCTTCCCAAAAAAAAACCCCTTAATTAAATCTTTCACTGAACATCTAATTTAAAAATACTAAAATCTAAAAGAATGGCAAGAGTATACGTCACGTATAAGTGCTGAACCGTATCTCTATCTCACTCTGAGAAGTGTTTTCCATGCGTTGAGGAATGCTGTTGAGTGAGGTTTTTTTTTGGGAGGGACACACAAGTTAACAACCGTCTCTTTGCAGAGTCATTTCCTTGGTACAGTGCTTCATGGCAGTTATGGTCTCAGGTGTTTGGGTCAGAGCTTTGTGTATTTTCTGTTTGATCGTGGTACCAGAAGCATGGGGTGAGTTTTTTTTTCTTATTGGCGTTGGTTGTTCGATGTTAGACAGTCCTTTGCCACATGAAAAGGACTAGAAAAACAAAGTGAAACTAAAATTGAAGTGTATGTGTAAAGTATGCTAATGATTGTGCTTTACAGACAGTTAGGTTTTTATCAACTTGAGTTCTGGTTCTGCTTATCAGTTTTTACAGACTGTTACATTTTAATGATACATTTCTTAAAACAGTCTAATCTCTCTTTATCTATGTGTTTCACAACAGATCATTGCACTTCATACAGAGACTCACAAGATAAATACCATGATTCGAAGTTGTGTGAAAAGTATTGCTGTGGAAAATGCAGTAATAAATATTGCTGCAGGAGCAAAAAAGAGCGTTTCACTGAAGAGCAACAGGCCAACTGTCCAAACTTGTGTGTCTTGGTTTTTCTCTTCCTCATTACCAAATGTTTAGTCATAATTCATGTTGTGACTTTCAAAAAATGTGAAAACATTGCTTGCTTTCCTTTATTTGAAGGGATATCTACACTCCAAACATTGTGGTTGTAGCAGGCATTATTGCTGCAGTTATTTTCATCCTGGTCTGTGTGTGTCTTATCACCTGCTGTGTGGCTCCTTGTTGCTTGTTCTACAAATTGTGCAGAAAACCACGCAACCAAAGACAGACAGGTAAGCCACAATTTCTCTATTACTTTAGCTTCTGCAATTAACTGGTTTATTGTTGTAAAAATAAGAATATTGGAGCTTGCAGAAATATTCACACTTCTGGAACCTCTTCATACTGTGTCATGTTATAAACGCAAACTTTATATCAAACTATATCACTTTTTTTTATCTTAGGATTTTTTATGATTGAGCAACACAAATAACAGTGAAGCTAGAAGAAAATGGAACAAAATCTGAAAAGTGTGACAATCATTTTTATGATGGTCTGAATTTTTATTCAATTATGAATTTCCTCTATCCGTAAATTTCAATGTAACCAATTGCCTTCAGATATCAGTTTGTAGAAAGGATGTAATTTGACATCAGGATAAATACAGCTGTTCTGTGAAGCCCTAGAACATCAGTTTTTCAGCACCTTGGGAACCATAAAAGGAATCTCCCCTCTGCTCTTCTTCAGCTGAACTTTCTCTGCTCTCCTGGATCTACACAAATATTTTAGAAAAAAATTTAAAAAATAGGCACATTTTTGAACGGGTAAAGTCTTATTGTACGTCAGAAAGGTAACTCCTCAAATCACCCAAATAACACCTGGGACTTGGTAAAACATAACAGTGTGCGTTGGGGATGCTTCCCTTTCACAGGAGTAGTGAAAATGTCAGTTGATGGAGCCAGAGGGCAATCAAGGAAGAAAACCTGTATGTCTATGAAACACATACTAGAGGCTCCAGTTCTTCTTTCAACAAGACACAGGCATAAACATGAGACATGGGTCACAACAGAATGATATAGAAAAAAAACATATTTGTATGTTTAAGTAGCCCAGAGCAAAATCATACTCTCCATCCGACTGAGGTCAAATAATTTTTGCTATAAAGATTTCACAAATATTCATTCTCTAGATTTGCAAAGCCTGCGACAGACTGGCGACCTGTCCAGGGTGTACCCCGCCTCTCGCCCGGAACGCAGCTGGAGATAGGCACCAGCAACTCCCGACCCCGTTAGGGAGAAGGGTGACGGAAAATGGATGGATGGATGGATAGATTTGCAAAGCTGGCAGACATAGCTCAAAAGATTTGGATCTGTAATAATAGCTTCTACAAAGTACTATTTTGACTTAAACTAAGGTTTATTTAAGTTTTCCGTTAAAAAAGTTGAAAACTTTAGGCTTCACTTCAAGGGTTAGTTTGTGTTGGTCCATCACACAAAATCCGCATAAAACATAAACATGTTGTGATTTTACAAAATGTGAAAAAGTTCACGCTGCATAAATTCTTTTTCAGCAGTAAAATCAATGGACTGTATCAATAATATTGTTTGGAATCTTGATGTATTTCCTTTAATATAAAAATAGTTTGTTGTACAAAATGGGAAAACTTTAACTTCTGATGTCAAGTCAGCAAACATAACGGGTGATTGTGTAACAGTCAAATTAAATGCGTTGCTTTCTCTAGTGGTAACAAACACTGCAGCCGACATGCCCCGGGTTCACTACTCACCATCTGAATATCAAGCAGATCCTCCAGGTTACCAGGCCGTGTCAGGATACGGGGACTCCACTCTGCCCTCCACCCCGCCACCATCATATAACGACAGCAGTAAGTTGTTTAATTAGTTCCCTAACCTTGTTTCAACCTCTGATTACACGACTCATTAATACAGACAATCAGAAGATGATCCTAGAAGTCCAGCTCAGTCTTTCTAATTCAATTCTTCAGCATATTTTGAGTCTTTTTATTCAGCATGAAGTCAGGTTTGGTCCTGGTGCCAAAATAAAATGCGATTTATGGGAGCTTCCAGTTAGCATTAAGTTCAACTGATCGTTCTTCTATGCCAAAATCGAACCATTACACATATAACAACATTATAGTTAGTATTATGCATTAATATTTGCATTCTAATGAAACAATAAATCCAGACAATTAAGTGGAAAGCCACAATGTTTCCCTGATGTTGAATTAGCTTAAAGTAGCAAAGAGGTCTAGTGTTAAAACAGTTTGCGAAGCTTGCAATTTTTACACAAAATAATATAAACAGACATGTCTCTGTAATGCCTTAGAAATGCAATAGAAACTGTACATCTAGTACAACATGCTCTGAAGTTTTGCCCATCACTACTATGTTCTGGATATGACAGCTATTTATCATTTCAAAAGATAAATTCATAATTCTTTCTTGTTTCCTCAGTTTCTCCATCGTACTCAGCTCCTTTTGTGCCAGAGCAGGCGATGTACCCTCTCACTCCTCCCAGTCAGCCCAGCGCACCTCCACTACCTTCAGATTAAATTGCACAGCCCCCCTATAATCCTATATACAGACCACAACATTGATCTGAAAGCTTGCTACTCAAGAAAAATGTATATCTCAAAGTTGAATCCTTTTGGTATTGTCAGTGTCCTGAAAAACTCACAAAATGGTGTCAAATTTGAACTCATTTATCCATCAATGTTTGTGGAGAACTGAATATGTACTACTGATTTTTTGGTGTATGTGTGTTTGTGTAGCTGTTATCTTTCTAGCGGACACTCTTGTGTAAAATGTGAACAAAAGTCAGTTATCCTATTCACATGCAGACATTTTCTCATTAGGATAAAATTTACAGTCTACATCTCTGCAGAAAAGTTCCATTCGTTCTTGTTTTTTCTTTGTTAATATGTTCATATTTTGTTTCAATAAAAGCATCACAGACACAATACCCATAATGCTTTAATGGATATTTCTACATATAGAGATGTATGTTATAGATACAGCTGCTGTATATGTAACTGATAGCTGTTTGTTTACTTGAGGCTGTTTGTTTACTCAAAAATGACACATCTCTCCTTTAGATTTAAGAGTGAACTGACAATAAATGTACATGCAAAACAAACAAAAAACGCGTTTACCTGACATGACTGGGATTCTTATAGTAACCCAGCAGAGGGCGCCTCTGACCCTTTTTTTTGTGAACCTGTTTCTGCTTCGTGTTTTTCTCTCAGATTTGTTCAGTTTAGCAATGCATTGTTGGGTGTTAAGTAGGTTTATGGTCTGCATTGTTATATTTCTATTTGGTTGTTAAATATTTGCATAAACTCTGCAGAAGACCATGAGTAAACTTCTATTTTTAAGAACAAATACATCTTGCAGTTTTTGTTGTTCTTGGAGTAAGTATAAATGCATTCTGTCAGGTAACATACAGCAATTTCATTTACATTAAGTCTACAGCAAATGGCTTATTACACATGGACTGCGGAAAGCTTTCAATTAATTCACTCCCCAACCTATAAAGCTCAGCATGATTTTTCCTCTGCTGTTCAACCATTTTGGTTCATTGGAAATTTCCCATAAATACTTGTGAAATGATTACCTTGTACATCCTTTTTTTATCCTGTATTGATAAAGCTATGGCTTCATAAATCCCCTTTGTACCCAGAATCTCTGCATTGGATCACATTCCAGCACAGTTTAGCTCAATTTTAACCTGATTCAATTTTGGTTCACACCTGTTCATTTATTGATGCCCAAAACAGAATGCATCCATTCCAGTAAAATACAGTTAAAACAGATAATATGTGGGGAAAAAAAAGACAAATCGGTGAACTTGCGAACAAGATTTGTTGATTGATCAAATGCAAATATTTCTGTCAGGTTATCCTGTATAAATAAATAATTCCAGATAAAATAATAATAAAAAATTAACCACTTCTCACCCCAATTTCTCCTCCCTGTATTTGTTACATATACATACATCCAACACCTGCCAATAAAATAAAAAAATTAAAATCAGGTGTCATCAATGGTACTGGGGAAACTGTAGAGCGGAATTTTACAATTAATATTAAACTATTACAGCTAATGCTCCATCAATTAGGATTTATAAGCAAGTGAAAATCTTCTGATATTGTCATCAGAGTAAAGCCTGAAACATGAGTATGACCCCTTGGACCTAAGAAAACCGATATGCTTACTTTCTACTTTATTTAGACATTGACGTTTTGCTAAATGATCTTTATGCTTTTAAAATTGCATCACATCTTTCTTGTAAAAAGATAAGGAGCCAAAACACTATGGTTAAATTTAACACAAAACCTTGTTTGGGCTTAAGATACACTGCTTCATAATGTTGACCCTGCACTCCACCCACGACGATTGAATAATATATAGTAAAGCAGCCAATGCAGAGTAAACGTGGAAGAGTTCAGTATTTAAGAAGGTTTATAGGACATCAGGTCTTTGGCCCTTGAAAGCAAACAGACAAACACAACAGTTTGCATGAAAGTGAGACGGTGTCAAATTTAGCCCTGCAGTAGAGGGGGATTACTCACAGAGTTTATGTTTGTCTCCTTAAAGCTTTGGGGAACAACTGAGTCATAACCCTACTTAATAAATTGCCCTATTGCAGATTTTAGGTTACATTCATGTTAAATGTCATTACCAGTCCACCGCAGCCTTGCAGTCTGTTTTGCCTTTTCCTGTGGGCTTGTGTGTGGTCAAGACTTTGTATGCATATATATTTAATCCCATAATAACCAGCACCACTCCCTCCTGTAGCGCTGCCATTAATCAATACAGTCATAGTGCTGACTGCAACCATCTCAGTTATCACACTGATGGACTAAATAGGGAAAGCTGACCCTGACTGTACATTGCTGCTGCCGCCTTCAGAAACAAACCCTCTCCTTGAAGTGTGGCTCAGACTGCTAATGAGCCTTTTTGCAGTGGGATTTTACCCTGTCAGATAATCTTTAGATGTAGTCATCTTTGAAGTTACCTTTCTCTTTTTTGCCTGTTCTGTTTTAGCTTTTTCTCTTCCCACTCGCTGACTGCTTTGTTCTGTCTCAAGGTGTCTGGCTGTCTGCCCAGGCTGCCATTACAATATTTTAAGCTTGTTTCTCAACATCCCACAGGTCCTGTTTTCTTTTTACTGCTCTGCAGCACCATGGAGTCCTTCAGATATTTTTGTCTCAAACTGAAGGTTTTCAGCACACATGCTGTTATATTAAATGTCAGCTTAAATTTACCTGTAGAGTATCTACATGGTATTATTGGACTTCATGTGCATGAAACAGATAAAAAATGAACAAAGATAATGAAATAACACTTATGCAAGTAAAACACGTGAGCATTGTTAAAAGCTTCACATTTCAAAAGAACAGAAACATAATGACTCAAAGAATGATGAGATGATATTGGGTTGATTTTAGTTAAGACCAGAAAACCTTTGTCTGAAATGTATGCAGAAACTGTGTCACAACTCACAAACCTCAAAAACATATATATGTATATTATTATTATTATTTTTTATTTTTTTCAAAACAGGAACTTTTTATTTTCCAAATCTAAATTTGCCAGTGGTATGAATAATTTGGGCGTAATTGTACATTTTATTCTTTAGCCTTTATTATTCCTTTATTATTTGTTTCTGTCATCTATCCTACCATTAGATTTAGGGTGAGGGTAACCCTATCCCGAATCCTATTTTTTTTCCTGTTACTTAGTAAAAATTTGCACATTAACTTGACTAAAACCAACAAACCTGCCTAGCATGGTCATCTTCAGATGAAGATACAACCTGTGGCCTCACAGAAATAAATGTACAGTTTAGCAGCTAAAAATAAGCTGGCGTCACTTATGTAGAGTTTTCTAATGAAAGAGCTTTCTAAACAGGTGGCGAGGACAGAAAACTGTTTTTAAATGATGCTATAGGAACAGCAGGGGGCAGACAGAGTTCAACACCATTGTTTACCAAACCAGACAAATCACTTGAAGAGATTTTAGCCTCCTGTCAGTTGAAGCTGGTGTACTGGTTTACGGAGACACTAGTCTAGAGATCATTTGTATTCTTCTTAATCTGCAAATATTTTAACATAGCTTCAACATGTAGATGATTGCTTTATTATGCATTAGCGCATTATTATGAAGTGCTACTCGATAAAAAGTACATTGTTTCCATATGAAATGGAGGTTCAGGGCTGAAAATCACAGTTTTTTTCTGTATGCAAACTTGTTCAAGTAAAATGTGCAAAATTTTATGTTGAAATACAACAATTTTGCTGCATTAAAAAAAGAATCAGGAGACATAATGACCAGCTAATGTTCACAACATGGTCAAAATTAAAAGGCACAGACTTTAAAAACAGGACTTAGCAACATCTTTATCCAAAAACTCAAAGATTGACAAAAATAGTAAGAAGGACAGGACTGGAATAGAGTCTTGAAGGAATATTAGGAACATAGAAGATATTTATAGATGAATTAATAAATATCCTAATTTATTTATCTTCATTCCACAAAAATAAAAGGTACAATTTCATTGGATGTAAGGTAATGTTGCTACACGCTAATGTACAGTAGGTGGTGGTATGCACCTGGAAGTTGTTTGCAATTCCCCATTATAGAAAAGAAGAAGAATAAATTACATGTCTCTAACCCCATGCTGAAATAGAACAAACCTCCAACATACAAACCATGCAAACAGTTATGGTAGTGGCAAAGAATGTGTGAGAGAATGTGTGTATTCTCTCACACTTCTTCTCAGCTAAATGGGGTGAACTTTCTTGGACCACTGTGTAGATGTCTTCTTTCTTTTGTATCTGGGATCCCTTCCAGGTTACTGCAACTAGAAGTGAGACATTTTTACCTTGTCAGCCAACACTGAGGCAAAGACGTGTTGGAAAATACTCCAACAAGTTGAACATCAGGTATGTAAAGTTATCAACTTCAAAGCCAAAGTCTTTGCAGCCAGAAGACTGAGGGGCACAAAGTGTCATTGGATGTGAGTCTGTGAAATCTGTGTTGGATGCATTTGGCACAACAAAATAGGTCAGTAACAACTTAGATGATGCCAATTTGTGAAAAACTGCCTTCAGAAAAATGCTTAAAAATAAATGTTGGCATAAAAACTGCTTAAATGAAAAATACCGCAGTTACTGCAGCAGATGTTTTCATGTTGCCATAGAGCCATTGGGATTTACACACATCAAGCATATTCTTTCAATTATTTGATGTTAGATTTGACTACCATTAATTATTATGATTACTGATTCTCACAAAAAATAGGATATTTGCAACTAGTTGCATTCATTCAGATTAATATGTGACAGTTGCTGCCATTGATTACAGTTTTTTTTTTTTTACTAGAAAGTAGGATAAAAATAGCTATTTGGGACGGGTCATGGGACAAGTCACATGAGAAATATCTTCAGCTTAAGACTAAACCATAATTAAAATGAGTGTAAACTTTTAATTTAGCTTTAAATAACGCAGTTAATTTAAGCTAAACAACTGTAAACTGGACAGCCTTTGTGCTCCACTAAAACCATGAAAGCTCCATTAACTCATTACACCAAAGACATTTAACTCTCTCTTTCACTTCAACTCCAACAAAATGTGAGAGAGACGTCTTGACAGCATGGTCCAAGAATCTCACCTGTTTGTGCGACTGCTATGCATCTGTTTGTGCAAAGTTTATTGAGGCAAACAGTTGAAGTGACACACCGACAGCTGCTCACAGACTTACCCAAGCTCAGTCACTTAAAAACGCTACGGCCTCTGCTTCGTGCCCAGTCAGTTTTTCCTGAGGCCCACCTCTATTATTGTGCCTGGCTGTCCCTTTTAGTCTCTAGTGTTTCTCTGTTGTCCGATTGGCTGCACTTCATGACCACAGGTCAAACTTTCCAACTCTTCCTTACAAACCTCTTTCACCTTTGTACTTTATATCCAAAGCTTTGGTACAGTACGAGTCTGTCTGCTGCACAGCTTTTACAAAATTTACAAATAATCTTATTGAGGTTTCAGTGCTTTGATTTTGTCTTGCATATTATTTATTGTTACTGTTGCTTTGCCACAGTGTGTGTGTGTGTGTATATATATATATATATATATATATATATATATATATATATATATATATATATATATCACACTTCTTCTCAGCTAAAGGGGTGAACTTTCTTGGACTACTGTGTAGATGTCTTCTTTCGTTTGTATCTGGGATCCCTTCCAGATTACTGCAACTAGAAGTGAGATGTAAAAAGTCTTAAGCTTTATTTTGCTGTTAACGTTTTAACTTTCAAGTATGCAACTCTTAATTTTTCTCTTCATGGCACTCTGCCTTACAAGCACCTGCAGCAGAGAGGTGCAAAAGAACCTGGAATAGACCGTGTGAACTCAACAGGTAAAACAGTCAAGGATCTTTATGCCCTCTCTCATTCTGTTCACTATCCTCCAAGTATGCTGACAACCTTGCCTGGTATTTTGGCTCTGGTCCCCTGAATGTTGATGTCAGCTGAGTGAAGAAGAAGGAGGGGAGGGCGGAGTGGACAAGCTGAAAGAGAGAGGGAAGGGGGAGGAGTGAGCGGGCTATTCAAGGCACTTGTCCTCTGTCTCCCTGTGAGCATAAAGGAGGGGGAGGCGCAAATGAATTGAGAAGAGCCCACTTGCACATACACACACATAGTAGTAGCAGCCGCATTTTCACAGCCCGCTCTTCAGACTGACAGCAGCAAACGGAGTTGAGAGCCAGCCAGTGGAGAGAGCCGGACAGAGGGCTGTAGACAAGGAAGTCATCTACAGAGGACAGGGGAGAAGAGATTTACTCAGGATTTGGAGCTTTTTCAGCATCTTGGGAATCATAAAAGGAATCTCCCCTCTGCTCTTCTTCAGCTGAACTTTCTCTGCTGGACAACCTGCTGTCTGCTATGGCAGCCCTGATGGGACATGGGGATCCGGCGGCTTCCCTGTCATCTGTCTCCTCTCATCCCAGGGTGTTCTTCCTCTTGGCTCTCTCCTCTCTCTTGAGTCAGGTCTGCTGCTTTAACCTGGACACCACTCACACACTGCACAAGCTGGGGGGCCGGGGGACCTTCTTTGGTTTCTCTGTGGCACTTCACCAGCAGCTTAACCCCGAGCCTCAAAGTTGGTGAGTTGATCAATGCTGGGCTAAGTTTGCTCTGGGTTATTTCTTCAAAATGTAAGCCTGGGATTTCTTGTAATCTCAGCACCTACTTACTTTACAAAATATTCCCTAAATCTTTGAAGTCATACTTTGCATTTTTGTGCTGCATCACAGTAAAAGATGGCAGTGGTCTGAGTTAAACGAGAACGATTCACAGTAAATGGAGAGTGGATGAAAGTGGGTCTGATGAATCAGCAGAAATGGTTTGAGTGGTTTAAAATTTTCTCCAAATCCCAGACTGATAGTCACAGTCAGAGAATGGTCTCTCATTAAGTTTTAATTCATTTGTTTAATTGATTTCACACTGTTTCATTGTTTTTGTTATTTTTTATGCAGCTAAGAGAAATAAGCTCTGTTCAAGCTCCTCTAGAAATTGTAGGTAAATAATGATGACTCGTCTTGTGTGCTTGTAAAGCTATTGAAATGTTTGTTGCAGGGCAGTAAATAAAAGGCAGTTCTCTTGGAGCTTTGGCATTGATATTACATAAAGGAATGCAGATCGTCTACTTTATTTGTTGGTAGATCGAGTGCAGTACTCTGTGTGAGTCATTAAAATCCTGCTTCCTGTAAATGATCACAAACTAATCCAAGTCTGAAACATGTTTTTGTGCAACTTCCAGTTATTAGACATATTTTCCATTTGCTTTAAATATAATGTAATCTTTGAAAAGTTTTAAGTAAATCTTTATTTATTAGCTTAATGGAATTAAATATAGCGATGAAATATAGCAAAGTATAAAAGTACAGCAAATCTTAAAGTAAAACATTTAGTATCAATGTGAAACTAAATAGTTTTTCTCAAGGGGAATTCATGTTCTATTTGCTCTTGTTTTGTGGCTCCATATTTAACCGCCAGCTCCTCAGTTTACCCGTGCTGCAGTCGTCCTGACGCCTGGTAAGTCCAGGCCTGTGACATCAGGCAGTCATGTCCCCCCTCTGAAAACCTGCTTGTATATCCTGCAGGACTCCCGTAACTAGTTTTGAAAATTGACTGTAATAGTAATTTCATACGGCTCACTGCGGTGGCTTGCAACAAACAAGAGGGATGACTTCGAAGATTTGGACATGAGTAGTATTACAGCCAGGAGACAGTCAATAAATGGGATGATGCACCAGCTGGCAGAGGAAGTAGTATGAATAATGGTTGCTTTTAGTATGCTGTTACATCAGTTGTTATATTCAGGACTTATGATGATTTCATCTCTGGTCTGATTGGGTTCTGATGGCATTCTGGGCTGAAGCCAGGACTTTAGATATACAGAGTTCATCTGTGCTCAGTGCCATTTCTCTAATGTGCATTTGACAAATTATCAACATTTTCTCAATATTGCAGTGGTATGATGAACTAGTGTTGGTATTTCAGGTTTATGGCAATGCCTGTTGTTGGAAAATTATATTTTTAAGACTTATAACTAAGAATGAGCAATATATTTTTTTCATCCACAGCATTAATTTCCAAAGGCATCTTTGGAACTGTGAATATTATTCAACATTCCAAATTTCTGTTATTTGGCTGATATTAATTTATGACTCAAAACATTCTGTTCATCAGGTTGATCCTCACGGCTTTGAACCAGCATTCAGGAGACACTATAAACAGGTCATGAGTCCATCCTAGGGATGTAACTGAGAGTATAAATCATGGATGCCAAAAACAATGCAACCCAAGGGATACATTTCCAATTTCAAAGGGATATCGAAGAAATTAAATGAAGCATGTGTCATAATTTTTACATTTCCTTACTAATTATGCATCAACTTGCATTACACAGATGAAATTCATGTTCATGTCTTTGATTGAGAAATAATTTAAAAGAGGCAGAGAAAATAAAGGTTAGCACAAAGTATCTGAGGATAAAATGAAAAGTTGTCGATGATGTTAGGTTTGTAAGCCAGAAAGATTAAAAAACTTTCCTTCACTTGATTATGGAGTCTCCCACACGCTGTTTGGCTAACTCTAGTCTAGTCTTGTTATGAGTTTTATTCAACAGTGTCTTTGTCATTGTCACTCTCGCGTGAAGCTTTGATCCAGGCAGCAGTTGTCTACATAGTCTCTCCCATCTCTGCCGCTGCTAGTCATGATGAGCTGGTGTCCTCTCTCAATAGTTTCACTGCAAAACACACAATTTTACCACATGTTTTTGGCCTAGTTTCTAGTACAAATATCTTGGAATAAGACAAACTCACTTAAAAGTAACTTTTCAGCAAGATATACGGAATAGTTCTAAGTAAATAATTTCTTAATATTGATGAAAAAGTACTTGTTTCATTGACAGATAAATTAACTTATTACATGGGAAAATTTTTTTTGTTATAAGTGAAATAATCTGCCAGTGATACCAGTACTTCTTCAGCAATATTCAGGAATTATTTAATTAAAACAAACCTTTATATCAGGAATGCTCAAAGTTGGTTCTCGAGGGCCGGCATCCTGCACGTTTTAGTTCTCTCCCTGGTGGCAGTTACAACCTGTTCAGCATGTCAGGTTTCTTAGGCCTCCTAATTATAATTATAATAAATTAAAATGAGGTGCAGGACCGACTTTGCTGAAGAAGTACTGCTCTATATCTAGGTAGAAAGGTACTTTTTTTTAGTTTTGTATTATTTCAAATCTACTAAGATATTTGCACTATAAACTAGACCAAAAATGCTTGGTAAGAGTTTGTGTGTTTACAGTGTTTCTTCTTGCATGATGACTCAGTTTGTGAAGTCAGTCTGATCTAGGCAGATTTACACATGGGCCATCTTCCTTCCTTGTCTTTATGTATTAACTGACTTCCAGGAGATGTTCGATCCTTTAGACATTTTTATTTATCCGTCCTTTGAGTTTTCATAACCATTTTCTCTGATTTTCTTGGGGGTGTTTATTTATCTTCATGGCATAATCGTAGCCAGGAATACTGATTAATCAGTAAATCCACTGTTTATGCTACAATCACCTGAGATGCACTCAGCTAATGCACTCTCAAGCACCAGTACTACTAGCACCAATTAGCTGGACCTCTGATGAATTAGGTCAGTCACTTTAAAGGTGGTAAATATTTATGCAATCTCTCGTTTTATGTTTTTATTTGACATGTAAAATAAAATATTCTGTCAATATTTTGTAGGAATCAGTTCTCACTTTGACATTAAAAGGTTTTTGTGTATTTTTTTGTCACAAAGCCAAATTTTGTTTCTCAAGATTGACTTGTAAAAGGTACAAAAGGGTAACACAATCATGTGGTGAGTACTTTTTACAGACACTGTACACGATCTTTGCTATGAAAGTGCTCACAAATATACGGCATTATCAAAAAATATCCAGACATTTAATTGGCAAATTCCTGTTTCAAAGATATTTTTGCCAAGAGAACAATGTGTTTTCTGTCTGCAGCTTTAGAGAGCCGCAGGCTTTGTGGTCACAGTCAGTATGTCATCATCCATATAGGGTAGTATCTTCAGAAAGAGAGCATGTGTGCTTGGTGTTTGACCTGTACTTCTCTGTGATGGACTGAGTGACCAACTAACCAAAATTTCTCCTGGAATGGATCGATGACTTATCCAGGAGGATTTACCCAAAAGAACCCAGTGTTCATGATTCATCCACAATAATGAGAATGGACAGAAATGGCATCTTTTAGAGGCTTTCAAGCCAAAAACCATTGCTGACCCAAAAGAACATAAAGACCCCTGTTACATTGGCCAGAAAAAAGAACATAGATGATCCACAATACTTTAGAGAAAATAGTCTGTGGACTGTTTCTGAAGGTGTGCAACCTAATATGTGTGATGTGAAACTAACAGAGCAAGAAATCAAACCAATAGCCAAACATGCTTCTACTTGCTGCTTCAGGATGTACAACTTGGTATAATTTACAACAGCGTTTAGATTTGGGGCAATTTTTTTTTTCACAGAGCTGGATCGGTTTGGATAGCTGTTTTCTCATTATTGGAAAAGGTTTTTTTTGTATTTACTTTGGGGTGGAAATACTTTTTCCCAGCGCTACATATGGTAATGTGCCTGAACTCAAGCTGAAACAATTGCTCTTTTAAAGACGTAAAAACAAATCTAAAATATTTCATCAACATTAACAACAACAAAATCATGGTTAAGGTATTATTATCTCATCTTCATAAAAATAAACCTCATGAAACACATTATTCCTTTAGCAAGCAATGAACATAATTCCTGCTATGATACTTTTCCATGAAACTTTCTTTTAGTGCTTGCTTTGTGTTCATGCTGTTTTCATACCATTCTGAAGCTTATTGTTTTGCTTGAAGCAATCTGAAACTTGCTGTAATTAAATGCTGTTGAGTCATTTTTTTTCCTATCAGGACTGTCAGCGTTACTTCAGCCTGTGGCCATCCTGTTCCTGCTTCATTGTGCGTTTCATGTCACCTGATTCAATAGTGAATCTGATATTAGCGCTTTGATGCTCTGTTACTCATAACTTGATCACACAACTTGTGATGAGTAAGTGCTGAGCTACCTCACTTCAGCGGAGTTTATATGATGTAAGAGCTGAAGATTAGATTGAATGTGGGTGAGAAATGTGAGTCTTTATTGTCTCAAGGGACTGTGCTGTATCTCCTTAGTTGGCCTTTTTAGAGTATGGGAACACAGGTCAAGGCAAGTAAGACCCCATGTAACACAATGAGCTCATATTTAGTGTAAATAGAGCCTTCCCAGACGCACGTCTCGAGGAAACAACCCCAGAGAGCCTCTATCTGGTGTAGTAAACCTGCAAACCTTTTAACTTTTGCTATTTTGGTTGTTGTGATACAGAACCCTGAAATCTGAAGGGGCTTCTGCTGTTGATGGCAAAGTGAGGATAAGGAGAGAGGGTATTTGAGTTATGTGCTTGTTGGCTATTTATAATGACATGAGGAGAGCTTCTGCTTATAGTTCTCTAATGGTTGAGGGCAGGGAAGATCCTGAGGTTTTTCCCCTTCACCTACATTGTTTCCAAATTGCTGCAGTAAATTTTATCTCTAGAGCAAGATATGAAACAAAAAAGCTCAAGTCAGCCCTTGTAAAGAAGGGTTTAAATGACATTTGATAATTACTCTAGGAAGCGTTGTTGTTGTTTATGTTTATGTTTGCTACTGAGCAAGATGTGAATGCACAAATGTTACATTGCATTTAGGAAACTGCACTCAGATAAATAGACTAATACTTATATGAGAATTCACCCTTCTATAATATGTTGTAAATAAAAAAAACATAAGTCATGAAGCCGTCTGTCATTTACAAAAACAGTTCTGTGAAACATAAATCTTCAGTGTAAAATGAAGTTTATTTTTCGTCATAAACTTTTAACACAAGGGTTACGCTGGCAGTTCTGCTTTGCTGAAACCATGTAAGTCATCTATTATTGTTTTTTTGTTGAAAGATATGTAACTGGTACTGACAGACATCTCTGCTCTGATCTTAATATCCCCCTTTTCAATGTGCAGCAAGTTTTCTTTTGCTGAACAGCTTTTCAATAGTTTTTGACCAGAATTGTTCAGTTTTGATTTATTTCAACCTGTCGCTGTTGATTCAGTGTGCTTAAAATGGACTGTGCTGCTTTACTCTCAAATGGGACAGCAGAAAGGTCTCTGGTTGCAGAGAGGTTCATGTTTACATGTGGACTTGCTTTGGTGCTTCTGCTGGCACGGACACTCTGTCTCACTCCCAGGATGGTCTCGTGCAGCCAATGTGGACGTAGACATGTTGTCTGGAGTTTGGTGTCACCGGCTGAAACAAGTCTGAAACAAGAATTTCTGAGGCTGAACTAATCCTCTCATTAAACCTCAAGCTTCATTAACAACCCTAAGAATAAGATCACTGGATAAACTTGAATCCCAGTTTTCTTCTAAAGACGGCAAGTGAAGTCACTTAAAAAAGATAAGGACGTCAATGTAAAGATGCCACTTAACTAAACATGTATGAGACATCCATATTTTTGCACTAGAGAGGAAAATTTAATGCAAGGTGAAAGCCTCTGCAATCAAACGGCTAAAAGCCCCTACCGACATCACCTCAATAATAACAAAAGAAGTGAAACTGAAGTCTTTCCCTTTTACCTAGAAAAGAAAACACAGAACATTTCATGTTAAATTTGCTTCAGTCACAGTATTGTATGCATATCACAAATCTCCACTTCGGCCAATGTAAGTAGTTTATAAGCAGCAAAAATGAATTTGTTCGAAAGCCGCTTCTGGTCTCTCATGAATCATCAGTCGTCAGTCTATCTGGTCATCAGTCATTTCCTGCAGATATGCGAGCTTTCATAAATGAATCTGGCATTGTGCAACTGCATGAGCCGTGGAAGGGAACAAAGTATGGGTCCGTTGATTTAAAACATTGCTGGTATTCCACAAGCTATTTATGACTAATGTTCAGTGATGATTCTCCTGTCTTCAGTACAAACTGGTCAGGTGTGCTAATGACAAGAATTTGACAAGTAAATTTAATAGTGTGATATTCTGGTATTATGTTAAGTTTTGAAATGAGTTGGTCAGATGGAGGGAAAATTGCTAGTTATGTTTTGACTCAATGTTCTCCCTCTGTGATGTTATTGCTTCTTGCATGGTGCAAGCATTGCAGTATTTTTCATGGAGACTAATTCTCACATAGTTGGAGGTATTTTGGTTAGAAAGATGATATTTTGGGGTCACAAGCTCCATTTTAAATTTGGATCACAACCATAATCTAAGAAAATAAGTTATAAGAGAATAGTGTGTACAATTATAATAAATTATATAGGGAGTTTGGGCATTTTCATGGCCTTTTATCTTCATAATTTAAAAACCAGCAAAAACCAGCTGGGTTTTCTTTTAAGTAGTTGTTTTGAGAAGCACTAGAAACCCAAATGGAAGTACAAAAACATGAAAATGGGAATTTTGAGTTATAGATCTTCTTTAAAAGAAGAAAATTCACTTTTCACATGGATACAAAACATGTGAAAACATTTTAGAGCAATAACCAAGCACATATTTGCTGACTGGATTGAAAAGAGAATGACCCACCACCGCCCCACCCTTATCACTAACTCTGAAGTGCAATGGTCAGCAAGTAGATTTTAGATACCTCCCTGTTTCTGATGGTTTTGAACAATTTTTACCTAACAATAATATGGAGGACCAAAGCTGGCACACTCCATACATGCACACAATACTCTTGAGTTTATAAACAACAAAAGGGAGCACTGGTTTAACAGTTTCAGTTTTCCAGTGTTGTACAATAAACATTTTATAGCAATAACCAAGCACTTATTTTCTGTTTTCTCTGGGTTTTTCTTTTCCCCAGGGATAGAGTTTTAATTTTGTTTCAACATCACAATGGCTGACAGTAATTATTGTCAGTGGTCATGAATGAAAAAAGATTTCCAGTCATTTATTTTCTGTTGAACAAAACACATAAATGTATACAAATGGCCTCAGTGAACCTGCCTCACACAGTCACAGTACAATAGAGCATTTTAGTATGCTAATTTACATTAGAATAGGATGACTGAAGCTACTTTTCATCCCTGGTTTAGGAGTTCAGAATAACCCATACCCTTATTTCACTCCTCCATTATTTCAATTCATAATTTTTGTGCTCTTTTATTCTCTTTTCAGTTGGTCTTACAGCATCTGTCCTCCTGTTGTGCTGCTTAAATTTAGTGCAGATCAGGAAGAGAGAAGCATCTACAGTCTCTCTCACACGATTAATGCCCTTTCTGCCTCCCACTTACTCTCTGTCTATTTAGCATTCTTCCATTCCTCCACAGTGCTGCCCAGGCGTGGACAAAAGCTCAGTGGGAAGCAGGGCTGCCTGGAACAGGGCTTTCAAGAATATTGCTTTGCGGACCACATGCTCACTGAAAGCACCGGGACAATCTGCAGAGTCAGGGGGAAGCATACAACTTAACTGGAGAGGCAGATAAAATGCACAATTTGAACTGTGTTCAAAGAACCGAGGCTGATTATGTTATTCAGAAGCAGTTTATATTCTGAGTTTACATTAAAATGTTTTCTTTGTGCATTATCTCAGTTAATTATGATTGTTGAGGTTTGATTCCAGCTTAGCTTCCACAGTATCTTGTATTTTTCTTCTGAATATCATGCGATCTGTGGGGGAGGTGTCCAGCGTCTGATGAAAACAGGGATTAGGAGGGGTGGCAGGGATGAATAAATCACTGCAGGATTCTCTTCAGATTAAATAAGTGTGTCTATACTTGTTTGTGCATGGAGGCATTTGGGTTGAAACTCACACTGACGCAGTTTAATCAATCAGCCGATGGCAGCTCGGCTGGGATCTGATAAAATGAAAGACATCAAGAAAAAGCCCAATAGGATCGGAAATTACAAGGGAGGTGGAGGTTTTATGTTTGGAGTTATTAAATAGATCATCACAATCTTCCTTGAAACCAATCAATCATTTTATGAGAATATTTTACACCGTGTTCCAAATGATATTTTCTCAGACTTTCTTAAATGGTCAATGCAAAAGATGGTCAGTATAATTTTCAAGTCATGAACTATTACAGTATAAATCAAATTTTACTGAAGAAAGCTCTCCATGAAAACAGTATTTTTTTTCAAAAATAAAAAACTCAAAATACACTGTTCCAAATTGTTATTCACAACAGATTTTGTAAACATTTTATGGATTATAAAGAAATGCAAACGGTCATTCTCTGAATGTGCAGCATTAAGTTGTCACATGTACTAAATCAAAAGCTATTTCAATCAAAAACATCTTAACAGACGAAGTTACATGTTAACATAGGATCCCTTCTTTGGTATCACCTGCACAATTCTTTCATCCATTGACCTTCTGAGTTTATGGATAGTTTCTGCTTGAATTTCTTGGCAGGATGTCAGAACAATTTCATCAATCCAATTTGCATAATCATTTGGAACATGGTGTAAATATGTAAATAATTTGAACAATTGACTATGCTTTCATTCCAACATCTCAGGCTCTCAGCAAATTCTAAAAACACACTATGAGACTGCTGAAGATGTGAAAACCATCCACAAATAAAACAAGTGGAGTTCATGACTTTATGTTATGATTTGCTTCAAAAGCACCTTTCACAGTTTTCAGTCTTTGAGGACCAAAGAGGGGAAGTTAGTTAGTAGTTAATTTCTCAAGACTTTTTTCTGCAAATTAATAAAAAATAATAATAATTGAAGGAATTATTCCTTTGGCTGACAAATTTTAGCATAAACTGTATCAGTTCAGCATTATTACCTGACATTTACAAATACCCAAAGTATATTTCATTAGTCACCCACAAAACCAAGTTAGTTCAGTCAGCGACTGATGCCTGCATTAAAAAGTGCCTCGAACCACAGCATTTAAGATTGAATCAAGACGTTCATGCTTTGAGTAAGAAAAATAACTTGCACTGAATGTTTTTGAATTGTTAGGCAGAGTTAATAACAAATGTGAAACTTACCGTAAAACTGATTTGAAGCAAAGCTTCAAAACTTTATCACTGTCAAAATAATTTCCACAGAAGTTTTAACACTGTGCTGGAGTTACGCTGTTTATTTCCTTCAGAGAAGTTTTGCAGGATAGGTGATAAATCCTTGGTTCAGTGATAAATGCTGTACCAAGAGAGAGGACTCTTAAAACAAAGAGTAAATTTAAGACACCAGATACACATAAATCAATCAATACATGGATAAGTGGATAGAAACGGAGACAAAAGAACAACATCGGGGAGGCCCTCTCAATCTCATGCCTGAAAATGGATCTTCATTTATTGATCAGTGGAGCAGGTGGGGATCTTGGGGGCTGTTAAAATTAATATGCCTCACATACGCAATTACCAATTACATTTATAGGTGAAACATTATTTTCATTAACCTTTTCAACTTTTCCAGTAGTAGTGTAAAACCTTTGTTAGATTGAGTTGTTGCAGCTTTTGGGATAACCACAAACTAATCATTTTGGCAGGAAGTTGAGTCACATCCGTGGGCAGTGAAGCGTAATGTCCCAGAGGATTTTGTACCCAGACAGGCAGCTGTTTCTGTCTCTCGCTTGCACTTTTTATATTTTGCCAACCATTATGTGCTCTCTCTGGAGTGGGAGAGATCTGAGGTGTTAAACGTGATGATACACAGTTTGGTCACCCCATTATCAGCTGCTGTTTTCCCATCACGAGATGTAAAGCGAAGGCTTGGTGTTAGGTGTGAAAATTTGGATTTTCTGGAAGAGGGTTTTATTCTAGTCTACATTGTTGAACAGTATGTTGTATATAATAAACATATCTTTTAATTAAATGTAGTTAATAAAAAAGACCCATTGGTTTTTGGCTGTAGCTCCCATGCCTGGTTTCCACTGGTACCCAGAAAGGAAATTAAAACAATAAACAACATGATCACAAGATTAAAAACCCATTACATTTTAACATGCACAGGAAACACATGGTTGAGGAAGCTATAAAGATAGCTAATTTTATTCATTGTCATGGCTGCTCTTCCTAAAAGCACACTCCTTCTTAAAGCGTACAAGAACCTCCAGAAGAGGAGAACCAGCACCGACCCTGCAGATTAGAAAAACATTCCTAATTTTCTGAATTCAGGAATATGCGGTTCCTTAAAATGCAACAGTGATGACATTAAATAATTTCACAAACAAAGTTCTGAATGACGATTTATACAATGTTAATGCTGAAAAACCTGGTCTTCTAATATGAATGTAAACACTTTCAAGAGCTCATCTATAGACCAAGGAGAAGTGGAACAACTTTTAAAAACTGGACTTACGCTCTTAGATTTCGAATTATTTAAAATACATGTCAATTTCTGCAAAAGTAAAAAAAAAATGTTCTAGAGAATTTTTTGGTTTATTGTGTCAAATGATTGATGAAAAATAGACCCTCGAATTATACTTGTATCCCTAAAACATTACTTTTTAGTAACAAATCATGTTGCTATTTCTGTAGAATTGATTAGCCTGAAACTCAATCATATTGTATGCAGCACAACAAAAGTTACTTTAAGATAATCGATGATTTGATACGCAGCACATTTTTCTTATATCTTTGGTAATGCTGACAGTCCTTGTCAGATGAGCTAATCCATGCGTGCATGTTATAAATGTTGGAGCCATGTGTACAGTTACCTGTATGCTCACAATCGTAATGCTTGCAAATGTTTTCTATTGGATGAATGTGTGTATCCAGGTCAGAGGTCACAGTCTTTTTTTCAGGATAACTACAGAAGGCCTAAAGTACCTCTTGGCCCCTTGGAGATTGCGTAGGAACTGTGTTTACAGAGGAGCAGATTCACACTACTGTGGGATTGACAAATGGTAAACGATCTGAGCACACATTAAGAGGGAGCAGCAGTAAGAATCAAGAAACCAACTTTTAGGAGTGTTGAGGATGGGTTTGATTTGGCTTTTAGGGAATTCATTATTGAATTAAAACTCACAGCTGCAGCATTCCAACAAAGGGCTGGGTTTCCTTAGAAATACCTACAATAAAACCACTACAATGAAGGATCCTCTGGGTTATTAAAGAATGGACATATTGTTTGGCTCAAACCCAGATTTCCTTTGTTTTGTTGTTTTCTTTTTTGAAGTTAAATCTCAGTCATTTTTCATAAACTAACCAAAGAACTTTGAGTTCTGCTAAGAATGTGAAATAACTTCTTGCAGATGCTTGAGTGTCTTTATTGTGTGTTTTGATTTAAATATTTCAGCTGTTAATGGCCAGTTACTTCAGTAAAATGTCTTGGTAACAAAGAGAAGACAGTGCTGTTTGGTGAGCTAAAGGGCTGTTAGAGGTTTGAACATATGAGACAAATTTTATAGAAGAAAACTCAAGAGTTGAGACTGTTTTATCCCTTAGATGAGAATGTAATCTGGAAGACACAACCTCTGTTTATTAAAATCACTCAAGTGACCCAATGTTTCCTCCTTCTTGTCTGTAGAAATTGAATAGTTCCTAAATATATGTTTGTGGGTGATATCAAGTGTTGGTGTGAAGATGTGTAAGGGTTTGCGTGCGTGTGTGGTGGGATAAAAAGGGGCTTGGTGGGGGAGGGGTTGTCAGGATGCTCAGGAGAAAGTGTTGGGGTCACTGCACATGCTCCCTTTAGCGAACACATCTGTGTGATGAACGCAGCATAATGGATGCCGGTGTTGTTTTTGTGGCGATCAGCTATGAAAACAAAGTAGACTACTGTAGAGATGGGGCAGGGGTCAAAGCAGAGGCCAGAGAGTAAAGCAAAAAGCTGTGCTGGTTTCAATAGCATTGTTTTCATAAACACAAAAGCAACATTTCTTTCTTACACAGAAATCTTGATCAGTACATTCAAACGATAAGATCAACAGTCTGTTTTGGAGTTGGAGTTTAGATGGCTGCTTTTGGTGCATCCTGAAGTCTCAGCCCACATCGGAATGTTGTCACACTTCACTTAACCTTGATTATATGGTATGTAAGAAAAGCAAGTAGCCATACATTACACAAAGGCACATTATGAATAAAGTGAAATTAATATGGTTAAAATGCCTTTATGTTATATAGAGATTCCAGTAAAATATTCTGAAGAAAGACTTGAGAGCTGGAGCCCCAGTTTGCTCAATCTAATCTATGTCCTCATCTTGCAACACACTCATACAGATGCTGGTCCCGACGCAGGTGGCACCACTCTGCTCATAAGGGTATTTCTTTAAGCAGCTGCCATAATTTTAAACACCCTTATATCTGCAGAGCCAGTCTACAGTAAAACCAACATAGCCTGACGATGACACACATCACACACTCACCATGCAGTCCATCTCAAATGTGGATTTACTGAAAATTCAGTTTAGTAATGGGGATTAAGATGGGATGGTCTGAGTCAGCATTAAACAATGAGTTGGCACAGACTTGGTAGAAGGGCAAATAGATGAAAGTATTACTCACCCTTGATGCTTCAGGACAGGTGTACATGTCTGTGTGCTGAGCTGCAACCACTTCACTTTATTTCAGTATCTCTGTTTACATTAAATGCTTCTAAAATCCCAACCCAATGTACCTTACTGCTATAAATAAGAGCAGAACAGATTTTAGTACTCTAAGAAACTCAGGGCCAGTAATAGTATAGCCTACCTTCAACGTTTTGGTTTGCTTACATTCCTTCATTATAAATGTTCTTGTGTGACACCTGCTTGATTTGTTTGAAATGAGCTTTCCTTTAGCTTTAAATAGACCAGCTTTTGGAAAGTGTACTGCATAATTGGACTGAGTCCTTTATACTTAAAAGTGCTGCTTAACAGAGATATTTTACGTTTCAAGAATGATGACTACTGTTAATTTTCCAATGATCCACTGGTGTTGTGTGGTTACTATTCGCTCATTGTGACTTTGAAACCCGTTTCACTGATAACAGATGAGTTTAGTAAACAACAGCTCTCCTTTTGTACAGGAGTGGTATAGCAGATTACTCGACCTCCCAGAATGACACCCCGACACCTGCATCTGCTCATGAATGAGAAAAGAGAGATATCTATCATCTTTACTCACAGATGTAGAACAGAGCCTACTGGAATGTTTAACTGGATCTTATCATCGTCTCCCTGGTTTTAAACTTTTTTAAAAAATTGCATTTATATGATATTAACCATATCAGTACTGCAGAGTTACCACTCATGAATTGTGGCATCCTAGCTCGGCTTATGTCAGATCTAATGTGCTTGATGCTGGTTATTTTTATTCAATTTTAGGATTTTTTACAGAGATGAGCTCAGTTATATCTCAACAGAATTCTTTGTCAAGTAGCACAAAATAGAGCCCAGCTGCACTTTAGGTGATACTCGTGTCTATGAATCTTCACTGCTGGAGGACCTGTTTTAGATAAAGTTGAAAGAACCGTCAGATGATAAATTACAGCAATAAGTAATTAAATCAGAGAATCCAAGCATCCTAAATCACCATGAGAAAATGGTTTGGTCCAAATCATCTTTTTAGGTGAATCTTAGTTGAACGATGTGTTTAACTGGCTTTGGCTATTAAAACTATCAGACAAACACTTACTGTACTGTTCTGTAACTGGAAGCTGTAAGACTTGCAGTAATACAGTTAATCTTTGGAACTGTATGATGATTGTATAAACAAATTGAAGGATGCATTTTGATGAACGTCACCCACCTTTCCTGATAAGTTGATGCATACCAGAAAAAGCATTTTTGATACTCAAATGTCTATTTTTTAAAATTGAACAAGATTCCTTGACAAAACTTTAGATTATCTGTTTTTTCTACCTGTTCAGCTCCTTGTCTCTGTCATCTTTTTCTGTCCTCACTTCCATGCATATGCTGTGGCTGATGGTGTTGTAGGGAAATGAAGCTCAACGCTGGGTTTTTAAATAGCATCCTTGCCCGAATCAGCCGTTCCTAATATGGCAGAGTACAAGGACACTCGCCCCAAAATATCAGCCAACCCTCACTAGAAATAAAACTTTTCTGTACCATAATTATAGACATAAAAAGTGCACAAAAAACTCACAGAGCTAATCAAGATTATATGATGTGCTGCACTGAATTTTGACAGGTTCACTTGAGCTCCAGATTGCTATAGAAATAGCCTTAAATATTTGTGGTTTTGAATATACATCACCTTGTTTGTTGAAGAAAAGCCATTAAAAATGATCAAATTCTTCTTTTTTTTTTGTTAGGATCTTGGTGGGAGCGCCACAGGCAGCAGGGCGGGGTCCGCTGACGGGAAGTCGGCCTGGAGCCCTTTTCCGTTGTCCAATCACGCCGGAGGAGTACGACTGTGAGAGGGTCAATATCGATGAAGACGGTTAGTTTGTCCTCAGCTTGGAAAATTCAACCAGTAATTAACTAGGTGATCTACAAGCAGCTTAATTGCTGTTTTTTTTTTTTTTTTTTTTTTATAATAACATTTTTAACAAAATGTGTTCTGTGTTCTATTATTTGTAACATCAAGAAAAGTAAGACTTTGAGATTGTAGTTACATGTGAAAACATTTCTTTATTGACAATCGTCAATGTGACGGTCCTAATGCTTTTAATACATTTATTGAGTTGGGATGGTTTCTTGAAAGCTAGAGTGCTTCAGAAACAATAAACACGATGACTCAACATGTCCTCCACAGAAAAAGGCCTAAAAAGCAGAGCTGCAGTAAACAGATGCAGTCTTTGGGTGCAATAAATACATTACGGCATTTCTGTTATTGTTTTATTATTTTTTATTCCCTTCACTGATCATATTGAAAATATACACTACGCTGCCCTGCAATACCACTGGTATTGCCAGTTGTTTCATGTTTGTTTCATTTGCATAGTCTTTTAGAAGGTCCTTAGAATAAGAAAAAAATTGTTTAATATTGCAATGATTACATCAGTTAAGAGTACCTCATGTTTTCCTTATTCTTCTTCAGTATCAGTATGTAGTTGCTCCCTGCAGCTTTAGCATTCTGTTCATTATCATCATCAATATTGACACTGATGCTTCATTTTCTGTTTTTACACAGTAAGTCTTGACAGAGAAAGCAAAGACAATCAGTGGTTGGGAGTTTCGGTAAAAAGTCAAGGAATTGGAGGCAAGGTGGTGGTAAGTATTATTCTAAACATCCATCCATGCAGAAAGGTGTCATGTAATTGGGCAAAAACTGGTTGTTTTATCTGAGCCAGACTGAAGGAATAAATGTCATAAATTCTGTTTCTCACAAGACCTGTGCTCACCTGTATGAGCTGAGACAACGAGTCAAGCAACCTTCGGAAACTCGGGATCCCATCGGACGCTGCTACGTCCTGAGCGATGACCTGACGAGGCGGGACGACTTGGATGGAGGGGAGTGGAAGTTCTGTGAGGGTCGGTCGCAGGGACACGAGCAGTTTGGCTTCTGTCAGCAGGGCCTGTCTGTCAGTTTCACTCCAGACAGAAACTTTATCCTGTTTGGAGCTCCAGGAACCTACAACTGGAAAGGTAACATGTCAATGCAGCATTAATATATATATATACAGATTTTACAAAACGTATCAAAGTTTAAGAAAACATTATTGCAATATTCAGAAAATGCAAGAAGTGGGTTAAAAATCTTTATTGTAATCTAAGAAAGAAAGGAAGTCAATGGAAATATTAATATATTACTGACTGCAGGACAGAATTCAAGATTATTGGCCAATCTACTAATTGAACACAAACAGTGACAGATACTAAATCAAATTAAGCTCTTTGATTTATCTAATGCAATTATTACTTAATGGATTAGTTTTACTCAGAGATAAATATATAACAGAGAGTGTTTTCTTCTTTCAACTCCTTTATGCATGTCCACATAAAAATTCACCTGAACTCAACTTAGTTTATCTTTGTTTTGAAAATTGACAACAAATTTAATCCAATTCACTTTACAAAACAAACATCAAATTTGTATCCAGAAACATGTTGTCAGGAGCACATTCTTTGCTAAAAACTTAAACCTTTGTTTGCAGAAAGATGAATAAGGTAGAACTGAAAAATAATAATAAAAAATACCTGTAAATATTAACCTTTCAAATGTTCAGATTTTAAATTTGACTGTATATTCATCCTTTTTTTTTTTTTTTACTGATATTTGGCATTTCTCAATTATGCACTAAAATATGGTTTAGTAGAAAAACTAACAATTAGCTCTCTGTCATTGTGTATTTGCCATGCTTGACTCAAGAGCAAACCTCTTGATTCAAGAGGGTGCAAACATTTCCAAATGTTTCCAAATGTCAAATGAATACGAGGTCAAAGCATAAAGTCATAATATAAGATAAGATAATTACTTCTTGTTCAGGTTAATTGGTTTCACCCAAATATGACAAAAATGTCAGTGAAATTGTACAAGTTTAAGTAAAAAGTCAGTAATCGTTGCATCAATATTGCATCATGTCATAATTTATTACACAAGAATGAAGCTGTGGCAGAAGAGTAATTGAACAGTATATTCCTAAAACAAAGTAGATTCTTAACAAACTTAAATTTAGAGTAAAACATGCAAGAAAAAAAACAACAGAAATTGATATGTGTTGTTCTTTCTGCTTTATCATCACTGTAGAAAATGTTTTCTTGTTGCCCTGCTGTGCCTTCACCTATTTCCTTTCCAGGCGAACTGCGAGTCGAGCTCCTGAACCAGACCGTTCTTGAACTCGGTTTCTATGACAACGGCCCGTACGAGGTGGCAGATTACAATGAGCTCAATGCGCTGCTCATCCCCTTGCCCTACCACAGTTACCTGGGTAGGATTCGCCCTCTATGCTCACTGCTGCCCGAGCACAGGAGAGAAAGAGAGGGCCGTGGGAGGCTGACGTCTAGGCTCAGACTGTAACCTGACTAAACACAGGAACAGTAGCAAGACCTCAACCGCCCCTGACTGGAAGAGGGTAAACTTGTTTTAGTGTCACTCCCATTCCCTAGGGATTATTTCTGGCTGAGCCCGTGACTCATAAAACCCAAAATATGACTCAATATCAGTGTCCACCCACTGTAAGCCCTTTCTCACAGTGGGTGGACATGTTAAAAACGCCTGCAGCTGACAGTGGCCTGACATGAATTCCTTTGAATTCATGTGATTACTGGTTTTCTTATAGAAACAAGAGAAAATATTGTATGGTCCAGCTTCAGAGCGATGATACTGCCCTCATTTCATGTGCCATCCTCTTTGAGAAGCTGGAAGGGAGAAAATTTGTCACATTTTTTGTGGGTGAGATGCAGTCTGAGCCCAAAACGTCACCTTTCCGACATGAACTCTGTGGTTCTGCAGACGAAAGTGCTGCTGTGGCACAAAAACAAAGCATCAGTCAATCACAGCTTGTCTCACCTGCACTCCCTCTTCTCCTCTTTTTCCTCCCTCACCATTTCACCACCCCATCACTCCCCTACCACACTTGTTCTTCTGTCTTTCTTTTCCCGTTTTTGGGCCACATAGGGCTCTTGTTCATGGCTAGCGCCGTTGAAGATGCACTGCTGTACAAAACTCTGGAGCCTTCCACACCGTTTGAGGACGTAGCTCATAATAGCTACTTAGGTTTGTAGGCGTGGAGTGTTGTTTGGATCCGGTTGGACTCTTAGTTGATGTAGTCTGTGTTCTGTCTCTGTCTTTGTCTTCATCATTTGTCCTCAGATGTAGATTTTACTCTGTAGTCTTTGTACCATAATAAGAGACAGCTTTCTTTTTATCTGAACTCTCATAACTTAATTTGACTTAATTTAATATTTTTTAGATTAATTTCAGTCAGCATTCCCAACTTCCTGTCTTTGAGGCAAGAAGATTGTTGTCTCTCTGTGTTTAGTAGCACGAGGGTGTTTGTCTGTTTTGTCCAACGTCATTTAGACCATTTGTCAGTGTTTGCTTTGGTGAAGCTTTCCAGAGCGTCTTGGTGGTGGGCTTTCTGTTGATTGTTGGAGTTTTACTGAACAAAACTGTCTTGGAATTTAACTAACAACCCAAGAAGTGTTGTTGTGCAGATGTTTTTCTAACTAAATGCTAACATAGATGGTGTAACAATAGTTATGCTGTTTTTGCAAAGTGTATTTTTCACAAAACTGAAAAAAACTTAAATGTAGTTGTTTTGTATTTTATGTGACAGACCAAAACAAAGAAGTGCATAAAAAGAGAAGATATGTTTTTTTTTTGTCCATTTGTATTAAGACCCATACACTCTCATTACCCAGAATATTATCAATTGAACCTATGTCTGAAATCATCTAATCAATAGACACAAATTGGGTGTAATTTAGTCTCAGCATTAAACCAACTGATGAGTTTTGAAGAAGCAAGATTAGGCTTAATTTATCTCAGCTTTAAACATCTCATTGTGCACATCTCATACAAAAAAATAGTCTTCCTTCCATTTCACATTTGTGCACAACTTTGTAGTCTGTCATATAAAATAAATAAAACAAAACCTCATAAAAGTTTCTATTTGTGAAGTAGAAAACATTTCGAAAAGTTCAGTCGGTATAATATCAGCTGTTTTATTTGATCAAAAGTTTTGCAGGCTCTTGAAGACGTCTGACCAGATAAGAAACACGTTTTTGTACTGGGTGGCCTGTAGAAAAGAGAATGTGCATAAATATTACAACGGTTTTTGGGCAAAAGGCATTTATTTATTGGTTAGCCAATCTTAGTATATTTCAAGAAAATATATTGATCTCATGGTGGAGCTACACGAAATCTCTAGGCATTAAAGATTCAGTGGCTTCCGTTAAGCTTCAGAAACAACATTTGGAAGGGCGTCTCTATCAGGCATATTGAAACTGTCTGTTGTCAAAGAGCCAGCGTCTGCTAAACAAGACCAGTTTATTTATTGTCCATTTTCAGTTATTATTCTTGTGGATCCACTATAAATCTCTCTATTCACATTCCTCTGAGCCTGAATACCCTCGCAAAGTTGAGCTGTCTCCTTGACAACACTAATTCCCTCCTGACCTTTTAGCCCTCGTTTATCACTCACATGCTTCCATTGATCCTGCAATCAAATGACATGACATACCTATGCATGCGTGCTAACATTTCAATCATTGCTCTTAAATATCACAGGATTTATGCATTTCATCACAATGTGATCACAGCTGATTAACAGAGCAAATTATCCTTTCAAATTGGTGTTTTTTTTTTTATATAATGTCAGGCATCCTTTCTAAAAGCCTCAAGGCCAAACCAAATGTTACCACAGGATGTATAAAAGCTCAAAAAGCAGTTTTATAATACAATTTTAATACTAGTCTGGTTTGAAATATTATCACTTTGGGTATTTCCATTTATTGTCAATTTTATGGAGATGACTTAGTTTACGATTTAAGGCCAAATGATTTCAGATCACTTCATTTGTTTTTTTTCTACCAATAGATACCATTAATTAAAGGAAGATTAAACAAATAAAATGAGTTTTTTTTTCTTAAAATTGGACATTTTTTTTAAAAAAAGTATGTGTAATTATTGCCTAGAATGTGATTAAAAGCAAGATTTATGTAAGTTATGATATATAATCCAAAATATTAAACATATTTTATTATTCTGTGGTGAAACTTAAAACATCCACACAGTTCAGAAGAGTCACCGCAGTGGTAAACATTTTTTTCTGCTTTGCTCCACAGTTAGTTTTGCTTAAGCTTGCTGGTAGCATGCATGTTAAAAGTCCCCATGTGCAGAAAAAGTAACACCCAGCCTCCATTTATTGGTTTCAGAGGAGCTGCAATGTTAAATTCCACACCTGCCACCCTTGAGCTGCTCTCGTTTTGTGTCCATCTTGTCTTCTTTTGCATGTTTACTTAGAGCTAATGAATGTCCTGTGTGTTGTCATGGATTAACCCCTCCATATGAACCCTCTGCCTGCTTTTCACACTGAAAAATGTATGTATTTGTATAAAAGACTTGAAATGATTTGTAATTTGTTTTACATCTTGATAAGAAAATGCTAACACAATGTTTTTATGAAGTGAACACACTTGCTACTGCTTTGGTTCAGATGATTAACATTCAAGTGTATTTTCACATTCCTGCACACATCAGGTTGCAGAGAGCACACATAAAGACAGAACAGATGCATTTGATCATAAATCAGGCTAATGTGCTTTCACGTTATTTACACACTGACCCCTGCAGAGGCATGAGCTGCAGCGTCATCAGTCTCATCAGACCAAAACCAAACATCTCTTTCTGTTACTGTCACATTTAGCCCATTTGCTTTTACCATTAGACACAAACACAACCCACAGCATTTACACACATCATGACTCTGTCATAAAATCAATAGTCACTTAAGCTACACATTTCATTAGTAAGAAGGCAAGCAGATCATTGCACATACTGAAGAGCCGCCGCTAAACCTCACAGCCAATAGTAATGTCTGAACCTAAATCCGTTGCTCCCCAACCCCCTTTTCCTCTTCTTATGCTTTTTTCTCCTCTTACACCAGGGTTTTCTGTAGACTCAGCTAAGGGTATAATGAATCTCAAGGAGCTGACCTTTGTGGCTGGCGCACCACGTGCCAATCATACAGGGGCTGTGGTGCTGCTGAGGAAGGACAATGTGCACCGACTGGTGCCACAGCACATCTTCTGGGGGGAGGAGCTGGCTTCCTCGTTTGGATATTCGGTGGCCACCACAGATCTTAACATGGATGGGTGAGGAAAAGCTAATTCATAATTCATTGTGAATTCATCGGGCTTCTGTCAATTCCCATGATGGGTCGCCGCACATTTTTTGGCCTATACGGGGCTGTTATATTTGAACCAAAAAAAACATAGTAAAAATATTTTTTGTCCCTTTTGGTTGATTTTCTTGGAAGATGATGGAAAATCCAATGAAGCAAGAATAATGTAACAAATTCAATGCTCCTGATGGAAATGGACAAAGGGGAAAAGCTTTTTTTCTAAAGGCTGCTAAAGAAAACAAAGCTAAAAAGCAAGCAGCTAATGCATTTGCTATTGCCACTACATCGACAGATGAGATTTGACTCAAGGACAAATTGAGGAAGAGGTCAGATTAGCTACTGTAGATCTGCTGAGAAGCAGCCAAAATGTTCATATAAATGGAAGTTTCCTGTGGGGTTTGTGTTTGTGAGTTTGTGTGGTTAATAGTTATTTTAATATTAAAAATAAATGAATAACAAAAAATACAAAAGACTTCTTCAAAATGAGCATCAAAAAAAGTCTGATTTCTGAGATATAACCACATAAATCAAAATTGTTCAAAGATGAGGAGAGTGGTCTATAAACCTTCAAATATTATTTAAATATGTGAAATTCTATCTATTTCTGTTTCTAGATGGACAGATGTGATTGTTGGAGCTCCCAACTTTTTTGACCGCAAAGCAGAGATTGGTGGAGCCGTTTATGTTTATCTAAACCCGCTTGGTCACTGGGATGATCAGGCCAGACCGATCCGCCTCAATGGGACATACGACTCCATGTTTGGGATGACAGTCAGTAGCATCGGAGATCTGGATCAGGACGGATATGGAGGTGTGAGCAACACTGATTTTTGTTCACAGAGCTCAATCATGAATCTTAATCAGAAACATAACAGAAAGGTTGTGTTTGAATTGTAAGATTTTGAGACTGGGATTTCTGAAATTTCAAAATGCAATGTGCTGCTGGTGTTACAGGTTGAAAGGTCCTCTTTACTTGTGCTTGGGGAACCTAAAGAGGTAAAAATAAGTCTGTCTGATATTTTCAGATATTGCAGTGGGAGCTCCTTTTGATGGAGATGGGAAGGTTTTTATCTACAGAGGCTCCGATGCTGGAATTGAAACTAAACCTGCTCAGGTCAGTTTCAGAAGGAAACCTAATACATTTGCATGTAAGCAAATGTAAGCAGTGAGGGTTTTAATAAATGTAAGCTATACCACATCAGGTTCTGGATGGCCATGACTTTGATGTGACACGTTTCGGATACTCCATCTCAGGGGGGCTGGATATCGATGAGAACCATTATCCAGATTTGGCTGTTGGTTCTCTTAATGACTCAGTGGTTCTCTTCAGGTAAGAAAAACACCAGGAAATATTACTTCCACAAAGTACTTTTTTCAGTAAACATCTACACAGAAAGTCATAGGTCTATAATCTTTAGTTAATGTTTCCTAATTGTAATCAATATGTGGAAAATACTGCAAACAACTAGGCAATAAGGACATCTAAGTGGATGATTTAGTTTCCCTTAATGCATCATATTATGCTGTTTCTGTGTCCTCAAGGTCTTGTCCGGTCATCCATGTGGTCAGAGAAGTATCAATTGACCCTCAAAATATTGATTTGGACCAAAAGAACTGCAAGGAAAGAGATGGTGTCTGGTATGAACAGATGATGTGAAAACCCTCTAAGACAACTCGGGCCTAAACTGAAGGATTTGTTGCTTTAAAACAGTATCTGCTAATATCTCACTGGGTTTTGTTTTTCTCCAACTTCCTTTTAGTGTTGAGGTTAAGGCCTGTTTTATGTTCACGGCACACCCTCATCATTACTCACCACACATTAGTAAGTCAAACTAAAGTCTTCAGCTTTTATATTGTTTCATAAAATACAATTTCTGTTTCTTCACAACAGAAATTGTATCATGTGTCAAGAGATTTTATACAAACATTAGAAACCTCTCTTATTTCATTTAATTACATTCAAATGAAATGCAGATATGCTTTAGTTTTATTTTCACTTCTTATTTTGACTCATTTCTTGTTTCTCTCCTCAAGCCCTGGTCGTGCATTTTGAAGCAGACACAGAGCGCAGAAAGCTGGGCCTCCCTCACCGGGTTAGCTTTCTGGGACGCAGCTCGCTGGAGCCCGAGTTCACCCAAACAGAAGAAGTGGAGCTTCATCGGCAGCGCGAGACTCACTGTGCCACCGCCATCTTCCAGCTGCACGTCAGTGACTAACCAAGTTTATGCTGCTTCTTTACCTATGTTTATTCGGCTAAACATTCCTGGTCTGTTTTGCTTCCTCTCCTGCAGGAAAATATTCGTGACAAACTGCGTCCCATTTCATTAGCGATAACCCACAACATCAAGCCTGTGCCGCCACGCAGAAACTCTCCTAAGAGGCCGCAGAAACTACCACCTGTGCTGAATATCTCTCCATCTAAAACGCTAAATTCTGAGGTTTGTCGCAAAAGTAAGGGCAGTTGACCTTTTAATTGAAACCCTGGAACTAGATGCTTTTCTTTGAATAAACTCTGAAGGTGAACTTCCTGCGAGAGGGATGCGGCAGCGACAAAATCTGTCAGAGCAATCTGAAGCTGAGCTACCAGTTTGGAACAACGCATCTTAACTCTGACTTCTTCACTCCTCTGCCAAAGTTAGTGCAGTCACTGGTTAATACTTGAGTTTGATGATGTCTTTCATTGATAATACACTTTTACTACAACCCAGTAAGTTTAGAAAGATTGTGTGCTTATATATATTTCTTACGTTATTGCAAAATGTTTGCTTTTCAACCAGCTGACCCGACCTTTTCTTGCCTTGGTGCAGAGATAATGATGGAGTTCAGGTGTTTTCTCTGTCTGATCAACGACTGGTGGTGCTGGAGATCACAGTCACCAACATGCCTTCAGATCCTCTGAACCCCGAGGAGGACGGCGATGACGCTCACGCTTCCCAATTGTTCATCACACTTCCAGACACGTTACCATACGCCGGCTCCAGGGTCCCACCTCAGGTATGCCTCAAATTAAGGAGTTAGAGGAGTCCCCGTGTGAATCAGTATGTTTGTTATGAAGGTATGTGTTTGATGTGCTGTACCTGCAGATGATATGTCAAGCGAATCAGAATGGATCCCAGGTTGAATGTGATCTCGGAAATCCTGTCAAGCGAAATGCGAAGGTAGAAAATTGTTTCTTAGATCTTGTCTTGTGAATGAGTTGCTTCTTACTTTTAAAAGAAATCTGGCACAATCCAATGTAAGATACATATATTATGACCAGTCAAACCAAACTGAAACCTCTGTCTGTTTTGCAATTATATTTACGCTTCATTTCAGCTAAAATTCACCATCAACCTGAGTACTTCAAATATTACTACTGAGACCACTGAGCTCACTGCAGGTCTCCAACTGGCAACGTATGTCCCAGTTACCCCATCTGTATCAACCAGTGTTTAACACGTGAACACTTTCATTTATTGAATAAGTTTTTATTGCGACTTCTTGATGTTTTTTCTCCAGGATCAGTGAACAGCTTAATCTGGATCCTGTCACAGCTTTTGCTAAAGTTGTGATAGAGCTCCCCCTGTCGGTCAATGGGTGAGTAAACAGTTTTCCACAAATAAGTCGTATTGGTCTTGATAGACAAAATTGAGTGTAAATATTGGATTCTATGTAATTAGATATCTTTTAAAGACAGTCAAAATGGATTTTACTTAGAGATATTGGAGGAAATGTTGCACATCATACTTTTCAGACTTTTATTTGAAAAAAAAGATTGAAAAAACAGTGAAGTTTCACTTGTAACATGAGAAAATTATCCGGAGGTATGAAGAAAAGCCTCCAAGCTGAAGTGTGGATGTGATTGTTTTTGTTTTTTTTCAGTCTAGCTCGTCCTCATCAGCTGTTCTTCAGCGGTACCGTAAAGGGCGAGAGTGCCATGACCAGCCTAGAGGACATCGGCAACCCTATAGATTTAGAATTTGTGGTGAGTTTATGCCTATCTAAGTTGGCTGTGTACACTGCAAAAACACAAAACCATCCCAAGTATTTTTGGTCCAGTTTGCAAATGACCTCTTCAGTAAGATATACAGTAGCAGCTTGTTTTAAGTCAGTAATTCCTTAATACAGATTTGTTTTAGAAGTACTTGTTTCACTAGCAGATTTTCTCACTTATAATATTGGAAAATTGTTTTGTTTTAGGGGTCAAAAATTTGCCAGTGGAAATTGTACTTTTTAAAATTAAGATTTTGCTGGAAAGTTACCCATAAGTTAGGTTACTTTTAGTTAGATGTAGATATTTGCAGTAGAAACTGGACAAAATACCTGGTAAGATTTTGTGTTTTTGTCATATAGCTCATGAAAGTATAATGTTCTGTGATTACTACAATTTAATTTCTCAGTTTAACTAATGTTGGAGAGAGTTTTAAGCAAAAAGATAAAACAACCGCTGTTTTCTCAGCTCTCCAATCCTGGAAAAGCGCTCCAGAAACTTGGCTCCGCCTCCCTCAACATCATGTGGCCTTTCGAGTTGCCCAATGGGAAGTGGCTGCTGTATCCTGCAAGCCTGAGGTTTGAGGGCCAACCAGACACTCATTGCAGTCCTGCTCAGGCTGTGAATCCTTTAAATCTGCAAAGTTCATCAGCTGCTAATCAGGCGGTAGGTGGAACTGGAGTTAGGGTCATTCAGCTGTCCTCCAACCTCCACTTACATCCAAAATTACATGCTTAAAAGATCATTTATGGGACTATTTACAGGTGGGTAGAAGTCGCCGTTCACACCCAGAGGAGGAAGAGCAAATGATGACAAAAGGCAGCGATGGAGGCACCACGCCAGCAGTGGCAGCTTCAGAGAGACGCAAGTCACTCAAACTGGTAGGAGGGACAAGAAATATGGAAAAAATAACAAACTTTAGTTAATTATTGCAAATGATATCAGGAAACTGAAGATAGATATATTTGATTTGCTGAGATTATGACACAAAGAATGTTTTTTTAATGGATAATCCACTGCAAACTGTTCGCTGTCCTTATGCTGCTCAGGATTGCCTGCTGGGCTCAGCGCGCTGTGTGCTGTTCCAGTGTCCACTCCACAGCTTTACTGGTCAGGCTGTCCTGAAGATCCACGCCAGGCTTTGGAAGAGCAGTTTCATAGAGGTAAAGCAAACAAACAAAAAAAGAAGTCATGTCTCCTTTAAATGTCTTTAAAGGCAAGAACTGAAGATTAGATCTTGCCTTTAATTCATCTTAAAATGAATTGAAGGTATTTTAATTCATGCCTTAATTAAAATATTTTATTTTCAAAATAATGAAATGTTATTTCATTATTTTCATTTTCAGAATATTGTGATGGGTTGAGATGGAAACTGCAACTTAAACATACCCACATTTGAACAATTAAAATCATCACTTTTAGGGTCAAAGTTTGATTTATGTCTCTGTCTCAGGATTTTCCAACGGTTAGTGCTCTGGAGCTGCTGATCAGAGCAAACATCTCTGTCAAGTCCACCATCAAACATCTGGTCCTCGGAGATGCATCTGTACAGGTACTCAGCTCACCTCAGAAAAGTAAAGAATAAATTATTATAATATATTTAAACACATTGAAAAACAGAAGTCCTGTTCATGTATGTTCACTGAACCAGTGACCAAGAAGATTTTCAGGTCAGACTTTACCACAGAATACATTAAAATATGTGAAAAATATATGTTGCATGTTGCAAATTCTACAATTAACGCTCTCTTCCTCACCAGATCCCAGTAATGATCTACCCGGAGCTTGATCTTGCAGAGCAATACATGATTCCCTGGTGGATCATCCTGATAGCCATCTTGGCAGGCATCCTGCTGCTGACTCTCCTTGTCTGCATATTATGGAAGGTAACTCACAGGATATCTTGGTGTTATGCTGTTTTAGCAGTGGTGTAGACTTCTTTATACTCAAGATATAAACTTTATGTATATATGTTTTAGATAAGGGTCAACTCTCTAAATTGAAAAGATTTTGTGGTTTACTTTTTGCTGGATGATAGTATAAGGAAAGTTTGGTGGAAGGAAAATATATCTGTACTGTATGCTCTACAAGGACAAGTTTTGATAAGATGAGAAGAAACCTCATTCAAGAATTGTTGGAGATTTACATGGTGTGGATTGGAGCTGGACTCAGAGCTGCAGGAGATGCCAAACATAGATGTTTCAAAGACATTACCTATTGCTTTACTTGTATTAAGCCACTTCTGAACCACAGTCTATGCAGGAAGCCCTTTATCAGAGTTGAGCAGAAAAATGACTGGATCATTACTCAGTGGTCCAGAGTCCTGTTTTTAATTTTTGCATTTTATTTAGAAATTAAGGCATTATTTTTTAAATTAATAAATTTTAAATGAAATTTCAGTTCATTGAGATAATTGTTAAATATTAAATTGAGATAAAAATTAGCATATTTTCAGGACCTATGTGAAGAAATCATTTGGCACCGGTATTTAAATATGCCCTCAAATACTGTCTGTAGCTAAGATGTTCATCAAGGCTTTCTAAAGATCAACATCCAACTCAGAGGTTTCTAAATGTGTAAATGATCCCATCACTTAACTTTCAGTGATGGAATAATTTACACATTTAGTATTCAGCATTTTCTCTGCACTCAATCTGTTTATTTCTGACCTTTCTTTTATCTTCCAGTCATATAAATCTTCCCAGCTGTCTCTAAATTATACTTTTTCCCTTTTCTGCCGATATTTCTTTTACGTTTTCCCATTCCTGTTTTTTTCTTTCTTTCATGGATCGTTCTGTTTTTGAACCTGTCACTTTTCTTTTGTTTCTCCACTCCCTCTCCGTTATGATCTGATGCCTCAGTGCGGCTTCTTCAAGCGCAGCGAGCAGCGCCCGCACTATGAGACGGAGTACTACCGCGCCCATTTGGGGGTGCAGCCCTCGGAGGCGGAGAAGCAGGCTTTAGAGCTATAATATCAAACCTATTTCCATCTGGCCTGCTCTCCCCTCCTCCTCTCTCTCCAAGCGGTAAAACTCCTCATGCACAATTATTTTGCTGCTCAGCCCACAGAAGGCTGGTGTTGTACGTCATAGCATGAAACAGAGATGAGTCCTGCCCTATTGGCAGTATGGGGGTTGTATAAAATCTAAACAGCAGGGCTGAAAAATAATTGTGTCCTGCCAATTTCTAATATTCAGATTTTTATTTTCAACTTTCTGAATCAATGAGTGAACATTAAAGATGCAACTTTTTCAGTCAGTGTTTCAATGTGTGATTACGCTACTGCAGTAAAAAATATATATTTAAAGACTTTTAACACTTCTTTACATGTACCAGTAATTATTGAGTCTGAATGCAAGTTATTCCACAAAGCTTTAGATAGTGTCCTAATTCCTACCTTTAAAAGGTGTGATGCAATGCACAGTATGGTAACAAATCCTCTTTATTCGCTACACAATGAAAAAGAAAATTGAAAACATTACATTTCTCTCAATCAAATTAAGTACATCCAAGTAAAAACATTAAGTTTACTAAAGTTGTCATGCGAAACAAACGTAAATAAAGTCAATCTGACAAACCTAAGTCGGTTACATGTAACACATTTAAAAAAAATATGGTTGGGGCTCCACTCTCTTTTTTTTTCATTGCAGTCTTCAAGACTGGATTGTTAGATCAATCATCAGTTGCACTAGATGATGATTATTAGCATGCGAAATGCTCCCATTATTGAGGATCTCATCTTAATTAGTGCTTGTTGAACACCATCCAGCCGCCTCTGCTTCAGGGCTTTGAGCTGCCTGCTGTGCTGTGTGTGGTGCCGCTTACTGTTTATTGACCTGCACCTGTTCATTCTGGCATCGCTCTGTGAAGATGACTCATTTTCTGACATAAACACTTGTGCAACATTTTTTTTAACCTTGTTTGGTTTGTATGATACGCTATAACTAACTGCCAGGATGAACTTGACAAAATCGCTGGGTGTTTTTATTTGGATTTTTTAATAGGACAGATGCTTATTTGGTGGACTTTAAGTCATACATGTCTATAAATTTAGCATCAAAGAGCATGACAATGTGCTTTATTGACCGCAGGTAATCAGAGCATCGTCTAAGTATTATTAAAGGATTAGATGACATGATTAGATGATTGAATCTCTGTTTTTCTCTTTTATTCTATGACCTCTTTCTATCTGCTCCTCAACTTCTTTGGACTCGCTCCCCTTCCTGTGTGGACAGTGTGGCTTCTTCCGACGTGCCCACTACAAAGACAAACTTCCTCAGTACCATGCGGTGAAGATTCCTCGCGAGCTCCGGCCACAGTTCCAAACGGAGAAGTCTGGAAGCATCCATAAAAAGGAATGGGCCACGCACTGGAGTGATGGGACCTTGTAACTTTAAACCACTGAATTTGAATCAGCGTGTGTGGTACTCATTCTGTCTTTGCTTTGTAACTAACTGACTCAAAAAGGAAAAAAAGAAAAAAAAAAAAGCGCACCAAAACTGGGATCATGAGATTTTCTGCATGTCAGAACATGCAAATTGGGGGCCTCTGAGCAGATATGTATTCTCCCAACTGCAGCTCATTAACATCTTGGCCTCAGATATTCTGTTTACACTGTGTGTCCACAGTATTTCACAGTTTGACAGCGAGTACTGAAGCCTCACAACCAGATTAGAGCAAGTCTAGCGGCTCAGTATGTTTCCCGGCCTACACAAGGGAGCGTTGACGCTTCGCCGTCTGTCAGTGATTTTGACTGGCATCTCAAAGGAGGACTGGAAAATCAAAGACCTGCATGAATGCACAGACATGGAGGACAACATTAGATGCCATCAGACAAGAAGATTGATGCAGGAGCCATCTGACAAAGACTACTTTTTGCCTTAACTACTGGGACTAATGATGAATATGGGCAAAGAAAAACAGCTTTTTAACAAAATGTGTGGAAAATATTTTTTTTTGTTAGTAACAATTGAAGGAATGCATTGAAAATGGATACTTGAAAATGTATTTAATACAAGTGCATCCCAACAAATTAAAGTAACATTGAAAGGTTAATTTATATCAGTAACAGTTCAAAAAGTGAAAAATATTTATAACATACTAATTACTTCAATTTAATTTGATGGCTTAGAACTATTAAAAATTTTTAAATTTCCCACTTTGTGTTTCACTTTTCAAATTAAGTTATGGAAATAAACTTCTTGATGATATTTTAATTTCAGATGCACCTGTATGCTCACTTTTTTTTGCTGTCACATGATTTAAGAGGAAACCCCTGTGTTACTGTTGTTTCTTGTTTGAGTTATATTAGTTAAATCTGCTAAACATCTCTGATCTGCTGCCTGGGTTACCTTGAATTTACAATGAAATATTATGGAGGGAATGAATTGCTGGGGTTTGTGGTAATGTTGTTGCATGGAAATCAAATATGTCAGAAAGCTAACCCAGAGTTTCTTTTTCAACAATTTCCTGCTGATAAGAAATATGATGGTGATTATGCACAACAAAGAATGTCTACAGCAGGTTTTCTGGTAAATTATTTTTTTCATCAAGTGTATTTTTCTCCAGGCATTTTAAGAGCCGTGCAGCAAATAAAGTTGTTTTTTTAACTATACAATCTCACTTGTTACGCTGATCGCTACTCGTATAAATTCACGTGAAGCGGTATAACAATTTCAGCATTGATTGGTCTAATGTCAAACATGTGCCTTGTTGTAAAAGTGGCAGATGGAGATCTACTCATTACAAAGACAAGGCTCCTTCTAATTAGATGAGGCTGCGCTCAGACATCTGTTGGTACCGGTGGATGTTTACAACCTCTTTCAAACACTGAGCAACACAAAGAGCAGATTTCCTGGTTTTGTAAACCAACAACAAACAGAAGGGCAAACTTTATTTTTGTTTAATTAGAGTTGGCTGTAAAGCAAGAGGAGACAGCTTGGATTTTTAGGTATTGCTGGACAATCGTTTGTTTTCTGCATGAGGATCCTGTTGCTGTTCTGACGTCTCCAACTCCAGTTGTTTTTGTTGCCATTTGTTTTATTTATTTTTGTTTGGCTGTACGATGTCAACATTGTAAATAAAAGACAAGTAGGTTCAGACATTTGTTGTTGCTAGACTTTCTTCATCCAGCAACAGACTAGGAGTCTTGAATTTAAAAAAGGTTGCAGTTCACTATCACAACACAAGGTGGCGGCATAACAGTGAAACCAACACCAGCAAGAATGCACACACAATACACACAAAGACTAAAAATAGCCTTTGTGTGCAACATTTTTGATGAAATACAACGCAAGTTGACAGTTGACAGTGAATGTCAAAATAAAAAACACACAATGAAGTCAAAGGAATTGCCTGCAGGCCAGTTGATTGTGTAAAAGCAGAAATCGGGGGAGGATACAAAAAAAAAAACAAAATTATCATTGGAAATTTCTTAATTTATTGGTTTATTTAAAATTTGACACGTGCAAGTTTATAATTTTTGTTTTTAGGTGTGTAAGGAGACATATTATACTAAATTTAAAATACAAAACTGTATAGAAATTGTCCCAGTCATGAGTGTAAACTCTTCTATGTGAAACAAATTCTGCCACAAATTAGTTTCACTTCAGCAGCTGAAGAGTTGCGCATTAGTCCCTCTAAAAGAGGAGGATGTTTGTTTCCCAAAACCATCAAGAATTTTCAGAGAAATGCTCTTCAAATCACAGAAGTATTTGCTTTAAAAGGAACTAAAGACATGTAATGAGTTTGACCTTTTAACCATTTAGAAATTAGCTTTAGGTCTTGAAATATCTTTTTTTTTAAATTTTCATATTTGTCTTTGTAAGAAACTCACCGTAACGTGATATGTGTGATTTATTTTTTATCAGATGTTTATCAGATAATTGTGCAGTAAATCTTCCCCTGTGCCATGGTTGTCATTGCTTCTTGTGATCAAGTTTACAGTGTAATTTAGACCTGAAAAAAAGTCACTGAATGCATAAAAACATTGCATGATGTCATGGCAGGAAGTCTAATAAGTCTGAAGCAATGTAAGTTTACTTTTTCAAGTTTTTAAATGTGATTCTTAAATCATATATTTTACATCAGATTTGTTGTAAAATCTGATGTAGGAAGAGAAGTTTAACTAAGTTTTGCTAGTCTTTAATGTGAGACATGACTGTCAACGTTGTGCTTTAATAAGTAAATACAGAGACGGTTATGATGAAAGTTGTAAGAAGTCCTCAACAGCAATATTAAATCATATAAACAATAACCTTAAGACTCACAACAGGACACAAGAACAAAGCTTTGGGATACACCTGTATTATTTGATATGTATTCTATTACTTGGAAATTATAATTTCCTTTTAAATTTATGAAGCAATCGCTTTAAAAGGATACCATGCCTTTTAAAAAAATAATAAAGGCACAGTTTAAAGTGCTGTATAATAAGCTGCACTGAGGTTAGTTTTGTACCTTCAGCAACATGTTACTGTCAGATATTTTGTTTTAGCTACACTTGAAGACATGGTTAAGATAAAATACCTAAACTTCATAATAAACTCTACCAAGCTGACAGAAGAGATTAACTTAAAGTCCAACAGTTTGAAGTAAAACCGAGAAAACTGTATGCATTTTACTTTTAATATTTAATGTCAAAATGAGCAAATAAGATTTTTCTCTAAATCCAAAAGCTTCTGAGCTCATTATTGTAAAGAAAGCTAATTCCCTTCTGAATCCTTCAGATGTCATCCTGGTTGCCATGGCGGTTAAACGGGACCAGGGACACTGCGTGTGTGTTTAAGCGGATTGTCACCCATTAGGTGCATTGATGAGCCAAATGTGTTGACGTCTCATCCATAGCTGGGGAAGTGACTAAGAACTGTATGGAAACACATGCACAAACCCACACTGAGGCAAATAAAGAAACAAAGTGAACACATGCGGCGCTAAGAAACTCAGAGTGACCGTTGCTAATCCAGAGGAACAATGTCTTCAGTTCATGTAAAGCTAAGTGTTGAAAACTGGGTCTAAGCAGACGAAACTCTTCTCTGTACAGAAAATATTGTCTTCCAATAAATGTGTAAGACAAGAAATGCTCAGCAGTACTGAAAAAGCTTGTAATACTGATAATTTGTGGTGATGTTTTGGCTTAAAGTCTTTCATATCAAACAATAATGATCATTGTCTTTTGCAGATAGTGGAGAGCAAATGTTTTCCTGTTAATCCATCTATTCATCTTCTATCTCCACTTATGATGCATGGATGGGGGTGCTGCTGGTAGTGGGAGTGTCTATTGCTAACATAAGCATTGGCCATGATCACTGATGGTTAACAGACCATAAACCTACAAAATTAAAACATTTTACAACCTTCTGCTCCACTGATCAATGATTTAGACAAAAAGTATTCAGCCAGTGTGTATGCTTTGACCTGGTGTAGTTTTGAAAACTTGATGCGGGTCGAAGAACATTTTGTACTGACCATACATTGATTCATTACCAAGATATTTCCATCATCTATTTGTAGTCAGAAAAAAGAATATCTTTTTGTTTTGGTCCGGTACATAACATCTACCGAACAGAGATCACCTGGATTTATTTTGAATTCATCAGGGGTTATAATCTGTTAATCTTTTAAGGGTCAACCACCCCAAAAATGGATCAAAATTTACATAAATGGAAATACAAAGTTTTCAGACTATAATAAGCAATCGAGCATTAAAATATAAATTTCTTTTTAACAGTTTTTTTTTTCTGTATGATAATGTAATTCCATAAATCATAACATTGAAATAAAATGTTAAAGTAAATTAATTGTTCAGATGGGTTATTATGATTTGATTTCAGCCATAAAATAGAGAAGGATTAAACATGATTGTGTGAAATGAGAATCAAACTGTCGCAGGGAAAAAAAACTGTCACAGAGCCACCCAATATTTTACTTAAAGTTTTACCATTTATGCTCAGTAAATCTGCCCCAACTAAATTCTCATATTGAAGCATAATTACTGTTTGTTTTTCCAATTTTCATCCAGTGTGAGCAACAGGACATCAGGGGCTGATGAATCAGCTTCCATTTGCGGGGATTTATCTAGTTAATAACTCAGAGAGTTGTGTTTTATCACCCTGAGGACTTCATAACAATTCGCCCAGGCTCTCAGACATCATTAATGTCTCATATTTTTCCTCCATCAAGTCCCATGTCGCAGTAGCCCAGTTCTCCAACTCTCCAGAGGTTTCCAGCCCCTGACCTGAAGGTGTATATAAAACCAGAGAGCATGATGCCACCAGTGAATATCATCACGACACCACAAAGACAGAAAACAAAACCACGATCAGGGTGATTCTCTCTTTTGCTTTGCAGGACTCCAACCTGTGAATTTCAGAAGTTCTCTTGGCCATCCTTTTCTCCTTCAGCATCAGTTTAACCTCCTCTTCATCTTCAGACCATGGACACAGCTGCAGTGATGACTCTACTGGCTCTCATCCTGGCGATGGCTGGCGTCAGTCACACTCTTCACATCCAAGGCGGCGGGAATGAAAATGACATGCTGCCTGGCAGCTCGGAGGAGAACATGGCCGACCGCCTGCTCGGGCTGGTGAGGCAACAAATCATCCACACAAACTCGTTGACCAATTTATTCTGCTGTCTCATGTAGTTTAGGCTACCTTTTGAAAAATACAGTTTCTGTCAAGTGCTAAATCAATTTGGCATCTTCAAATAAAATAAAAATACAAAAGTTGAAAGACATCATGAACGCACATGGTGTCACAATATTCAATATCTGCCACATTACACTGAATGAAAGACAGTCAGACAGACAGAACCCCTGCCAAGACGCTCAGTCTGTCACTTCATGTGGTGCAGAATTTAAATGGGAAATGGGCCTTTTATGGATGAATCACAGAGCCCATTTTAGATTTTAGAAGACACTCCTGGTCATGCAACATGATGAAATACACTGCTACATTCTAATTTCTGAGAAAAGACTTAGTTTCAGATTAAAAGTAAAAGAAAACAGGATTTTTTCTTCCTGGTATTATGGACCGGACAGATCTGAGTCTAGATTTGCATTGAAATGAGATGAAATTGATTCAGTGGCAGCTCTGTGCTCAACGTCTCACAGCGCAGTTGTTCAGATGGTTTGGAGTTACGAAACTGACAAATTTGTGGAGCTTTTCACAATTTTTTTTTCAAACTAGGCTTTCTTTTTTTTTTTTTTCTTTAAATGTGTGCATGTCTTGATGTGTATGTGTGCTATGTGCTTCAGGAGATTGAGAGCAGAGACACCAGCCTTGATGATCGCATGCTACTTTTAGTGCTAAGAGCACTGAAGCAAGCTGGTTTCCCTCTGGGAATCCAGAGAGAAACCAGGGAATCCGTCCTCCACCAGCCACAGAGGTCAGTCAAGATGGTTCGTTTGAATCACATTTTTCAAAAAGCTGACACTGCAACATACATGACACCTTTTTTGACTTATTTTTGCAGCCTAAAATTGCACGCCTTACAACATAAAACCACAATAGGAAAGTGCATTTCCTATTTGCATCATAAATATGGTTTAGTTTTTCCTCTCATTTTCAACCAAATATACAAAAATGCTTTGAGGCTATAGGATGCAGATCTCTTCCCTAAAGTGCAATGATGTCTGGAGTTTAAGTTAAAAGTAAACTGCATGAAAGAAAATATTTATATTTGCATTTTGAAGTGGTTAGGTTAGTGTGATAACCACCATAATTAACTATATCATTGAGGGAAGGGTTTATATAAGTGGTATAGGAGAAAATTGAAACTATTTCTATAAAAGTAGGAAGATGTCTTTCCCTTCCACAGTCCTATTGGCGTCCAAAGGCTGCACATCATACTGAAATTGTTGGCTGCAGGGTAGTTTTTCTTCTTATGTAACAGCAATTTGAAGTCTGCTCTGCAGTATATAATTTAACGCTGACAGAACAACAAAGTAAATGCTTTCATGTTTTTGTAATAAACCCAGGTTTCATGTGCATTCAGCTGAAATGCATTACAACTTTTATCTTTTTAATTGATACAAGTAGATTTTATTTAGATTAAATATATTCTTACACAAACCTTGTGCCCTTGTGTAACTTCAAATTTTTTATTCTGAAAATACATGTAGTCTTTCTACTTATATAAGTATCTTCACCTCTTATACAGGGTCCATTTTTAGCTTAACACTATAATCTTTGTAAAACTGTGATTCTACTTGAGTCTTGCAATATGTATATCAACAAAGTAAAGACTTATACATCATATTTTACCTTCAAAAAAGAAAACTAATGCAAGAATCCCACAGTACATAACCTTAAGTATTTTTTTTTTTAATCTAATTGTTGTTGATCAGGTTTGGGCGTAGCTCCAATGGGCAGGTCGTGTTGGAGGATAAGATTCAGCCCCGGGACTGGGAGTCTGCCCCTGGTCAGATCTGGAGCATGGCCGTGCCCCAGAGGTTTGGCAAGAAGTAGTCTGGCAGCTGGACCCACATGTCTCTGTTCTGGAACAAGGCTGAGCAGATGTCTGCAGACTAAATTAAGATGAATAAAATCTGAAAAGTATTAGCATATTTTTTTCCCTTTCTGATGAATATTGTCGTCAGCCAGTCACAATTTAAATTGTGATTAAGACGAAAATGAGCTTTTTTTTTCTTAAACTTCTAGCACACAAAAATATGTTAATTGGTGTTTTGTATCTATTGGGAGGATTGGGATAAAACACTGAAAGTTTTTGTTGTAATTTGTCAAATAAAACAGTTTTGAACTAGAAAACTGTGTGAAATATAATAAAGGCAGACCCTTCAAGATGAATGTAGATTTGAGAAACTAAAAAAAAAAAACAAGTGAATAACTTAGTAATAAGCTGTACATGTTGATGAGGTACTGAGTGAGTTCAAAGCAGTGAATATGTTGATCCTCTGTGTTACATTGCAATTGTCTCAACACGTTCTGCTTACAACTTACTAAACCTTCAGCCTCTGAGGTACATTTGCGAGAACCTACATAAAGCAATCTGTTTTACAACTTATTGCACTGACTGCAGAATTTAGCCGTTAAAATGCATGGGAGATAAATGCAACAAGGTACTGTGTCTACATCACTACACATTTAATCACTTCAGAGCAACTAGATAACAGTTTAATAAATTTATTGTGAAAAGGATGGAAACAGTCTGATTCAGCATCCGTCCCTTTAATGTGAAGCCTCTGTCCTCAGCCACACTGACGGCTGTTGTCTGTGTTGGATATACAAGCACCTGGGGAACCAGCATGCAATAAGCTTGAGCTCTAATTAAAACACAGCAACATGCAATTACTCTGCGAGTTAACGGTTTCCACAGCCAATTACTGGGAGGGAATATATGTCCTTCCCTCTTAGTATGAGCCTTTTATTAGGGCGTCCTCCCATTTCCTTTGTCAAGGGCCAGGAAAATGAAAGAACCAGAAATTGCACAACTGGTGCAATTCAGATCTAGATAACATCCTTAGTGGTTCATTTTTAAACCTGTCAAAGGCTTCATGTCATGTGGCCATATATGTATCAGACAGTGCACAATAATTACAACAGGGCCTTTTATTTGTAACTTTTACACCTTTTACAGAAATAATCTCAAAACATCAACAGGGCAGCATTAAATCGTGAATTGAAGATTTATACATAAATTCAGATTAAAAGATTCATCTCTTCAAAGTCAAACACTGAACCACTAGCAGCTAAATACAATGCTGTTTTTGTTTAAACTTAAACAATCATTTCTCAAAGAGCTTGCTCTTAATAAAGACTTAAAAATTAATTATTTCATTTGTATTCATAAAAGGACAAAGGAAACATCAAACATGACAGAAGGATCAACATTCCCCACCTTGCCCTCCCAGACTCATGTAACAGTCAGGATAAAGACAATAGTAGGACCTGATTGCTGTTTTTTTTAATGGTCCCCATGCAATAACAACCTTATTGATTGGTGCCCCAACCCCAACCCCCAGCCCCTCTTTCCAATAGTTGCAGCACAACGATGTCCTCAGTCAGGACATGCATTCAGAGACCGATGATCCTGCAGGGAAATACACTTTGAAAACGGATCACAAGGCATAGATGAGCAGAAGTAATTTTTTTAACATATTTTTTTTCTGTTCTCCTGTAGGCCTCTTAGGAGTCACTAATGTTTGACAATATTAGTACGATAACAGGCATGATTATGTGGCGCTGTTAGCTGCACTTGACTATTCTCTGTTGTACAAATTAAACTGTTGGTGGCTTTAAAGCAAAAAGAGCGAACATGAGGCATCAAGAAGGCAAGCATAGGAAAAGCTGGGTGCTCTTTTCTACATTGTTGGAGCCCTTTATCAGCACATCTGGGTTAAAGAAGGTCTGAACTCATCTGAATTTCATGAGTCCTCAGGGGGGCTCTGGAAAAAAAACGCCTGTGTGTGCACTACAAAGAGACAGACTGAGAGAAATACCAAGGGGGAAAAAAAACACAACATATAAACTGATTTAAACATTGTGTCTTGTACACTCTCTGGAAGAACAATTTAAGCTTTTTGATATTTCTCCAACCCTCCTCTTTCCCTCATGTTCATCACCATTCTCTAAAAAGGGGGAGGTCAGTTGTCGGCACACTCCTGCATTGTCTGTCACATCAAACAGAGTTTAATGTTTGCATGCTGACTGAATGGAACCAAATAGGACAAAGTGAAAATCCAAGAGAAGCAGGTTTTAAAAGTGACCCATGTGGCAGTAGAGGGCAAACATGGTTCCTCTGGCTAATACAAAGCTTTCCCTGCCAGGCAGGATCTAAACCATTTACACTGAATGTGTGTGATTCCTTATGTAAATCACAGGCTCACACATAAATAACAATTATTGAACAAATGATGAAAGGGGCTGACATCAATGCTACTTTTTGAGATCAGAAGAAACAAGTCATTATCAAACTTTTGTTCTTGAACAGTGGACCATTTCTTTATTAGCTGATTGCACTGCAAACGATTGCAAGGAGAACAGCCGTCTCCCAGCTTACTATACTTTTTGCTTTTATTTCCCACTGTGCAATCTGGATGTAAACTTGAAAATCTTAAATAGTAATTTGTAGCTCCAAGATTTTACACATCAACTCCATTCACCGCAAGATTTAATGGTTAGAGACTTAAGAGACTAAATAGATTTGAAATCAAAACAAACCACAGAACAGATGGGGCCTAAATCAGACCTGCAGCACCGAAAGAAACATTACACACCTAACACAGAATTTAATGCAACGTTTATGAGAATCAGAAATATACAGTATTACTTTTTCTCGGGGGTGTTATTGCATTATTTATCAGCAGTTTTTACCGCCCAGGAAAAACTGCCTGTTTTTTAGTTGTGCTAAAATGCTTTGGGATATTTTTTTTCCACTAATTTCATGCTTAATTGGGGAGAAGGAATGTCTATTTCAGGAATGAAATAGACTTTTTTGATGGTTTTCTCTGAAGGTTGTTTGGGAGAACATGCAGCCAGCTGCTGCCAGCTCTTTCTTTTTAACAGAGAGAGAATTTAGACTTTTACTGACAGTTTAGTCAGAAATACATAATTCAGAAAGCCTCCAATTACTGTGGTGGGTTTTCATTAACATCACGGCTTTTCACACGAAAGAAAGAAAAATGTGATTGTTTTGTGTTTAGGCAGCTTACAGTTGCAGCGTACTTTCTAAACAATTAAAGGGATTCACAATTTGAGCATTTTAGCACTCCTGGATGAAGTTACAGGCTTTTATATTTGATTTGGGAAGATATCTTACTGCAGTTTGTAAAAGTCTGTTTTTTAAATTAGGTGTTTTGTGCACGTTCTAGAAATGATGTAATGCAACGTGACTGATTGAGCGCAGTGAGAACATTTCCACATTTTACCTTTCCTATTTTATCAAGGCTGAAATGTGAACACATAATTGAGTTTACATAACACATACATTTAATTTTACATAATGCAAATTAGATGAGTGATAAAAATGTAATGAAAAATAAAATATTTTATCCCTTTTTTTTGTCGTACCTATGTCCCTGGAATACAAATTTTTAAAATATTGTTTTACTTTAAGCCACTATTAAATTCAGTTCTCAAACATATACGATACGCAGAATTAACCTCTCAAGTGCCAGTTTTACAGCTTAAAGTCTCTTGAGTTTTTTTTATTTTATTTGGAAAACATAACTAATTCTATTCAGAAAAAATTAAAAAGGTTTCAAAGCCATGAGAGGAAAAGTACCAATTTTTTATGGAAATAAAATTGCAGCTGTAGTATATTTATAAAAGACAGTTTAAACAGGAGAGAAGATTACAAAGACAGTTCTATAGCATACAGATTCCCTTCTTTAACGTAAAAGGTAGATGAAAGTCTTCAAGGCAAAGTAAAAAAATACAAAAAAGAAAAAAAAGAAAATAGATTACTCCACAAAAGTCCAATCAAACTGTGTACTGTTGGCAACATTATACATATATATACATATACATTATACACACACACACACACACACACACATATAATTTATTATTATTATTTTTTTTACTGTTGTAATAAAGTCTGGCATTCATGCAGAACTGATGCCGATTTGTTTGTAAGCCACACCTCTAGCGATGAGTGCAGAGTAAGAAAGCTGCAAGCTTTTATTTGATTTCTTTTTAATCAGAAACACTGCAGATCTGATGCACCATATGCTTCTTGGTGGTGTCAGGTATCAGGACCCAGCAGACGTGTGATATGGGGGACACTCAGGCCAAGACACGATCGATAAAGACTGGTGTGGCCGACAGACAAAGAAAACATTGCATCGGCACATTTGAACAAAGCTCAGATTATTACACAAGTTTTGTTTCCAGACAAACTTATCTAATGTTAAACGTAGTGACGCAAACTAAACAATATGCATTTATTCATTTACCAATTAAGCACTTTATCTGTCAGCATAATTGCAGTTTCAAAATGTTTTACTTTTTATTTGCTGTCTAGAAATTACTGAGGTTAATCCTGTAAAATTATAATCAGTACACTGATCTCTCTAGAGCCTCTGAAGGCTGGGACCAGTGCGTAAAGAACACAGTGTGGGTTGGTTTTAAGCATGTGTAGGTTGCTGATTTTAAAAATACTCCCAAAGACGCGGTCGACTCTTTCCCCCTTCAGCAGAGATAGAGAGAGCGTTTCTTTGTCATCCTGACTCTGCCATCTGTGCAGAGGATGCTGCAGAACAGCCCTGAGATGAAACAGCCAATACGGAGGCACAGAATGGTGAAGAGAAGGTGGGGCTTCGTGCGAAAGGGAGCGTAGTACAGCAAATGGGAGAGAAGGAGAGGAGAAGAGGTGTCCCTGGCTCAAAATGCCCTTGCCTGAGCACTGAGGGCTTGGAGAGGCTGAGAGGAAGGAGAGGGGAGCTGGGAAAGACACGCCGGCAGATGCTGAAGACAGGACAAGTGTATAGGTCAGAAAAAAGAAAGCTTATTAGGGGAAGGTAGGGCAAAAGATAGAATAAAGAAAAACTAAGGAAAAAGAAACTGGCTATTTTTTGGGAAAAGCTTGAGCCCACTTCTTTTTTTTAAGCCTGGTTCAATTACCTCTGCACGGATTCTCCTCTTCGTCTTCTTGTTCTTGCTCTCCTCTCTGACAGACAGCACCACCATGGAAACTGGGAGCCCCAGAAAGATTCAATTCACTGTCCCCCTGCTGGACACCCACCTGGACCCAGAGGCAGCAGAACAAGTAAGGCGGAAAGCAATGGAAAATTTAAAAAGGGAAAAAAATGGGGAAGGAAAGCTGGTTGTGTGGATCATTCAGAATCTGGATGTCTTTGTGGATGGATGTTTGGAAAAGTGAAGGATTTATACTTTTAAAACAAACTGTTAAAGATTATTAGTAATAATAAATCATTAGATTCAGACAGTTGAGTGGAATTTAACCAAGATCCATTTATGCTGAGCTGCTCAAGATAGTGTGTCACAAATTTTGTGTAGTCTTTAATAAAAGCACAGTGAAAACATTTAACGCTTGATGTATGTCCTGAATGCAGAGCAGTTGTAAGGCCAATGAATTTATGATCGATTTTTCCACCTACCTAGACTCACAGCTTGGGATATTTGTGGTTGGCACTTCGGATCCTACCGGTGTTAAAAGTGAGGTTGCCTCTCCAGGGGTTTATCTGGCCAATTGAAATCTAACATCTTTCAGACAATCAACACTTCAAAATAGGAAAATACTGCAAAGTATACCTTTATGGACGTTGATTTTGAAAAACAATTAATATTACCTCGTTTGTCAAGATCATCTAAGTTTTTCTTAAATCTATGAAAACTTAACAACATGTTTGGCTAGGTAGCTCAGCTGGTCAGAGAGCGCTGCTAATAATGCTGAGGTCATGGGTTCAATCCCCATACTGGCTAATTGAAACATAAAGTCAACACTTCAAAATTGGAAGAGGCTGGAAAATGAACTATTATGCACATTGATTTTGAAAAAAAAAAACAAAACACTTCTTTGAAGATCTTCTAAGTCAGGTGTGTCAAACTCATTTTCGTTTTGGGCCAAATCAAGATCATGAAGGCTCTTAAAGGGCCGGTTGTGCCAGAACGTGTTGATAAAACCTGTTCACAAACTGTTAATATGTCAATGAATTCTTAAAATTACATAATATTTTTGAACATCTTTTTGGTCCCTTCAGAAACTAATAATAAATGCGACTGTTTATTTACTCACTGTATAAATCATGGACTATAATCATACATCAACTACATTCTCAAGAAACTGGAGGGATTGATTGATATAAATTGGCAGTAAACAGATAAAAACTGCAATGATATGATTGATAATATAATATTTAATCACACTTAGTGTTTAGTCTAGTCTGTGGAGGGCCACATAAAAAGCTACGGCGGGCCGGATTTGGCCCCCGGGCCTTGAGTTTGACACATGTGTTCTAAGTTATACTTAAATCTATGAAAGGTTACTACATACAGCTGGATAGCTAAGGTGGTCAGAGAGTGCTGCTAATCCTGCTGAGGTCATGGGTTCAATCCCCATACTGGCCAATTGAAAAATAAAATCAACACTTCAAAATTGGAATAGGCTGGGAAAAAAAAGTATCATGCATGTTGATTTTGAAAAACTCAGAATGTGAACACTTTTCTCAAATAAGTGTTCTCTCCATAAATAATGGTAAGATCATGTAAGTTTCTCTTAATTCCATGAAAACTCATTTTAAGATTTCACAGACTGACTGCTCATGGTTCCAACCTTTGAAATACTAAAAGAAATTCTGTTGCATCACAGTTTAAAATTTAAATCACTATTGCTGGTGTAAATATTTCTTCTTCCAGTCTAATAGTAACATTAGTGTTTCTCATTAGCAAACTCATAATGTTTGTTTCAAAATATGGGGTGATGCAAGAAATCTGCATTTTATGAGATAGGAGGGAATAAGGCTTAGTCAGTGGAAAATCCCCATGCGTGCAGTTCTTGTGCCTGTGGAGAATACTGTGTGAAAATATGTCAGGTTTTCTCCTTTTTATTAATATAGAATGAAGATGACGGCTCATTCATAATGAAAGAGAGTTGAGTACAGCCGGCAAAGCTTTAAGAGTCTGCCTACATCTTCTTCTTTCCTGTATCTTTCTACTTTTCAGTGTTTTCTTCACTCTGACTGAAAAACACCGGGGAACTGTGGATGTCTGGAGACTTCTCAATGCTTTTCTGTTTATTTATACATTTTTCCCTGTGAAATGATTTTCAGGAACTGTGTGAGGTCGTGGTCAATTTCAGGTTAAAGCCAAGACAGAACATTCATAGAAAGTTGAGTGGAAGGAAAAAGCATGATACAAAAAGGTGCACCAGCAACAGGGACATCCACAGACTTGAGAGCATAATCCAGCTAAATTCATTCAGACATTTGGGGGGACTTCATACAGGGTTGATTGACTACAGTTTGGATTCATTTAGAAACTAAGTCTGAAGGACGAGTGAAAAGGCACAGAATCCACATTGCTTGAAGTTCAGAGCATTTCAGTCAGTGTTGACTGTTTCTATTGCAACCCAGATCTATCAATTAAGGCATGTCTGTCAGGTTCTGAGGCAGCAAAGCCCCAGACCATCACAATGTCACCACCATGTTTGACAGTTGGCACAATGTTTTTTTACTGAAATGTTGCATTATTTTTGCAGCAGAAGTAACATAATAAACACCTTCCTAGTGTTTCCCCTTTTGTGGAAGTTATTTTAGTCTCTTTCTCTGTTGTTGAATTATGAACGCTGATCTTTACTGAGAAAACCGAGGCATGCAGCATATCAGATTTTGTTCTGTGTTCCTTGCTGATCTCCTGGATGAGTTAGGGTCATTTTGGTGTACACTATTCATAAGGTTCTCCACTGCTCCATGCTTCCTCCATGTCTGAATAAAATCTCAATGTCTGAAAAAATCTCAATGTCCTAAAATTGCTGTTTATCTCATTCCAGACTAATAGATGTCATTATTTAATTTCTGATCTGTCTTTGAACTTAGTTACTTTGTGGCATACTGATTTTGGAGGTCTTTTGCCAACAACATGTCAGGTATAGCAATTTTAAGGCTCTCATATGACAGCTCAACTTAATCAAAATGTGTTTATATTTAGAGGGGCTCACAATATTCTCTGATCTTGTGTTTGCTTCCTTCTACTCAATAGTACACATTTCCTTTTGGCTGTATACAAATAAAAGAAAGTTTTCTTTGACCTATAAAACCCAGATGGGTTTTAGCTCACAACCTCAATACAAGCCTGATGAAACCTTTCATGATGTGCCAGTGGGACTCTTCCTTTTCAGGATGCATTTTCAATTTATTTCAGCGTCACTAAGAGCATCCCGCTCTCCATGCTGGTTCTCAAGTGGCGTTGTATTTTTATTATAAGTATTACTGTGACCAGAAGGCCCAGAAGGGGTAAACAAACAGAGAGGAACCTCTGAATGTGAAAAAAAGAATCATGTTTATAAATTTCACACCAAAGGGGTTTCACTCATGCTTCAGTAATCCTTGCACCCTGACACCTCTCAGCATTGTAAACCAGCCACCCTGGAGACCTGGGGTGTCAGTCAGGGCAGTCTCTGTGGGCTCCTGATAGATAGCAGCAAAAACAGCCTCATATTTCACCAATACGCCAACATTGCATAAATACACCTTAAAGAGCAGATTGGCAAAACCGTATAGAGGCCTAATGATGCCAGTGACTAATGTAACTAATTCAGTTTGGGAGCTCAACCTGAAGCAGAGAGAGTAAGTCCTCTACGACAGATAAAGACTAATTGAAGACACTTTCATTAGACGTTTTAGCTGAGTTGGTGCTGTGTCCGCTACAATTACTACATTGCAAATATGCAGAAAATCTAGATCCTCTGTTTTCTATCTCAAGCTGTTGGCAGTCATTTTATGACAACTTAAATCAGCATCTTACTGTGCCATGATATACCCAGAACATTGATTAAAAGACTGCTCCGTAGTATTTTGTGCTTTTTGTACTTTTGGATTTTGTCGAAGGATGGCAAAGGGTGTTAGCTTAAGGAGAAGTGTTACCTGCTGATTTATGTTGACGTATTAATGAAGGCGTAAAGTAGCTGCAATTCTTGCAGTAAAATCGTGAATCTTATGTGAATTTAATATCAGTATTTCAGCCTCTGTGCAGCAGGCATTGCTGTAATTGGAAACATGACTGAACCCTCCTGTAGTCCACTGTGCTTAAAATGCAGGTCAATATCAACAAAATAAAGCTTAGAACTGTGTATTCTGCTCGCAAGCAGATTCACTGTATTACAAAAGTATTCGAACATCCTTTTGGTCAAGTCAAAACTACAACTGAAAGTTTTTTCCATTCTTCTAAAAAAACTAATTTATGAATGGATGAAGAACACCTGTGAACAATGTTCAAGTTTTGCCAGAGATTCTCAATTGGATTCAAACCTGGACTTTGATCACTTGTCAGACTAACTTTGTTATGTAGTTACTGAAATTTCTTTGTGGTCTGATTTCATTAACTTATCGTGATTTCATCTATTTATACACGCTCATGTTTGTATAGAATATTTCATTTTATCTTTGTTCATTGCCACTAATTATGCTAGTTTCTCACAGATGTCTCTTCTTTGGGTTGAATGCGTGCTTGTCTCTGATTGGCTAAGATGCCCTTTAACCTCTATATAGACACATCGTTTGTCTGAGATCTGTAACAAGCTGACGGCAGCACTTGGGTGAGTTAAATCCTGTTCTCCAGTGCTTTCTATCCATATTTTTTATGCGTCTTTTAAAGGGCTGATGATTCATTGGGATGTGTTTGACTCCCTGAGGAAGGTTTATGTCAAAAATACTGAAATTTCCTTCGTACTTTAGACCATGTCAGAAAAGTTTTTTTTTTAATTTTTTTAAAGAAAAAAGTTCGCATAACTGGAATAGATGTTAAAAAACTGCAGTATTGCAGGTTGTTTTAAGTTGACAAAATGCAAAGAGATTCAGAGGTGACCAGAAATAGATCAGTAATTGAGTTATGAATAAATAAATTAAGTGGTGACTCTGGACACTGCAGGAGGCTGTATTTACATCAATACAGAGTCTCAATGACGATAAACATGCTTATCAGAATGTGTATGAATTTTTGGTTATTGTACTAGACAATGAGAATAAAACTGAAGGTCTTTATCAGCTGCAAAACAGTCTATTACTCCTTCACACATATGGTTCAGTTTTTAAGGGATCGCAGTCAGAGGCGGTCCTAGTCTGTGTGGGATTCAGGACGAACGACGCCCCCAGTGATGGATGGGTGTGAGGGGGAATTTGCTGCCCCTAGGCAGTTCCCCATGTCACCAGTATCAGAACTCACCATTGATCACAGCTTATTTGTCATACTATGTTGATGTCATAATAACCACTTGCCACTTCATAATTTGCAGTTTTAGTTTAAAATGTTTAGGTTTCCTTGCTAAAGTAGCTGAAACATGCTATGAAGGTAGATCTAAAGCTACAATATGGCTCAGGACAGCGAGCAAGGTTAAATGATTTCCCTGCTACCCATGCTTTCTGATTTTCTGAGCATATTTTGAACTAAAACATGTTTTTCTTGTTGCTTTTATCACAGTTACCAAAAAGGTTCAGACATCAATTGGGGTCTTTCTATGCTAAGAATGCATGCTGTGCCTCTCTATGCTTGAGTTTTCTTGGTAACACCCTTTTTCTTCCACTCCAAGTCCATAAAACATTTACTTGCCAGGTTAATAGAAGTCACAGAGATCTCAGAATGGACTTATGTTGATGGAGTGCTTCTCTAATTATGAACCTTAGGAATGGGTGAAAAAATAGAAAAATGAACTGATATGCATTTAACTGCATAAAATTCCTTAATTATCTCTATAAAAAAGTAGAAGGTGAAACTCATTTATTCAGTCCAGGGTCAGAAACCTGAGTTTAATTAAGAACTTTGTGAGTACTAAACAAAAATAAGTCATTATTGAAATTTGCAGATGAGCTGTGGTTTCCTGTACATCCATCCATCCATCCATCCATCCATCCATCCATCCATCCATCCATCCATCCATCCATCCATCCATCCATCCATCCATCCATCCATCCATCCATTTTCTGCACGCCCTTGTCCCAGGGGGGTCGGGAGTGGTGCTGTTGCCTACGTTCAATTTCTGTTCTGCTTTTGTGTCTAGTGCTAAATTTTGTTAGATTACCAATGTTTTGTGCTGAAATTAAATTGTTACACTTAATACCCAGCAGATAATGGTAGAATGTTTTGCTATCAAATGAAGTACAAGAGTTCCTGTACAGAAAAATGAAGGTGGTGTATGTTCGCCCTCACTAAGTTTATTGCACACTGACCTTTTCTAAAGTCATCACTAATGCTGAAAAATGTTTTAATATGAGCTGGACTTTGTTTTTAGCCCACTTTAAATCTGATTAATGAAGTTTCATTAATTAAACAATCGTATTATCAATCTGATATTAAGTATTTTGTTTCCCGTTGAATGATTATAAGAGATCTTTGTTATGCAAATCTATTATTTCTAGTGCTTTGTTGGCTGTAACACTTTTCTTTAATGCCAATTTATCCAAACAAGGATTTGAATGGGTTGAATTGAAGTTGTATTTCAGTTTACTTCTATTTTTACAAATGTCAGAGTGACTCAGAGCTTTAAAAAGACATGAGCTGTGCTACTTACTATGACATAAGGCTATAAGTTGCAGTTCAGGCTTTCATTTAACAAAACCAAACGTGAGAGTGCAACCAAGCAGACCTGACAAATAAGCATTGGCCTTATGTTTTGTTTTTTAATGCTTATTTTGCTCATCATATCTCTCATTACATATATTTATCTTTTGATTCAAAATTCTTAGTTGTTGTCCATCATTTTACTTAAATGTGATTTTTCCCCCCCCCTCTTGTTATTGATGTGGAAACATAATTTTAGTAAATCACAACATACAGACTTAAGTGCTTTTTTAGATAAACTACATATAGCTATAAGTATGTTGTTTCTTAATAGGAAAGTGACTCATGACGTTAGAAACCCATCTATTACATGCAATTCAGCAATCAGACTTTGTACTTTAGTGTTCCCTACAATGACTTTGTCTTTCTATCTTTGTCCTTCTCCGAGAACATTCAGACCATTTAGATCATCATTAGTCTTCAGTTAATGTGCAGACTTAGAAAGACGGAGAAAAACTGAAAGGGTATTAGAGGAATGCAAAACCCCAGGTAGTGATGTAGATGTTTCTGGAGTAATTCATCTTAATCAAATCAAAGTGAGCCCACTGTTGGAGAGTCTGAAAGATTCATTATGGAGGAGCTCTTGTCTGAACAATGCCAGGATCACATGTGAAATGACAGAATGAAAGATGAGAAATCGTAATCATCCTCCTGGACTGATATATTCTCTCCATTTTGCACAATTTCTGATCTTCTTTGGCTGCCCCAGTAACAAGCCTTGGGGAAGGTTATTTCACCTTTTATTGATGTAGATTATTTTCTTCTTTGGAAATATTTCATCATTAACCAAACCCCTCTGAGGAGGGATGAATCAAACACCATCTCAAAAGAGCAACTTCCTGTTCAGACATTTTAACATAGATTTATACCAAATCCACAAAGTTTACTAAGTTTGATGATCTCTTACTGAGAAGCTAATAAGATCATTAATGTTTGAAGCCATAAAATGTGAACAGTAGATTTATTTTAATTAAACTCTCCTGGTTCCAATCAACCAAGATTTAAGCCAATTAAGATGTTGAGCATTCCAAATAAATCAAAGCCTATGTCTGAAGCTGAACCAAAAACCACAGAAAAGCCAGGTATTTATTTTTTTTAGTAGTTTTAAATTTTTATTTATCTACAAGTTTGCTCTGATATATGTACAGATGGGAATAAAAACTAAAAAAGATAGTGAATAAATTTCACTGTTTAGCAATGGAAATATTACACATAAAAATTTAGTCTCGGTATATTCATCACAGTAGTCATCAATCATACATATCTAAGTGATAAATTAATGCAGGGGACTACCATTTATCTGATCTAGAACATGAAGCACTTTTTCCTCAGTCTTGTCCTTGAATCTAATTTGAATGCATCACTTTGTAAAACCAAAGAGGACCGACTTTTGCGGGGATGACTCAGAGATCAGATAAGAAAACAGAATCATCTAGTTGTAAATGAATGAATCTAGAGAGTTTTAGTTAACCTATGAAAATAAAAAGCATTTTGGTTTATTTCCCAAGATTTGTTCTCCAGGTACTTTTTTTTCAGCTTGAGGACAAAGAAAAATAAAAAGAGTGATTAAGCCACTCTAATGTCTATTTTTGCACATAAAAAATTACAAAGCAGAGCCATGAACATACTGGTGGAGTCACAGCCCTGCCATTTTTGGCTTGACCTATATTTTACAGCTTCAGCTTTTCCTGCCCACCAGTTACTTTCAAACAATGCTGCTGTCCGTTGTTTCGAGATGTGACAGGCGTTCATTATTAACAGACTGTGGGTTGAAATGCAGGCATGGTGGCTTGAAGGGCAAGTCCGTTCAGTAAGTGCTGCTGTTTGTGCGAGTGGAAGATCAGGGAGTTTTCTCTGCTGCAGGGTGAGAAGAATAACAATGACTCTGGTTGTAATCAGTGATACACAGCCATGGTTGTCCTTTAAAGTAGGCCAGTGGGTTGACTTTTTGGAATGGAAAAAAAGACACAAAGCTAAAACTGTTAAAAGTACTGTGTAAATTGCACTAGATTTACAAACCAAGTGTATAAGTACTCTCATCACTGACATGGATGCCATAGGACAGATTGACGCTACTTTTAAATCTCAGTAATGAATTCTCATTAATTAAACAATCTTATTATCAATCTGATATTAACTATTTTTGTTTCCCATTGAATGATTAGTTGCTTAGATATTTAAAAAGACCCGGGGTTAATCCATTTTTTAGCACTGTAATTAATTTCTGTCAGAGAGATAATCACTTAAGCCAAGATCATGGAAAAAAAACCCAAAACAGAAGAAGCCGCTGCTTTAATCAAAGTGTAGATTTATTTGCAATCAACATAATTTATGACTATAGAGCTTTACTGATGAGAAACATGGGCAATGGACTAAAGTAAGAAAAACATAGAAATGCAAGAAAATACTTCGTTCAAACAGCTTTGGCTGAAACAATTAACTGACCTTCATCTAATCAGTCAATAGATTCAAGCTCAAAGAGCTGCAAGACCTTCACAGACATTTTCTTGATCCTTTGTGTAAAGGCTTCTTGTCTCTTCTGATTACTTGTTGGTTTGTGTTTTAAACTAAAAGCATGTGTTATTGATTCTTTGAGCAGACTGACCAGCTATTAATACTTTTTCCAAAGTGCAAGATGGATTCTGGACTAATACAAGGAAACATGTTTTTAACAAAGAATCCAAAAATGAAACAAACTCACCAAAATTACTGAGAACACAGGGAGCCAGAGCAAAAACACGGGAGCCGGGTAAAATGATAGTTGGGTAAAACAGAGAAATAAGATCCAGCTAGGACTGGAAGAATAAATAGAGAAGACTGGGACTGATTAGATAATGGTAATGCTAAAGAAAAAAAGTAATGACGCCTCAGTAAAACAGTTTAAACATGTTTTAAGCCAGCAAAAATTTGGGTGATTGAAACCAGAATTACTTTTAGCAAGCATAACATAGTATATTTAATGACGCCAGAAACAAGCTTTTGTACCTGAGTTTTGATCAGACTTTCCACACATCTTGACTCTGCGCATTAATATGCAACATGGTCACAATGGCTCAAATCAAAGGCTGCAATCATTACAGTTAATAACTGACATCTGTTTTAAAGTGAGAATATTGCAACTTTCTCAGAAATTACATGTAATTGTGCACAGGAGCTGCACACCTCTGCCTGGCTGCTATCAAAAAGAAAATTCATTTATCATCACATATTCACACCCTTCTTGTTGGGCAAGGTTGTGTTTTAAAGGATCTGAAGGCCCCTCATATCTGAATCACATCTCTTTGAATGCACTAGAAGGATTGATCTCACTCTGCTTCTTTTGTGTCAAGGGACATTTTTTTTTTTTAATCTGGTCACATTTGTACCTGGAGTCACAGCGTGAAGCTTATCAGTTCAGGTCTACAACCTTGTGAAGCTCCAAAATCTAATATCTGCAGCACATGTAAGAGAGAAAATATAAAATAAATATTAACTCGTGTTTGAAGAGAGACAGAGAGAGAGTGAAAGATTCAAGCAGGAATAAAGATTAATAAAACTGAAAGCAACAATGTTTGTTTACCACTATTAAGTACATTTGGGTACAGTTTTAAGCATAATTTTAAACCATCTAATTTTAAAGTTCCTTTCTGATCATAAAAACTGATCATGTTTTGATGCTGCTTTGTTTTGGATGAGTTCTTGCTAAGTGCACAAACAGGCTTCCAGAACGAAGACCAGACTCGACACCCTGCATTACTCAGCAGCCTTGTCAGCTGCGGTACAATTGTTTACGCTTGTGTAAATCAAGAGGAGGAAATGTGACAGTGCTAAAATAATTAACGCTATTTAAGCTAACCTTATTGTGGGGCTTTACATTAATTGGGCAATAAAATTAAAAGTAATCTCCTGTCGCTGGATTTGTCTGAGGAATAAAAATTAAATTACATTTTTCTCTCGAGCATTTGAGAGAACGTATTATCAAGCAGTTCAGAAAGGTTTTTGTTTTTATCATTTAATTTTATAAATATGTATTGATGCACATGATTAATCTTGCTCTGAAGAGGCTTTATTTTGTTTGTTCTTGCAATTTTATTTTGATTAAGCCCCTTCACATTAGTCTCCTATATACTGATAGTTCCAACAAGGCCTTTCATTTATGAATGCTTTTTTTTTTTTTTTTCATTTTTCAGAGCACAAAAAAATCTCAACCCTCACATTGCAGCTACCCTTTCCATCTGCAGTGATCAAATAATACACTCTAAAGTTCTGCACCACTTCAGAGCCGTAATCTTTAAACATTATTGCTCAGTTATTTTCCTCTCTAAGTGAATGTTCACTAGTGAAAATCTTTCTGTAGTCACTGCATGTTGCAGCTTCTGATCCCAGAAACAAGCAGGAGGTGGATAACTATCTGATCTCAGTGCAGCAGGATACAGCCTTGCCCTGGTCCAAATCAGCCATCTTCAAAGTCTGCAGAATCCCAGTTTTTCTGGACCTCCAGTCGTCTGGAAGCAGCAGGATTCTGGATGCTGGGCTGACCTTATGAAGTGCTCATACTGGAAAAGGGCTGCAGCCATGCTGATAAAATCTATTCAAATAATTTGGTAAATACAAAGCACTGCTATTCTTACCATCGTTTTATGATTGATTGTGTGTCAAACTGAACACCTTCTGAGAACGAAGATCTCAAGAATATTGACAGAAAATGGAGAGATTTGTGAGAATGTTGATACACCCGTCTGTTACTAAAACTGTGTCAATAATAATTAAATAAATTCCTGAACAAAACGTTATCTTCTTCAGATCAGAAGACGCAGACCCACGCCTGCAACTCTGGTGGCATCCAGTGATCAGTCCTCACCAGGTAGGAGACTCAACACATGAAAATAACATGCTACAAAGAGACATTTTTTCATATTTTTAGTTCTGTCTCACACACGCACACACAAAACACAGTTTGAAATAAAATGCTTGAAATTTCAGTATCCTGAGTCACTATTAAATGAACTTCATTGACTGAAGTCATTACTCCAAAATCTTGCATATTCTTCAAGCTAACATTTTATACACAAATGAGGAAAAAATATTCCTGTTTTTCAGGTTCACTGCAGTCATTCTGCATCTCATTCCTTGTAACCACAAAATGAATCTTCCTGCAGCATCACAGCAACAAAAACAGCTAAGAGTTCTCTCGTGGGATCTTGACGATCAAACATAACAGCGAACCTCTGAGGACTTTTCTAGCTGTATGAGTCATCCTCCCTGCTTTCCCCACTCCCTCTGTTGATTTGCGAATATATTTATGTGTAAAGTGACCCACAGCAGAATTAAAAGATGAACGCAGAGAGAATAATTTTCTCCTGCTGGTATTCTCTGAATGAGGGATGAAGTGATGAGTCATGATAAACAGAAGACTTTTAGTATGCTCTTGTTCTTTATCTCACAATTTGATATTTTCCCCACAGAAAGTCCCTCAAGGCAAACATGAATTTTGATGCATATTTAAAATTGTTTCCTTGTATATAAAAATAATTTTTTTATTTTAAACCATAAAAGTCATTTTAACAAAACCAAGGACCATCTGAAATTAATTTGCTGAATAAGTTGTAACAAACTAAGAAAGCTGAGCGGAATATCTGCAGAGAATGATTAACTACATGCAGCTGAGGTCGGAACATCTTAGCTTTATTCACGAGTCTCACCCAGCACAATTTTCTCTTTCTAAGCATCCCTTAGAGTAGGACAACAACAAAAAAAAGTGTTTTCGGTGCTAGACTCAATCTCAGGTTGCAAAAATACCAAACAACATTTTAATTAGGTTTTACTGTAACCCATTCTGTGTCGAATATCGTCGCTTGGATCTGAGTTGCTTTAAATATTTTAGGTTTTCAACTAGAGATGAGCAAAATGCAATCCAGATTGCTAAAAATGGTGTCCTTGTGAACAAGCACTTTGCTTTGCTTCACATTAGATACAAAACACGGTTTCATTACCCAGCCTCGAGGTGCAGCAGCCATAGTTTCTATGCCGCACCTGATGGCATGTCACTCTGGGACTTAATACATTGTTGACCTTAGCGGGTATGATGATCATCAATCAGGAACAAGTCAAATGGGATCAGCAAATAAACAGCAATTAAAGGTAGCCGTGAACAAATTGTATTAGATGAAAATTCTATTGTTTCTGTAGACATTGATCATTGTTCACAGCTATTAATGTTATTTAAGTTTGTTTAAATTTCTTTCTAAATAGTTAGGTAAAAACCCTCACAGTAGTTTAAAGTATGAAATCTTTCTCATATTCAACTTGAGGGGATCGGTAATCACTCCTAATTGCCACAAGCAGCTAAAGAAGTTTCATTGTCGTTGAAGTGCAGCTATGTGGCTTGTTTCTTGCTCTGCTCTCATTAAACCTCCCACAAATGTCAAAACGAAATTAAAAACTGAGCTAATGAGGTGGACTAAGTCAAGCAGATGCAAAGACACACTTAATCAGATGCAGACACACAATATCACAGCTGTCGTGATCAGCTTTTATGTGCTTTTGTGTGAGAGAGTAAAAGCTTGTGGGAGGGGGATGGGGCTGAACAGTTATGGTGATCAGAAAGAAGAGCTGCACTGGTGCAGTAATGGTGTGCCCCACATCAGATAAATCCCTGCATTATTAAATGTGCTGCATATTGCTCTTCTCTACGCACTGTGATCCCCAAAAGCACATCAGAGGAGCAGAGACAGCCAAGATACACACTGTGCGTAAAATAATGAAGAAGGTCATGAAGAGACTGAGGGTGACTTCGGTTTTCTTCAAGCCTGACCCTACAAACTGGAGGGTTTCTTGTGTTCACTGATTCTTGAAGTAACTTGATCAAATACATGTGGAAGAAGTGCTGACTTGGTTCTCACTTGAGGATTTATTAGTGAAATCTAAATTGCTTCTGTTTGTGCAAGAGAGGCAGAATTAAAAATATGCACAGCCGTCGTTCCTCCTGATTCAGAAAGTGTTAAATATTATCAGCTATCTTAAGTTTATCTTAAATATTATCACCTATCTTAAGTTTTTATCAACATTGGAGTTGCCTGTCATATCACTTTGCTTAATATGCAATTTATAAAACCTAAGCATTTTACATAGTGCCAGAGATTGCAAGATCTTCCTCAGTCTTGAAAAACAAAATTGATTAGTTTGTTTATTGGATCTTGTAGCACTTTAAAAAAATAAAGTACATTTATTATTCCCCTGGGCCACAGGTCAGTAAATAAGGGATTCAGTTTCCTGCCCAGGACATTCTACAATGTTAGGATTAAACTGGAAATAAACTCCGAACTTTATCAGTAAAATTTTCTTTGCCACAGATTCACACCTGTCTAACTTGCAAATGTTATTTGTGTAACCTAATGAACGGTAAACTTAGCGAGACCGTATTTATTTTACTAGTTAGGTGAAGACTGAATCACAAGACAAAGAAAAAGTGAGAATTTGACTTGTCAGCAGTTTTAAAATCTTTTAATACTAGTTTGTGTGTTTTCTATCAAAATTAAAAACATAAACACATGTATTGCAACAGAATATATGTGCATTATTTAATTATTACCATCAATGAGAGCGAGAACACTCAGATATTAGATTTAGAGTCCTGTTTAGGATTTGTTGGAATAGCTATAACAAATAAAATGTCCACAGCTACACAATCTTCCCACAGTTTTCTTCTAGTTTTGGCTGATTTGTATATGAAAGGAGACATGAAGACATGAGATAAATCATGTCTCTGTTTTCTTCATAACCTCATTGCTATCATTAATTCTGTTGTGAGCTTCCATCTGCTTCAGAAGTACATTTGGTGGTTCCAGCTTCAGCATGAAAAGAAAGGAGCTACTTCTGTTTAAATGTGCAAAAATAGACAAAACAGACTCTTCCTTTCATACTCTGAAGGAGAAGGAGGGTTACTCATGAGACATTTATTCTTTAGTTTATCAAATACATCAATAATTCACTGCAGCATGAATTTTCAATCGTTTGTCAGACAATGCAATTGGTTGTCAGTATTTTCTCAAATTCTCCTGAGCATCTTTGAACTGAAAGTGGTTTATAGTTTAAACACATTAGAGACGACTGGCTGCGAGTCAGAGGAGTGTCTCTGTTTTCATCTTGTTGTGTTTCATTCGGCCAGCTGGGAGTTGCAGTGATGGACTCATCACTACTGGAAAAGCTTTTTTACTGGCTTTTTTCCTCATTCTGCACACAGATGGGCCGCACACAGAGATGAAACAATCAACCACTTTACTGCCAAACATTATTTTTGTTGACCCAAATTGTTTTCAATTTTTGTTATAAATCAAACTACGGCTTTTTGTTGCTTTCAGGATTTCATTCAGTCTACTGTGATTTTAGCAATTGTACCATGGCCACTTTGATCCAGTATAAATGCATCTGCATCTGATTATAATTTCTTAATTGCCCAGCTCCCACTATGTTGCTTATTTCCATGTTTTGATGATGAAGGCAGCTCGTCTTCTTCCACAATAATGTCTCATTTGGCTCTCAGCAGGTGTCTGATTAATTGAAATACTTGAAAACAGCAGAAAAAAGGGAACTGAATTTGCATTTTTCCAAAATATGAGATTCAAATGAGATTCAAAGCAAGGTTGACCCATTTCACACTTTATAAACCAGTTGTCATAAGGACCTGAAACAAGAGCAAACTCATTATTATACAGAATATAGAAAATTTTAAATGAAGGGAGAAGAGTAAACGTGGCTTTTTTTTGTCCCATGTTGCTTGGTTGTTGTTCAAAGAGCCATATTCATGTTGCTTTTCCATAGTTTTATGTAAAAGTATGAATTAAACTGAGAGAAAATTTTACTTTTCCAAAAAATTTAAAACAATACTTAATTGGGTGTATTTTTGTAAAGAAAGAAAAATGGATAACAATTATAATTAAAATAACATTTAATAGCATTTCTGAAGGTCTTTATTCACTTCTGGATTAGGGCTCAGTGCATAAAGAAAATGAAAGAAATGAGGGAATTAAAATAAAAGCCATCTTTTTGAACAGATCATACGTTTAAGTAGGAATATTATATGCAAGTTGGCACGCAAGCACACTCACACACAAACGCAGACGAACATCATTTGCAGTGCCGAGGGATGCGTAGGTTGCCAAGCAACTAGGTGGTGTCCTAGAAAAAAGTTTCAAGGCTGTAAAGCAGATTTTGATGTAAGTTAAATATGCTCACTGTTGATCAGAGATTTTACTGTAACAGAGTCAGCTGTTTCATTTAACATGTTTTACCGCGTCAGCTCTAAGGCCTGGACTTGTATAGCTCTTTCTCAAGTACAGTGAACTCCAAAGTAACTTACACCATTCAGTCATTCAGCCATACAGATGGTGGTGAGCTACATTGTAGCCTCAGTTACCTTGAAACAAGGCTGCCATACAGTTGGGGCCACAGGGCCAAACAGTGCCATGTAATTTGAAATTTAATCACATTTTAGAATCTCATACATCTTGCCATTTTGCAATTTTCAAAATATTTGTAATAATTCTCCACTTTACATGATGGAAAGTTATCTTTCTGCAATTCAACATGGAAACATGTTAAACAAGATGAACATGCTGAACCACAAGAGTGACCTAGCTCAAATATTATGTCTAAATTCACTTAAAAGGGACAAAACTAAACTGAGTTTGAGTGCCAGATGGCTCCACCGGTAGAGTGGGGTCCTTGATGTGGTCGTCCTGTGTCCGACTCCCAATTTTGGGCAATTTGCTGGAAGTCTTTTCTCTCTCCCTGCTTCCTCTTCCTCTTATTTCATGGTCATTTACTGCTAAATAAGGGCCACTAGAAATAAAAATATCCTGCAAAAAATTACAGGACAACTAGTTATGCAGATGTTGTCTGCGTAACTTTGGTTAAAAATGAAATACAAAAGTGACTAAATTTAAAAAAGTACATTTAAAAAATCAAACATGATGAACATCTTAGCAAATAAACTTGTGTTTTCTGACTACATAGGAAATAGGTTTACACGACTCATAAGTTGCAGGAAAGTTTTTTTGTCTTTGAAGGTGGACGTAACCGACGTGTGTCGTGGTGTTGCGAGGCTCAGTGCTGGGTAAAAATCAGGCCCTTGTATCAGATAATGTATGATGTGGGCGGAGGTCATCTTCTCCTCTCTGCTCTCTCCGGATGCACAGTCATGCTCCATCTACGAACACAAAAGCTGAAACAGTTTTTTTGTTGCAGTAATGTGCTTTTTTTCTATTTCTGTATCCAGAACTAAAGTGATTGTTTGCTTTGTGACAGAAATAGATGAAGATCGGCTTCCAAACCAGCTGTATAAGGTAATTCAAAACACAGATTCACTGAAATGTGATTATTAAAAATAAAAAAAAAATTTTTTTAAATCCCTAGAGCGTTATTTTCATTAAATTGAGTTTCAGCTCTATTTCGCCTTAGCTGATATGAAATGTTGATATTTTCCAGGCTGCTCTGTTGAATTCTCCCCGACAACGAAGAAAAGGACAAAAGGGGACACCAACAATGAAAGGTACACTGTTTTATCAACCTCACTGTCTCCGTCGCATGTGTGATGGTGACAATCTGTTAAAGACGGCACTTTGTCTTTAGCAGCCATTATAGAGCAGCTTCTTTCCCAGAGCAGTAAAAATACAAAATGTTTTCTGTAAAACATCAATTCCTTTTAAGTTTTCACATTTCATTTTATCCCTGAAAACGCTAACCTGTTGCTAAGGCAACAACGTATTTGATAAAGCTACCTGCCTAAAGTTTTAAGAAAGAAACAGAAAATGCATTCAGCGTAACCTGAGATTTTTGTATCTCAGGTTTTACTTTAATGTTTCACAGCCAAGAATCTCTTTTTAGCTGCAACTGTTTTGCTGATTTAAATAGTAAAGCAAAGAAATGACATTTGGTTGAGTTCAATGACGTTTTTGAGTGGCAGGACACCTTAATCCCCTTTATTATGGTAAAATAAACTTTATATTTGCAGATTAAAGGGGAGGAAGAGGTTTCTGTGTAAAAGCTCTCAAAGTTTTTCTCCAAAGCTGTATGACTGAAGTGGAAAAATATATTCAATTCTGCTCAACAGTAAACTTTTCTTTGCAATGAAAGAGACATAAGAAAAGCAATGTTCCCTTATGATGTAATGTACAACACCTTTAATTATCTTGTTGATGAAATGTGCTATGAAAATAAACTTTCCTTGTCTAATCCAGATGTGTTAGCAAATGAACTTTAAATACATTTCTCTCCCTGAATTAGATTTTTGTTTTCAGCATGAATGACTTTTATTTAATGAAAACACTAAGTAACATGACCAAAAAGAAGGTGCTATTGTTGCATCCCATTTCCACTTTTTAGGTTTAAATCACTTCTAGTCACTATTGTCACCACAGTACAATCCGCATAGAGTTGGCTGGTTAGTGAGGGAAGCTATTTCTATCTTTAGGGTCCAATTTTTAACTTAGTCTGTCAGTGTGGCTCTTCCTTCGCCGGGAACTCATTATCCGATTTTTAGACTGGATCTTCCCTCTAGTCTCTATGTTTTTGATTATAAAGTTGGCCTACATTAGAAAAACTGTATTGGTTTTTGGAACTTTTACATAATGCTAACAGTGAAGTAAAAGCATGCCAAGGAAAATGAGCAAGTCGATTTAATTTTACAACAAATCAATAAAGAGGCTGTTTTAAGTGCACAGTTCTGAGGAAGGGACGATCATATGTTGTCAAAGTGACACAATTTTTTTATTAGGATAAAGAATAAATATTTGGAGACATATTTTTGAATGTTTATCTTTTCATTTAACAATTTGTTTCTGATGGTCAGAAAATTTTAGTGGTTTAGTTTTGAACATGATTAATCAGTGGTACATTTTTTTCCCCCCTTAATAGTGCAGGTGGTTAATTTAATAGAGAACATTTTAAGCTGCTAAAAGTCTTCAGCTGGATTTCTTTGTCCTACAACAAACTCTTCATCCTTAAACTTGTTTACTCTGTTTGGTCGCCATCAACCGTTCTCCTTGTCCCCTAATGTCTTTCTTGACGTCCCTCCTCACAGAGCTGCAGTTTCTTGTAGAACATCACCTGTACAGGCAGCAGCAGGGAGCTGGAGACGAGTGCTCCTCAGAGAGCTGCTTGTCTGACCGGCCCAGTCCCGACTCTGTTCCCACTGGTGAGGAGCTCCCACATGATGACGACGCCACTGCAGAGGCCTTTGAAAAGCTGCGCTGCCAAATGGAAGGTAAGTTAGAAACCAAAAAATAAAAATAAAAATGCAGGGAGTAGATAATAAATTGGTTATGTATGCAGTTCTTTAAACCTACTTTATAAACAGTCATTGCAGGGTACTTCGATTGTACACTAAAATGTTAAGTCGTTATTTATTGACACTGATTTCTTCTCTTCAAGCTATAACATTGCACATGTTTTTGTTGAACCCACTACATGCATAAACATCTTTGCAGATGCTGTCTGTCTGAGCTAAACTATTTTACTTTCTCTGACAAAAATAGCCTTGCCTGGCGCAACCAATTCAATGTAATGGCAGGTAGAGCTAATAGCACACACTAACAACACTTGTAATTGCCCTCGACTAATGCGTTCTGAGTGTACTGGGCTTATTTTCCCGAAGCAGTAGCACTGTGTGGTGGTTTAAATTTCATATCAGCCCACAGTGTTACATACAACACGGAAAGCCGCCTTTCAAGATTACAAGATGATTGTCCTTTCTTTGAAACTTTCGCCAGCGGAGGCTTAAATGAAGTTCTCCGTCTGGATGAACAAAGCAAAGCGGAAGCTGGGGAAAGCAAATCAATGACCATTAACACCAGTTCTGTCGACCATGGATTCACTCAAAGATCAGTGGTTTAAATTTGTTGTAAGGGGTAAATAACCTTCAACTGTAAATGCCAGGTGGGATTGACTGATGAAAGGTGGAGCAGCTCTGTTCATCACTTGAAAACTACTGCTGCAGGATGTCGTTTCATCTTTAGCACGTTGAGTTTTGTCTCTGGCTGTAGTTTCTCTCTGATCAACATTCATCTGACTCTCTGCTCCCTGCAGAGTTCTCCAGGGAGAGCCTATTAGATGCTGGCGGTGAACTTGAGTGCCCCCTCTCCAAGGAGAAAAACGATTGTGTGGCCACCATAGCAGATCCCTCGTCCCAGAAAGAAAATGCACTAACAGGTAAACAAAGATCAACCTCGCTAAGACGCTAAATCTTTTCCACCCACATCTGTTTCTGTTTCACAAAGGGAGACTTTCACTGTCCATTTACCAAGTACACAGGGTTTATTTATGCAAGGTAAACAAGATTTGGTCAGTGTCAAGTAATCATGGCTTGTCAATAAACAACTGGGAAGTGGCCTTGACTTCATGTGTGAAATATCCAGGAAGAGAGTCACTCAGCTGCTGGAGGCATGTAGCTGAATATCAAGATTGAATATAGATGCTAATATCTAAAGTGTTTAAACCAAATCTAAAAAAATATTTGTCCTTGCCCCTGGTAAAAATCTTCAGTTTACTATTTTAAAATAATATTCCAGCTTATATATGTTACTAGCTATTTTACAGGATCCTAAGCAGGGCTCAGACACTCTGCAGATTGAAATAATTATTACCTTATGCAGCAGATGGCTTAAGACAATCACTGGAAAAAGACAAAGATTGTGTGTGATACTTCACTAGATGCAGGATTTACAAATCAATATGTATCAAAAGGTTCTTTAAACAGTAAAATCTGCTATCAATGGTTTTACAATGAGTTAATATTGAGCATGAATATTCTTCAATGGGAAAATATTCTCATCAGTAATGTATTCAAAATATATCTGATGCTATGAATTTGACAAAGAATGCAACAACTACATATATTTATACAAAAATATTAAATGAGGTAAGATACACTCTCAAAAGAATAATATGTTACCAAATATTCATTCACTTTTCACGAAATTTCTCTTAAGAGTATTGAGTCAAAATTGCGCCTCTGTTTCTCAACTCTTAGTATTTATTGTTTGTCTGCATTTTCAGACACAAAGGCAGGAGCATCCAGTGCAAATCAGCCATCAGGGAAGAAGACAAAGAAAGTCAGCCTCGAGACAAAGAAATAAAGACGTCTGTGCAGCCAAATGTTGTCCAGTCTGCTCAACACACTGACAAAAGATTGTCCTTGCAGATTGAGGAACATCAGGGCATCGCTATACCTCTGCAGCCAGGCTTTATTTACCACCTCAAGAATAAGACAAAATATTTCTTTATCTGTTTGTGAAAAATTAAACCACATTTTTAATAGTTTTTACTGTACTGCTCTGAAGCTAGCCAATTGTCTGTATAAATCTGAGATTCATGCATCAGAAACATTCATAACCGTGCTTCATACATGATATTCCCTCTTCTTGATCAAAACAAACAAAAATAGGACAAGACTTTTTTTTAGAGATGTTTTAGTTTGTGTTGTGAGTTTCCTATTTCACATTGGATTGATAAAATGGATCAGCACATCATAAACAAATGGATCTAATGGATATATAATGTATATTTACATAACCTGCATCATCTAAAACATGAACAAATCATAACTTGCTGAGCTATAATAACTGATTAATTATTAATGAGTTCAAAAAGTGGCCAAAAATAAATAAAATGACTTTTAAAAATCAATGTTTCCCCATGTTTACAGTTATGTAATCCTTTTTTTTTTTAACCAAACATGCACCTACAATAAAAGTATCATCACAAAGCCAGTGTTTTTTGTCCAACATTGTTCTGAGCATTTTTTACTCATTACTGCAATGATTGTTTAGCATGATTAATAATACTTCTGAAAGAAAAATTTACTCCTTAGTAGAATTGATGAAAAAATGTTCTGTGACCGGTATTAGCATTCAACCGTGCTACTAATTTTTTCCAGCAGCTACGCAAGTTTGATTAGACTTTATTTTTCCATAATTAGCATGTAGCTGCTTAAACTAGGAAAGATGGCATATTTTAAGATGAAAAAAGTAATTTCTAACATGTCCCTAAACATTGCTACCACCTCACAGCATAACATACTAAAAATGTTTACTTACAGTACTGTATCGAAATCCTGATGAGGATTTTTTTTTGTCCTGATGTCAACCAACTTAAGCGTATAGGCTGATAATTGCAGCCAGTTCAATAGATGTAAATGTTTGTAAACTTAGTAAACTAACACACTAATCAGTTCGACACTCAATAACAAATCACAGTTTTAACTGGACAGTCTGAAAATGCTGCTCTAATATGTAAGTTCACAAAAAACCTCACTTCACACATTCATAGCTTCATCATTCTGAAGATGAATCTGGATCTGGTCATACAGAAACAGTTTTTAATTGTTTACATTTTTGCTCCCTGCTGAACTGCTGTTCATTCCATTTTGATTTCTTATTAATTCGTCATTTAATGCGGTTCCAGTAATTTCTGTGCACAGCAAAAATAGTTCTTCTACTCCAGAGAGTCACTACTTTGTTTTACTTGTCCTGCAATTTGATGTCAAACGTTTAAGCTGCAGTGTGCAACTGTCCCCTAAACTGACAGCTGTCTGTTCTCATTCAACAAATCAAGAATACCAGGCCTCCTGACGCACCCAGTGACCCACTGCAACCTCTTTCTCTCTAGACAACCATCTTAGTAGATTCTCAAGTAAAAACTAGATTTGAATGACAAAATAAAGTGCATAAATTATAATGATTTTCAAGTTGTAATGATTAATTAAAAATTGGCCATGCAAAAGGCATTTTGTTGGATTTAGTTGGTGTGGCAATAAATCAACATCATGAGGAGAGTTTTGGTGATTTTGTCCAAAGTCAAAAAGGATACTTCTCTCAAATGATTCATTTCAAATTGAACACTTGAGTTTGTGCATGTATTTTTGTGTCTGTGGTGACTCTGTGAAAGGCTGGAAACTGGCTCAGAGTTTATCTCAGTCCTGCCTAGTGACTGCTGTAATAAGCTCTAGCACACTTTTTAACAGACAACAGTCAAGTGTGGAAAATTAATCCTTTGAGTTGGACCCATGAGTATTGTACTTTCCAAAAAGAGTGACTTTTTAATGAGTATTTTATTTCACTGCATAGACAGAGTTGTATGTTGCTCCTCCATATGGAAAGCAATTTAACCACCAGATTGTAAATGTGTGGCTGACGAGTTCATTACATTGGGATAAATCTGAAGATTAATTTACATATTTTGGATTAGCAAGGGGAACCTCATCTCCACTAAGCAAACTGCACCGTCATTCCTAACATGATTGCTTATTGGGAATCAGAGCAGGCCGTAATAAACATCTAAATGCATGGCACTGAATGTAAAGTGATGATATTTTTAGGTCTGAATTTGAGGCATTTACTATACATTGCTGTATTTTATACAACAATCTAAATATTTAAATATGGGCACACATTGTAATTGCTGCGTTCTCTGTAAAATATTCTTCTAGTTTTGTACGTGCTAAAGAAATTATGAAGCGTTCACCACTTTTTGAATTGTTCTCATCACGTTCTGAGGTCTTTGTTTCACTGCAGTGGCATTATCATGTAGATTATGTGACAATCCCTCCATAACCTTCCCATCATATTTACCATGTCAGAAAGAAACACAACATCTTTAGTTAACAGTTGCAGCACTGGCAATTTTCTCAACAACAAACAAAGACTGTAAAACATTCCTGTAAAAGCTTTCATTTCCCCTCCCCCCCTGTATTTATGAACCCTGTAATGTTTGTGTTTTGAATGGTAACAGTGTACTTTAAATGAATTATATTTGGAAGTTTTTGTTTCTGTTTTAATTGAATGGATAGCTGATTTGCGTGTGTAATCTAGATTTGTTTGATACAATAAAACGTTTAAGTTGGTGATGGGTTATGTGTCTTTGACTCGTATCCAGGGGCACTTTCTAAGGCTGACACCTTAAGCGTCTCCTAAATTGTCAAAAACAAGAGCGAGGCTAAACTTACCACTGCACCAATTGTCGTGGGTTTACTTGGGGTAGAGCTTGACTTAACCCTAAAAATAGACCTTTTAGCTTAAATAATTCATTATACTTAGACCCAAGAGTATAAAACCACATACATTTTTTATGAAGAAGGCAGGATTCAACAAATGCATTTTGTGACACTGCAGCAATTTAAGTTACAAGTGATACCCCTACAGACAAAAAAAATTATTTTTAGAGCATTTGCAGGTAAAGTACATCGTCATATCATCATATATATTTTTATCAGATCTATTCAGAAGAAAGAATAGTTGTGATTAAAATATGTTGCAAAAATTACAAAATTATGTAGTTTAGATCTATGCATAACTTACAACTTTGAGTAAACTGGAGCGCTGTGGTTATTGTTTGCATTCTTAAATCATGAACACCAGAAAATGTTTGTTGTAAGCAATGAAGTGAGGCATGAGGCAATGTAATCTTACAATAAATGTACTACATTTAAAAAATACTTACATATTGGAAACCGTTTACATCTTAATGTCTTTAGCGTAACCTCTGCTGAAAACGATCTGAAGATTAATACTCAGTTGTGGCAGGGTCAGAGCAAAATATGTTCCTACTCTATGCCTCCTCCTTCTGGGGGAGTAGAAAATCTCAGAAAATGGTCACATTACTTGTAAATCGTGTTTTAGTGTCACTAGTTCCTGCTCAGAACGGAAGACCAAAAGTCACAGTACCTAACATTTTACACAAGCTTGTGTTTCTGCCTTTGTCCAAGTTGATTTAATTGATTTAAAATTCTTGTCTAAATCCAAAAGCTGAAAGTTGGTTTTGTTTAGTCTGCATTCTGCTTCTACTCCCCAGTTATGGATCATCTAGAGCTATGACTAAATAGTTTTTGTTGTTGTTGTTTTTGCTCTTTGTTGCAACTTGCTCAACATTTCTGAATAGCTATGGCGCCTTGTTGGAGCAGCCGAATCAGCAGAGCTATGGTTGCTTAAATTTCTCTCTGAAAAAAAATATCGTATGTCGTCCTGTGTTTACACTTTTCAATCCTTTGGGAAAACCCAGTGAAAAACCATTTGTATCCACTAACTATAAGTATCTGTTTTTAATCCCACATATTTAACAACTGGCTCAGTTTAGCTTTGTTTCTCTCCCAGATTAAGCCACGAGAGACTCCTGGGCCAGGATTAGAATGTTGAGTTAAGACCAAAATATTTATTCCCCTGCAGATTTAGGTTCAAAATTATCTTTGTAAATCTGCCAAAGTTACTAATTTTTGGAATGGCCCACCCAGAGCCCCAGCTTTAATCACATCAAGTCCATACAACAAACGTATGAGTTTTCAGCAGATCTACAAAATAAATCTCTTTCTAGTTTTTAACTCATGTAAACCACCAAAACCAGAATGTATCTGTAAACTTTGAATCAGAAAAGGTGTTTAAATGTTAATATATTATTACAAAACATCAGCTTCCCCTCTAAATCCTGAAGTACAAGTCCGTTTTGCCACATTTGTAATGTCGATAGTGGAGCAAAAATATGTGACTTGTGGGTAATTAGTTTGCCCGTACAGCAGGAGGCGTTGTTGGACTCGGTATTACCAAACTATAAAAACACCTCGCTTAAAATTGTGGAGACCGAGAGTTTTGTTGGTGTCTTGCAGTCTTGCATCTATCCATCAGCCTTTCAGCACATATTAAATCACCAAACATTGCATAAACTCTTTAGGAGTTTATGAATAAATATTTATTAGATGTTTATTTAACAGAACGGAGAGGCCTCAGAATCATAGAGTCATGCAACGTTGAAGGTGGCTTCTAGTTTTAGTCTGCCTTGGGAAACAGCTAAATGGTGATTCCATCCAATTATACCTTGAGTGTATTTAAAAGCTGTTTTAACTACAAAGTAAAACCTTTGCAGTGTCTGAACTACAAAGTTTTGACACTTGAAACCTGGACTAAATTGTTCTACATTAATAGAATTACTAAAACCCAGTACTATCTGACTTCACAGTTACAAAGTACTAATACTTTGCATCAAATACCTCCACATGATTATCTCAGACAAATATTAGCAAACCACCAATTTAAATGTTAGAAATATATAAAAAGAAAAATGCCAGAATTTAAAACCATGCATTATAAATCTGGAAACTGGTGCAAAATAAGTTAAAATAAGGCACTCAGCCCCCATAGAAACTCTTAAATAAGTCACATAAGTCAAAATGATGTATGTTTAGAGTTTAATGCAGGATAAATATGTCTGTGTAGTTCTATAACTACATTTGGAAAAAGCTGTTGTGTTAAAGTGGAAATTTAAATTAAAACGTCTGACAACTAAATGACATGACCAGCATGTCGACTTTCCATTTAAATTACTGTGGTGTACTTCTTACTCTTGAAATAAGACACATTGACATAGTATGTATTGCACATCATCTTACCTTTGGAAGATGACCTTAAGTCTAATCATGCCTCCTTTTCTGTCACACATTATAACAAAAAATTGTGTGGTTTTGTTACAAAAAGTGATTCCCAGCCTCAGTTTAACAGTGTAGAAATTCTTGGTAACAAGCCCAAATCATAAGAATGTCCCTTCTACTGTTTTGTATTTTCACTGCTGTCTTCCAGAGATTTTTCTGACCGCTCCTCCTCCATGGATCGTTGTTCTTTTGTAACGCTGGAGTCAGAAAATCCTGGAGGAAATAAAAGGTTGGAAAAGGCATTGGAAAATTTTGATAAGCTGAAAGAAAAACAAAGAACGTCTATCTGTTAATCTCAGCATGAGATCACTCCGAAATGAATTAAGATAACAAATCAAATCAAAGGGATGGAGCCAAGATGCTTCAGCTTTGCCAGGATGGGGGATATTTTTACAACAAATCATCTATCAGACTGCAGAAGAAGTTTTCAAAATTGTATTTCTGGTACCGTGAATTATTTCTTTACATCAAAAGAAAACATGTCAGAGTTGAATTACTTAAAAAAAAGCATAACAAAAGTGCCTACATGTTCTTTCTTTTTGTGAAGTATGTGCTTTAAGAGAAAGCAGCCATACACAGAAACCTACCATTTGAGCCACTCTCTTTCCATTTGAGCTTGTTGTCTTCTGTGTGTCGAGTCCAAGTCGAGCGAAAGCTCACCAGCTCAGCGGTGATGTGTGCCAGACTCCACTGCAGACCCCTGGAGCTCTCCTTCCAGAGATTACTGAGAGCAAATAACAATTGATTTTCATGCTGACATTCAAATGAATCCTGAACACTAAAGCAGTCCAGACTTTTATATGGACGTCCCAGGAATAGATCAATCATGCATTGTTTTCCCACTGAACAAATAGAGGAGGATCTTTAAATATGCGACACACAATTAAATCATGGACTTTTCTTCAAGTAAATTACCCAGTATTTTTATAATTTTTTAGAATTCAATTAATAAAATACTATAAAGGAATGAAGCGCTGACAAAACAGTTCCAAATTGATTTTTGTCCCTTTCCAGTATAATTAATTCAGAAGTAATTACTTCACATTTATATAATTACAATAATAAACTTTTACTGTGTAAAAGAAAACTGCTGCAACACTTGGCTTGTGGAAAAAAAAATAAAGGAAAAAAATAAAGAGTGCAATACTGTTGATTGACTTTTTGTATTGTACAACAAAAATAAATGATAAAAAATGAATTCAGTTGAATTAATAAATAACAGATTGTTTCATCATGCAAGGTAGATTTTGAATTTAAAATTAAATTAATTTGTTTTGGGTCTTTTGTTAGGGCTGGTCACTTTTGACCTGTAGGAGAAAGGGAATAAACAGAAAGTTAGGATCGCACGAGGGTTACATTTTTATCTTGTTGGGCCAAAAGATAACATGTCTATCTTTTATAATTTTTTACAATGAACATAAATATTTCCATGTCTTAATTTATTTTTCTTTTAAAAAGTACTCAGACAATTAAGTCCAGTCAAGAACAAATAGGTCAGTTTGTTTTTCTTTTTTTTGTTTTGTATTTATTGATGGCCTCATTTCTGTGCATTGATACCCTCTTTACATTCAATTCTGTTGAACAGCAACTACACAAAATCTAATTTACATGCTGTCACATCCTCTTTCTTTCAGAGCGTGTAAATGTAAGATTGTCTGCTGTGTCTCGTTCAGTTCGGACTTCCCTTTGTCAGCAGCTGTCGTTCTCAGGCTTGGATCGGCTACATTTTGTCGACAGTGCAGATAATGTTATTGTGAAGGAGACTACAGTCTAAAGGCCCCCACATACTGAGGCGTGCTGTGCCTTAACTCACCTCTCAGTGCGGCACAGAGAATGGCAGTCACATGTCAAGCACAATTGTGATCGGTGTAATAATTTATGCAGCAATGGAAAGTGAACACAAACCCGGTCATCCTTTCCTTGCCGTTCGAGAAAAAAAAAAAAAGTCAGACTCAACTTAATGGACCACCTCTCTGCTCTGCTATAAAGAAGTCTGGCATGATGTCTTATTTTTTGTTCGTATAACTCTGCATAATTCACCGTGTCAATATCTGCGTGAATTAAAGCCTGTTGCTGTTAAGCATTTCCGCTTACATGTCTATCACGTCCCCATGACAACTTTATGTTGACTTTTATCATGTTGATGTTAACTTTGAAACAATATGAACTCATATAACCCTTGTTATCAACCTTCACTGCCCGGTGTCACATGAAAACCAGGTTGATGTGAACACTGTTTTCCTCCAGGTGGTTTATTGTGTGACACCGAGTATGCCCACGAGGTCATAAAAATTATTCTTGCACAGACTGAAGTGCGTCCGAGTATGTTGGGGCCTTTAAGTTTCTAAGTTACTGTATTTCTGTTGAGAAAGAGACAAGAGTCTCACTTCCTTCCTCGTGGTCAAGAACTAGTTGTACCAGAAAAGCACTCTGGCTCTGATAATAATCATAGATGTCTAAAATGTTATGACCAAGTAGTTCTGTCAAAAATGTTTGCGTTTGGTTCACTTAAAATTCAAGCTAAGGTTGAATTTATACAATAGATGCAAAACAAGTCAAAGACCATATTTCAAGACAAATAAACTTTGAAAGCTTTTAATGATATATCTCACAAGATTAGTAAGTGTGAAAGAAGTATTTAGGTTTTGTTACTACTTTTTGTCTCTCCCTAAAGCTTGTTTTTTGTGGTTTCTACATATTCACCCATGCCTGTTTAATATGAATTTAAAATATAACAACTCTGGAAAGACGTTAATTTTTGATCCAACTTAAGAATCAAATGTAACTTCATTCATAATTTTACAATTTACTTACTGAGAAAAAGTTTAAATATGCCTTGTTTTAGTTATATGTAATTCTGTTTTGTTATATATTAATCTGTAGGTTTAACATTTTGGCATGGTTTCTTTAATCGCTATTACTACATGTTCAGTCTATTTTAGGTTTAGTTTTTCCAAATATTTCCACCCCTCTCCTTTCTTCCACCAGATTATTTACTTTACAGATTTTTTTTCTTACCTGTGTCTGTTGCAGGGATCTGGGGGACCTGGGTTTTCCTCCACCAAAGGAATAACAATTTTCTCTGCCATGTCCGTCAATAGGGAAAATGTAGGATACACAATGAAGTCAATGAAACCTGCAAGAACAAATGTCAGCATGTAGTTACTGAGGTACCTACAAAACATCACATTATAATTAATCTGTTTTGAACTACAGGGATTATGAGTTGCACACCAACACGTAGTAGTTCTTAATTCTGAGATGGAAGGGAAATGTTACACAATTTTCCAAATTTTTGCAAATAATAAAAAAATTTGTAAACGGCACTTTTCAGGCTTTACCACAGTCTTTATGAAGCTGTTTGTTCACAAATGTCTGCCAACAAGCCACACACAGAACAGCTGTTTTTATACTGGTTAAATCACAAACAGATTGATTATTTACTCTTTAGGCAAATTATCAAGGCAAGTACTTGCAAATTTTTAATGTGAAAATATTTTAAAAAGTTCAATAGGTGGGGATTTATGAAGGTGATGAGAGCTGATGTGCTCATAAAGCACCTTTTGCATCAGTAAAAATAAACATTTCAGAAGTTCAAAGTAAATGTTTAGACCTCAGTTAATGCAATAATGCTTGCATTGCAAGAAAGTATCATGAAGCGACAGGCTTCTTCAATTTTGAAAAATGACAAACGTAAAACCCGGCAAATAAGAACATGTGTTTGTTCTTCCACAGATGCATTGTAGGCAACAAGTACATCTTGCTTAAAAGACAGGAACATATTTGAGACATACCTATTTGGGACTCAGCTACCAAGGTACTTTTTCGATCACACAGTGGAGAGAAGGGAAGGCCGAGCTCCGCCTCTCTATCGCCCTCACAAAGATAGAGAGAACAAGAGAAGATTCAATGGCATCCCACACATGACCTGAAAATAACTTTCTAAGGTTAGCTTATTCCAACAAACACCAACTGAAACTTTTAGACGGAGCATTTTGTGAGCAGGCGGTTCTGTATTTTTAGAGGTACAAAAGAGCCTATTCAGAGTTTCCACATCTTGTTTTCACAGAGACAGAAAAACTGCCCAACATCTGTCAAAAAAAAAAAAAAAAAACTGTCAAAATAATTACAAGTCTCACATCAGATTCAAGTTGAGGTAGCTTTTAAGCAAAACATGTTTTGCTTTGTTTGTAAACTGTCACTCATTTCCAGATACACACATTTATAAAGACTGACTTTCTTGTATTTACATACAGTGAATAATTACACTGTAGTTAAGACAAGTGCCATAAATATAATGATGAAACGCATGTAAAATTATTGTAAACATTTCAAACGTTCAACTCAAGTTGAGTGCATCTAAGCTGTGTAAAGTTTTAATGGTCCAGTTGTACCCTGGTGCTCTGGTCTATTTTTGTCATTTCCTGCAATAACGTTGCTTCAAACCATACCAAAGGAAATTCTTAAATAAAATCCCAGTGATTACCAGACTTTAAAGACAACAAAACATAAACTCAGCATGATTCCTGAAGGTTTTTCAGACTGTGAAACAAGAAAACTCATTTTCTCAGTACAGAAAATCCACTAACATTACAGAAATCTCACTCTTTCAGAAGTATAATTCATACATTTAAAGCTATTCAGAGATTTTTATTTTGTAAAAATAATATCTTTTAAGCTTTTTGAATATTTTGCAAATGTTAATGAGAGAATTTTTGCCCTCTAATAAATGATCAACCACTGGCGAAAACAATATTTTTAACAGATGTGTTTAAAAAAATTAATCTGTAAAGGAGCAAATATTTTTTGCAGCCCTGCACGCGCCACAGGATGTTTTGACTTTATTCACATGCTAACTCTGGGGAAAGACTCAGATTGTAAAGAGAAGGAGAAATAAAAGACTCAAAGGAAGGATTCAAACATGTTTTATATTTCCAAAACTAAAAGTCCTACATCACAGGTTAGCCTCTTTAGCAACATATGGTGGACATCAGACAAAACAGGAAGCAATTGGAGAGATAGTAGAAAACGTTTATACAGTTATAGTTATCAGTCATCAGTCGGTGAGTTTTCAGAGGACATTTGTTTTTTAAATAATAGGAAATCTTACTGCCCTTTTTACTTGCAGATCTAGATTTACAAAGTTCTTATCACATGACAGCACTGAAACTTGGTCATGTGAACTAGTGAAAAAAGATTGAGTGATATTTTCACAACTTTGAACTTTCACTCTATCCAGGGTGAAGATGACAGCTTTCTAGGAATCCCTCTGTTGCAAATGATGAAATCAAATTACTTGAGCCAAAATCTAATTGTGATCATTTAAATTAGGAGGGGAAACGAAAAAAAAAAAAAAAAAAAGCCTGTGTTAGATCAGGTCTATTCAGATGCTTACCTGCCTGAAAAACTCCTCCATTAAGGCTTTGGTCCAGCGAGAGTGCAGGGCCCAGGGCTTGGATGGATGGCTGATGTCAGCCGTGTGCAGTAACAGAGACAACGCTTTGGGCTTATCCATCCTGATGGAAAAAGCATAATACTTTGTTTATGCTGCCTGCAGAGAAAGCAGAAAAGCACCTCTGACACAGTTCAGTAAGTATAAAACACACAGTTCCTTCATCCAGATTTTTGTTTGAAACTTTTCAAACGCCTCTGAAGAGCCAATACGTAAATTCTGGGTTTTGCACCTACCGCTCTTGTTGTTGTAGACAAGATTTCATTGCTTTTACTTGAAGTAGGTGGGAGGACATGTCAGTGGCCAAAACCATCTCTACAACAAGTGATCGCATCTCCCTGTAAACACACAGACACACACAGACTCGCAGTTTAGTGGCCGGCCTTGAATGATGTGACGGAACCATATAAAGTAAAAGTGGCAGGCGGGTGGACTCTGAGAGGTTGTAACCTTTTTAACTTTACTGATGGATTTCCTTGTTCTCATGGTAACACTAACTGCAAAAGGAGCCTGTTGCGGCATGCTGCTGAGTTTATCTCTGCACAGCTCCACAGTGAATATTACAGTCGCACCGGGTGTGTGAAGTATGAAACAAATGACTCCATTAATGCAGACGGTGTGAATGTTGTAAATTATTTCCCGACACAAACTCCACTGATGATGTTTAGGAGGCATCAGTTTTACCTTCAAGTCAGGCATTAGTCTTTACTGTAATGGAAACTCAGCATTGCAATATTATTACAATATCTAACAGATGTAGCTGCAGACTTAGTTGCTAGTGAACAGCTCGTCATTATAAGTAAAATTATCCTTTACGGACTCTTAGGAAATTCAAGGTGAATGTAATGTGGTAGTTTAAGAACTGGTGTAATTTATTGACAATCGTGACCCATTTTTCTTAAACACACTACTTTAGTTCTGCCAACAAATTTTCTGTGAGACTGAGATCTGAGGTCTTTCTGTCCTAGACCCACTTTGCAATCAATTTGTCGGTTTAATTAATAAGATCTTTATCCATTAGGGAGACCCAGTTGTGGGTGTAATCTTGTGATGTTGGTTCAACATTTCTCCATAATTTTACCTATTCATTACCTCAATCATCTTGTGAAGTGCACGAGAATGTTCTGCAGAAAAAAAAAACAGCTTGCCACTGAGGTTCTCACACTCACAAACTTCCTCTTTCTTCTCCAAATGTAACATTATGGTCAAACACTTCTATTTTAGTTGTTTTAGATGATAGTGCCTGTTCCAGTTCACTTTTCATGTTGCCCTGCGGGTGATAGCTTCTTCCTCTCTCTGTAGCTTCTCAGTCTATGTTGTTACAGGAATCATTTCTCTGTTGCTTTGGGTAAGAGGCAATAGTATAGCTATGATGAAGGCCTGTCATGTTTAACGCATTAAAGTAGTTTCTTGTCAGCTAATATCAATCATAAAGTCAAGTGAGATCTGTTTATTTTTTAGTTGACAATAAAGTATAAATGTCACGGCCCCTCTTTTGATAACCAGTGTAAAAAACATTATGCTCAGCTTGTTTCATTATGCAGTATAAACTACCTACATTTTATCTTTCGTGTTCTCTCAAAATTAACTATAAATGTTGCTAAATTTTAAAATGTAATTATCTTACATCCACTCTTCTCGTGTCAAATTAATGAAGATGTTCATCTGGTCGTCTTGCAGCAGGCGAAATGCTGCACTGAGGTGATGACTTTCCTGCACAGCTCTGTCATTGTAAATCAGAGCAAACTCTGATCTGGAACACAGACAGAAAGATAAAGATGAATTGGTAACAAACAGAAAATCTTGTGATATCAAGGCTTTCAAATGCTTCAATGAATAAAAACACAGTCAAACAGGAAAGTGACTGTTTGGTTTTAAGAGTTTGGAAAATGTTATTAAAAGTAAAAGCCTTAGGGAGCAATTAAATAACTGTGACTGCAAAACTATAATGATGACTTTCACACTGAAGAGAGCGTGAAATGTTGGGGAAAAAAGGTCAGCCATGTGCATGAATGACTCACTATTATAAAGGTAATTAGCAAATTATTTGATTACCTGCTTCATGTTAGGGTCTTAAAATTAGAACTAAAGGAGATTATGTGACATGTTTCAATCAGGACGATGGAGGTGACGGTGTTAGGTGTTCATCCCGCAATTAGAGGGTTGCTGGTACGATTCCTGTTCCACCCGCCTCTGCCTTTGTGTCCTTGGGTAAGACATTTCACCCGCCTTGAGGTTAGGTGAATGAATGACTGTCATGTGAAGCTTAAGTGCTTCACATGACAGTCTGGACTTGATGAAGCGCTTTATAGACACAAACCATTTTCAATAAGGTTTTATTTCAAAGCCTCTGAAAAACTTTACACTTAAAGAAATGATTGGAAAAGAAGGACTTTATGTTTGGAGAGCCATAGATTTAGCAAACAAAGGAGTTTTTGCTTTTATTGTGAAGCATCTTGTTAATTTAAAGGGGAGAATACTGAAGGTAGAAAAGTTAAAAGTAACTGTTGATTGACAGCAATATAACAACATAACAATATTACATTGGACAAAAAGAACATTATTTTTTCAAGGCACTCTATTATGTTAATCACAATTTGATGTCTGCAACAACTGATCACAAACTTAATGCCAAGGAAGCATGACTGACATGGAGGTAAGCATAGAAAAGTAAAGCCATTCAGAAAATACTTTAAAAGCATTAAAAAAATCCTATAAGAATAATAATTACACTAACATTATTCTTGTCTAATAAATAATATTCTTATATGACTTTTACAGAGGCGTTACTGAAAGTGTTTGTGTTACCCTCATTAAGATGTAATTTAATCCTTATGATGTAATGCATGTTTATTGCAGACAGACATCCTTATGTTTCTTATTGTATTCCCAAAATAAGAAGAAGCACTTAAAATGGTTGCTTGGAGACTGTGTTGGAAAAATCTAAAAATACTGTTTTTCCCTCCATGAAGTCATGTTTGCTTTAGAAAGATCTCATCTCATTCCCCAAATTCCTTAAAAGCTATATGTATATAGTTTTTCTTACTATTTCTAAATCTACTTCTATCTCTAGCTCTGTTCTAAAGTTTCAGAGCAGGATGTGACATTTATGCAACAGGCACTTTGCAAACAATACACAAGGTTTATAATAGATGGAGCAATAAATGAAGCCAACCTTGTGTGGATGTGAAAGTTGTTTGTGGTTCCAGTGTGTTCGAAGTCGTGAATGGCTGCAGCAAACAGAGAAGCCATCACTTCAAGCTCTGTCAGCCAGTGCTTGGTGAACAAAAGGGACACAATTAATGGATAAGCAACATCTCAGTTCTGAACAACATAAAAAGATGCTTTTCAGACAAGAAAAAAAGAAGAAACATCAGAATAACCAAGAATTTGCTGTGATTTTTCTGGGAAATGCAAAGAGAATGTATGTAAAGTCTCAAATTTTTGGGGGCATTCTATCCACATGCTGGCTGAAAATAGATTTTTTTGGAAAACTGGAACTGATTTTCTTTTGAAGTAAAATCTTGGGCCCCTCTTTAAAGAACTACGTAGTTAATAGATGAAAAAATTAACGAACCCTTTTCAATTCAAGTCATTCACAACTTCTGACACAATCTTGCCAATAAGAATCCCTGATTCCTATTTTGGCTCTAAGGAGAGCTTTTATAAAAATGTTTTTGAATGCTGAGTGTTTTAATTCTACATTCAGTTGAGGTTCACACTATTGAAAGCACCACTTTGAAATAAATTCTCTTGAAGCCACTCAGTGCTGACCCAGAAATCAGAAGTCTGACACTCAAAGGATAAATCAGAGGGTTGTTCAGACATAAGTGAGAATACAAAAGAAAACTTAGTAGAAAAATATAATTTCATTGATGCGTGTTATGTGATTTGTTCCTATTTCTGAATCACAGACAAAATGTAAAACAGAGAATTTTGGTAAACGTACATCGGTAAACAGAAAGATGAGTTTTGTGGGTGATATTAGCCACAAATATCCCTCCAAAAACAGATGATTGAAAAAAAGTGGGTGGAGTCAGTGATAATTTTGAGTGAACAGTACCACGAGTCCGGAGCGCAGCAGCAGACAGTGCATGGTCTGAGTCACATCGGCCGCATGAACGAGGTTGTGATAGGGATTGTTGTATTTGCAGTATCCTTTTTCCAGGGCAGATAGGAATTCAGTCAGGCATGAGATGGGAATCTGTGGAAAGCATTATGTAATCAATTAACATCTGTGCCTAGATCAAACTCGAAAAACAACCTAAATTAGGTAAAAATGTTAAAAGGTGCACATGATACAAAGATCATTTTCAAGTACTATAAAATGGAACAATCCTTCTATCTGAATATTTTCTACATATTACAAACAATTAGTAGTGAGAGTTCATGTCTCTGTGGGACGTTTTGTCCAATCTCATGCTTGCATATTAAAAATGAATTTGCTAAAAGTCAGCTCGATACAGCATCAGTTACAGACCTTAAAGCGGCTGTTGAGGTCATATCTTGTGATCAGTTCAAAGAACAGAGTTTGTAGTGCGTGATCAGAGCTAGCGGAGTTCAGAGCAAAAACATCAAAGCTCCAACGGTCCACATCCTGAAGAGAAAGAGAGAAAAAGTAGCAGCCCCACTGGAGCATACCTGCACTGATCCTTTTTCTAAGAATGTTCCATTTGTCAAATAAACATGCTGCACACTCTGAGGTAGCAGATTAGTGTGGACTTACCCTAAGGCAGTTTACGACTGCCTCAGGTTGGTCTGGCATAGTTGCTGTGTAGGCCCTCTTGAACATCCTGGAATAATGCAGTGTTTATGTTGAGTTCAGTTAAAGTTCAGATTTTGACACTGTGCAGCAAACTTGACTCAGGAGGTGTTTATACTAATCTCCTAAAGCCCCTGCCCTCAGTGTAAGAATGTTTTCCAGGAAATAAATGAAGGCTAATGTTTCACAGTTTAAATCTGCAGTTGTAAAATGAACTTAATGAATGTTACGAGTCAGAGAGGAAACAAATAATTTACAGCTTTAGCTAAATGGCATAAAGAATACAGCGAAGTGGTTCTGTTGGTTTCCTGCAGGAGGTTGTGCTGTTTGCAAAACACCCACTTATACCCTTGATTTGGTGACACAGATCCAAATGGAAAGTTTGAACCAACATACCTCTCCACAAATATGCCAGCCTGCACTGCATGCACAATGCTGCGAAACTTGGGCTTCTCATCTGAACGTCTCAAAGGCCGTCGAATCCTCTGGGTGAAGGTGGATGCCAGCCAGTCAGTGACCTCCGATGGCACCCCGTCTGACTGCAGCTGCTGAAGATCGTCCTCTGACTCCAGACACTGTCTAAGATCACACATTGATTATTTGAACGGAAACTGAAGTAAGGTCAAAAAATAATAAAGGAACAATCTGTTCTCAATGGACTGATTCCTAATCGCAAAGGTCAACGTATTGAATAACAAGTAAAACCTTGGCTCGTGAAAAATATGCACTCTTTTTGTCTGCATTTCACACAGACAGCCACTCACTCCTCCCGGGTGACAGGTAGAGGATTAGACTGCATGTTTCCAACAGTGTCAGCAGGGTTCCTGGGGTCTCTACCTTTTCTTTCGAGCAAGCAGGAGAAATTGTTGGTGTCATGCAGTTCCACCAGCTGTCAGCTATCAGTCCTTTGCAGGTGATGCATTATGCTTCTTTCAAACTGATGCAGAGTTTTGTCTAAAGTAGTCTTGAGAGCTCATATCATCCCCTCAAACTTAGTTGGTGTGTAACTCTATGAAACATCCAGAACCTAAATCATGGTGAAACTTTTTTTATCTGGACTTTTCAAGGTTTTACAGTTTTATGATATATACATCTAAACTTAGAAACACTGGAGATACAACTGTAAACAAATGGTAAAAAGTGAGCAAACACCGTAATACAATAACTAAAACCAAATCTGTTCTTTGAATGTCCTGAGGTACTTCACATGTTGATACAAATACCATTTGAGATAATCTGCTTTTAAAATACGTTTAAAAGGGAACATGTGATTATTATTTAGAGAAATCCTGTTGTTGATTCTGATGTTCAGGAGTTCATACTGGCTTAGCAGAGAAAAACATATTGCTGACACAGATTTTTTGTTTGTACATTTGTAACCCTGACCTCTGGTGCAGCTGTTAAAATATTGGGGGCGTCCTCTTGGTGTTGTGCACCTAAAGACTGTTTTTTTTAACGAGCATCATGGACCTGTTGACGTGCCTTGATAACCTTTATAAGGATTGTGGTCTCCTCAGCTGTAAAGTAAATTAAGTTAAGCTGCAGGATTATTTGTAGATTTTAGTTTTCACTGAAGATGCATTTTCGGACAGTATTTTTAAATTATGCCTAAATCCATACATTTTTGCAGCCCCATAGCTTTATTTTGCTTAAGCAATGTCATTTTTATAAAGCCAAAGCTGCAGCTACATAATAATAAGTGCTACTTTGGACATCAGACCACATCTTAAACAGCAATTTGAGCAAATAATTTCTTTCCTATTTTACAGATTAATTGCACAGAGTTTATTTGAACCATTTCCAAAAATTAACTTAAACTCCATACACTTTGACAAGGATCGGTCTGGTGAGCAGCCGAGGCGGGTAGGGAGGATAGGCACCTAACAACCTTACGTAATGAGTGCTACTGTGATTTGAAGGCTCCCGTAGTTTTGTGAATCACAGATATTTCTGGGGAGTTTGTTTATTGGTAAATACAAATTTGCATTTGCAGATAATCTTGCCAGTTTTACTCCAACAAGACTGAGACGGAAAGTAAAACTGACATTGGCCCTTTTTACACTGAAGAGGATGAAAAATGACCATAAACGTGTCTTGATTGTTCTCCTTGATCAGTGGCTTGTAGTTTATGCTTATGAAAATACGTCCCATTGCAATTTTGAATTTTAATTATGTTAAGAGCCTCAAATAGACTGAAGACTCTTTCAGCACATCAAGTTCAAAAGACTCAGAAATAAAGAATCACAAGAGAACAAGTCTTGAAAATTGTAAAATGTAATTTCAATAAGTATTTTTTTTCTTTTCTTTTTTTTTTTTTTTTTCAAAATTACATGACCGCTGTGTGAAATGTCAGTTTAGGACACAAAATTGAAGACATAATAGTCCCATGAAGTTTGGAGTAGATTTTTGTTTTTTTAACCGTAAAGAGTGACTATCTGGTGACCTTGTTTCCTCTCCTGGAGCAACAATTAACTGAATATTAGGATCCTCTTTGAATTTCTATTTATTGTCTTACCTCGATCCATCGAGATATACTGCCTCCAGCAACGATGCCGTGAAATCCAAATTTTTTTTTATTTCTTCGAAATCGACATCCTTCTCCTCAATCTGCTTTAGCATGCTTCTCAGCCTGAAAACAGAAATTACAATCAAGCTATGGGGAATTCATATCAGCTAAATGAAATGAAATGGTAGATTGACCAGCTAAATGTACCAGTGCTCACAACAGTTGAGATAAAGAGGAACAGTTAGAGGTGATAAAAACCTTTTGAAGAACTTTGTATTGCATGACGCAGTCCTTTATAAATTAACTTAAACTTTAAGAAATTCAATAAAATAAAAGCTTTATAAATTGACAGCTCCTTCTTTTTGCCATGATCGAGTGAAAAGTGCGCTGCAATCTCAACAAGCAGAAATGAATCATTGGGAAATTACATAAATGTCAAACTATCCAGAGACAGCCGGTGGTAAAAGGGCACCATCAGAGCCAAGTTTTCCATGAGAGGGAAAACATTCCCTTGTTTAGGGTATTATGTAACAAAGGTTAAGTCAGAATATACTGAATAAAGAAAAATAACCCTGCTTGAATTTTGAGGACCTTTCGGGCCAAACTGCTCATTCCAAATTGGTTTTGAAACTTTTTAATCACGTTATGACTGAGAACTGAGGGGAAAAAAAATAAGTCCCCTGCAGTGGAACAAAAAGCAAATGCTTGCAGCATGTGTCACCTACATTTTAACCACCTCCTGTTTTTAGGCTTAATTTCAAATGTGAGACGTGATAAAGAAAAAAAAAGGTGTCTCAGTTTGCAAAACAAGACGTTTTTACTGTCATAACAATTATCTGCCATTGATAATTCTTCTAAAACACTCTTATTTACCACCCATATGGCGTTGAAACTGCGCTGGGCCTATATATGGGAGCCAGTTCCTGTGGTTGAGATGCTTGCAGGTTTTTCAAGTGTTTATCACACTGGCAGGAGCTTTCAAAAGCTGTGGAGTCATAAAAATAGCATGCCTCAGAATGCCACGGCTCACTTTCAATCTCAAGTAATCTCTCCTGATAAGCTAGTCTTTTTTATTTTGTCTGGCCAGAGGTGGAGAACCTCTGACAGGACTTTTGCTGGAGGTTACCAGTCAAGAAGGCTCATACAACCGTGTGCATAGAAAAAAAAATAGAAATCCGCTTTCGTCAGATAATTTGGTAAGTCTGTGTTGTATGTCATCCTAAATATAGTATTAGTTGCAATGTGTGGAAGATAAGGTGCAGAATCATTTAACTTTTTCTGTCTTTTGCAAGTAGATCAAGAAAAAAAATACAATTGTTGTACATGAATGAATTATATATAAGAATTTGCATCCAACCTGTGTTGTTAAAATGCATCTCAGCATTATGTATCACACAGAAAGCTTTGAGCTGTGACCCTTACGTACAATTGTACATCAGTGTGTAACCAAAACAAAAACCGCATGACCCACCACCTCTGCAGCAGCTTTTCCTCCCACACCAAAGGCATGGGCAAGAGAAGTGTTTACGCCTGCAGCCAGTGACAGAAAGAACTTTTCTAAGAAATCCACTTACACCTAAAGCAAACAGCAGGCAAGCAACTTTTTAAGGTAGAAAAATACTATCTGGTTCCTTGCTCCTACGTGGCGGGCCTAATATCTGCTGAAAACATCTGTACCAGAGTTTTTTTATTGAGTCACAAGTTTCCATTTCTGCAAAACAAGAAACCGCCACCTGGAGAGATATGAAACTTGTGGGAAAGAACATTTGCTGTGTCTTCAACTCAGCACTTTAGCATTTTCTGTCTTATAGTATATGCAGATGTTGAATTCAGCTTAAGCGTTTAATTCAATCTGTATTAATGAAAACCCTATGTCTTACCTAGAGATAGGTATTTGGAGCCTTTTCTTTCGAATTCGCACCAGTTCAGCCATTCCACACTCAGGTTCTGTTCTAATCGACCCCAGAGTTCAATTTAAAAAAAATCAAGTTGATGAAAAGGAAAGTTGTTTTAAAGGAGTAGTAAGCTGAAAAGTTCTGCAAACCACCAACGCAAACTTTATGAGTCCTGAAACAGCTGCAGCAACTCTCCCACCCACTTCTGGGGGGACTTACTCCACTTCTCTCTGATTGGTTAGTCAGCCCCAAACTGTGTCAGTATGCGTGTGCTTGCGTGTGTGTGAAAGAGAGAGACACAGAGAGGGAGAGAGAGAGCTGCTGTTTTTATTTCTTCAGTGACTGAGTGTTTGTGTGTCTGTGTACACCCGTTGTATGAAGTGTGAGAGAGTTGACCTCACTTACTGATTAAGTGTTGACTGCAAAGCTTTCAAGCTGTGTACGCGGGTGCGCATGTGTGCCCGCGTGCGTGAGTGTGTGTGTGTATAGCCAAATCCCTAAGGAGAATTTTCCACCATAGCCACAAAACAGGGAACTGCACGAGGAGGCGTTCACTGACACCCACCAGAGGCACCCAAAACCAAAACACACAAACAAATATTCTCTAGGAAAGAAAACCCAAGATTTACACCATCTAAATGGTTGATTTTAATTAAAAGTTTTAATACATTAATATGTTATTGCATATGACAGACAAACATAAACTCTTGCTTTTTTATTACACGGAAGAAAAATGTCACAATTTTAAGGTTTTTTTTTCTAATTAAGAATCTAAAACATAGAGTACATCAAGTCTGTGAGGGTATTTTTCTACCAGTTTTGCCTGTTTAGAGGGTTTTTTATTCTTTATTTTCAAAGTAGCTCAAACTGAGATTGATTGCATGAAGAGCATGTGCAAATATCAATTTTCTAAAATGGATTAAGTGGTTGGCTTTGACTAGACCATTCTGACACATGCATATGATTTGATCTGAACCATTCCATTACAGCTCTGACTTTATGTTTAGTTTTGTCCTGCTGGAAGGTGAAACTGTTTAAAAATTTGTGGTGGATTTTTTTTGAGGATTGCCTGTCCATCCTCCCAGTAGAACTGATCGGCTTTGTTATTGCTACTGAAGAAATGCATCATCACAGCATGATGCATCCACTACCATGTTTCACAGGATTATGTGATAACATTGATGCGAGGTGCTAGTTTTTCACCACACATGGGTTCAAGTTTTTTTTTTTGCCAAAAACTTTAATATTTATACCAATCATGACTTCTGAATGCAAATGGTTGCAATGGATTGTATTTAGGTGTGTCAGGTTCAAATTTGCTCATTAAAATAAAACAACATGGAAGTTACAAGTCATTTTACTTCCACGTTAAAATTGTGACACTTTATGTTGAACAAAGTGTTTTGAGATCCAGATAGACAACATGCATGACTAAAAATGGACTTTCATATCTTTTAGGCCCCACATAAGGACATCAGACAACTGTGCATTGCAGTGTAGACATCAATAGTTGTTTCTGAACACTTTACAGTTGTAGGTCTTAAATCTATTAGTAGTCTATATTTATAGTGTTGTGAAAGCAGTCTGACTGCTTGGCCTGGGAAAACCCCTGCCTGCTGTCCGTCTCCTGCCTTGCCTGAAGGGTCAGAGTGACTCTCATGCTCTCATGCTCTTTGACATGCCACAACAAACGGTGGACAAGCAGGGAAGTAACATCGAAACATGTTACTCTTCATCCCCTGCGTAACGCAAATGAAGTATAAGAAGACAATGCACGGAAAGACTTCTACTCACAAACAGTGTTTCACTTCCTTTCAGAATTTTTTTTTTGTAATTTTTTTAAACAGTCGTGTCATGATTGCTCTCTTTTCACAAACTATTTGAGCCATTTATTATTCACCACTTCATTGGAAAGAAAGAGAGGGTGAGGGAGAAAGTGAAAAGAGCAGAGAGGAGAAAACGGGTAAACAATTTTTGGTGAAACACAAACTGTGAGAAGTTTCATAATATAACAGATGACTGTTTTTTTTTTTATCTGGGTTTTGTTATTGTTTGTGTTGCTCAGGCATTTAAATCCCTGCAAAAAAATGTTTTTATTTAAAGTGTCCATTCAGTAAAATTATAATACATTGAGGTACTATCAGACAGTGAAATTTCTTACATTTGAATAGATTAAAAACACATGTACAATAACATTTATCGACTTAATAGTGAATAACTTGCAATAAGTTTTGTTTTCCTTTAAGTCATCCGCTCTTTGAAAATCCATATAAAATTTGGCAGAAAACAGAAACCAAGTGTTTCTTGCCTGTAGCTGAAATGTAAATTTCCATGACCTGGCTTAAACTTCAAATATTTTAAATTTAATCTAAAATATCACTAAATATGTAATGAAGGTGTAGTTATGTCTATTGGCCTTAAAAAATTTAAATATGTATTTTTTACAGTGTGATAAAGCATCAGTGAATGGGATTTCAAACACTAATATGTATAAACAAATTCATTATAAAGATTTTCATAAACCTCATTTGGATGCATGTGTTTTTCAGCATTGTTTTTATTCAGAGGGGTTAGTTGCATCAGCTGTAAGGCTGATGAGACAGTAGTACGAAGGATCAAAATGTTTTGTCTTTGTGCAATTTTTTGTTTTACTTTCTCGCATTGTTTTCTATTGAGCAAAATGTTAAAGTCAAGTTTGTTGCTAAAATAACAATACAGAAAAATAACAACATACCTACAGGCCTCATGTATTTTCTAAGTAACTGAGAGAAAAGTTAAAAAAAAAAAAGGCTTGCTCATGTCTGAGGATCTATTTGAAAAATAGGTTCATTTTTGGCCTTATTAATAGATTCAGCGAAACCAAAATAGATATCTTATTTCCACTGACAACAGGACTGTAATTATTATAATGTGGACTTCACCTTGATAAGTCAAACTAAAATAAAACCCAAAAGAATAATTCTTTATATAATAAATCTTGATCGTTGTAAATGACAACATCAAATGCAGTTTAAAAATCAATATTTTTAATAGAAATAAAACTAGTAAAAATAAAACCTTACCGTTCCAGAGTCATCATCCACATCACAACGCTCAGATTTCTATCAGCTCTTCTGTGTATCTTGCAATCAGGTGTCATAACTCCTTTTTCCAGATCACGTACATGTGTGTATTTGTCAGTGTCGTACAGAAGCACAGAGTGAGTTTATTCCTCTATGTATATCTGCAAATCCAATACGTGATTATCTGATGTGTGTAAACTGCTGCAGTTTATGTTTTCGGTGCCTTTGACGCTCACACCTTCACATAGCTCTCCTCTGTGTATTGAGGAGTCTGTGTGGTTTGTGCTAAAGTGTGTGAGTGTGTAATCCTTAGTGCATAACAACTCAACAGAAGATGCACTGTGTCACCAACACCATCAGCAGAGAGTCCGTATGTTGGGACCAGAGTTTCCATCATTAAGGGTCCCGCTGGGCCTCAGAACTTGGAGCCGGAAGGAGAACATTTTGCTTTCTTGCAAAACTTAAACATGCAGAAACGTTACAAGGTAACAGTTGCTTTTCTGTATGTCTACCTATTCTAGGATTTTACAGAACACAATCTATATGGCAAATGATTATTTTAAAAAGTTACAATTGTAAACTCAAAATGCAGCAAACACAATATCTGGCCAAGTATTTCACCTGCTTCTGCTTAAAGTTAAATAAAAAAGTATTTGCCGCCAGATTTCTTTTCTTGCTCTTTTTTTCATGTTAGATGAATATTAGATGATGAACTACAAAAAATATTTGATGTCATTATTTCATGAATAAAGGTAAAAAAAGACAATTGTGCTAACATTTGTGGCTTTATAATGAAAAGAAGGAACTGTTCCTAATTGTTAGCTCGTAAGTGGTTTGATCAAGGAAGACAGCAAGTTTTAAGTTGATTAAATTTTTGTGAAGAAATTTTGGTCCTCTCTACATTAAATAATTTTTGAAACTCCATCCACGTTTTTTGCAAAAAACTCAATTGGCTTTATTTGCAGTCTTTGAGAAAGACTCTTGTTTAAAATAAATCCAATGATCAAATTTTACTTCAAAAAAGTCAAACAAATATTGTAATTTTCAATTAAACACTGTTACCAAGAAATGAGCCAGCATTCTGTAGTATCCTAGACGTAGTGTGTGGTCTGAACAATTTACAGCTTTGTTGACACAACAAACACTAACAGTGGCACATCCACGCTATAGGCTGGAAATAGAAGCAAACTCTTCCTTTAAAACTTGACAGAATTTGGAAATAGCATGAAGTTTCTCCCAAAGCTTGGAATTAACATAAAAATATGTGTATAGCATTGCAAAAACAATGTTAAACAAACATTAGTCCACTGCTATAGCAATTCTGCTTCTGATTCTGCAATATTATTCTTTGAAGTGTTGTTTTCATGCTTTCTCATCTGTGTATTCATGCAAATGTTCCCTCAAGAGGGAATCAAACCTCTTCAGCCCTCAAGAGGAGGCTCAGCCTAAGATACTGAAAACCTAAATACATTCACCAAGACACGCAAACACATAAATGCTTGAGCTAGATAAATGTGTGCGTCTCTTGTGTGGAAACTGAGCAGACACACAGTAGCTGCAGCTCTAGTTGAATGGGAAGGGAGGAGGAAGCAGAAGGAAAAAAATGGGGAGACACAGCTGGTTTACAGAAGATAATTACAAAAAGAAATGCCTAAAATTATTCACAAGCATTATTGCTTCTATAAAAGCAATAATGCTTGTAGAAGCATTACTACTTCTACAAGCAATAATGTATCATGCAAATTTGTATAATTTGCATTATACAAATTGTCTATGAAGCATGAAGACACAACAAAAAGGCTTATTTGTCACTCTTTCACTTTATTCATAAAAAAAACAAAAAACAGTGAATGATGTTGGAGATCAAATATTAAAAATGATGTCTTTTGTGCAGAACATACCTGTCTTACTGCTTTAAATAATTTAAGATGATATTAGAGACAGGAAAGCTGCATACCTATTCAACCCAAATGACAGCTACATTGCATATGTCTGTCTTAAGCTCAAATTAAAATGGACTAATGTTTTACTGTAAGCAAATAAAATGCATTTTCTCAGCAATCAACATATCGAAAGTCAAAGTTATGATTAGCCAACGTAGAGACATGGGTGAATCCAAAGCAGAAAGGAAATGCAAGCTAAACACAGGTATGAAAATAATATTTTCATACGTGTGTTTGATCCTTTGCTTATTTTCATAAGCAAAGGATCTGGACAAAATATCTTCAGGCCGTAGGCATGAAGACAGCCTTGTACACCTCCCTGTAGGCATTTCGGAGAAGAACGTATGGGAAGCAACTTTCCAGCATGTCTTGGCTCAGAAACGGAGAGTCTTCCACAATCTAGATCAATCAGAAACAAAAAGATTGTTTCATTCAAGCAATGTTATGATTTCTAGAGAAGCATACAGATTATTTTAAGCCAGTTCACCATGTGCAGGAGCAAGTAGATGGACTCTCGGTTTTTGACTTCTACTCGTTCCACGTTTTGTCCCAGCTGAAGCAGAGTGGAGGAGGCGAGCTGTGACAAGACACAGGGGTAAAAAAGAGAAACATCAAAGAACTAGAACAATTTTTTGGTACTGATCATGACGTGAAATGAGTCAAAAGGTCATCAATGTCCTGAGAAAGCTTCTTTTTCTTTTACCTCAAATATTTTAGGGTAGTTTATAAAAACATCCATTTTTTTTAATCTCATTGAAGTGGTTGAAGCTTTATTCAAATTTAGTGTATAAGCAGTAGGACACAATAAAAGCAATCTCTGCATCTGAGTCTATAATGACTGTTGCCCCATTATTGAAGACACTTGATTTATTTAGTGGCTTTCATTTTTAATAATTTTCATCTGGATATAGTTTAGAGGATTACGCTGCAAACAGTATTTCTGATAAACTAAAAGGACCACTGTAAGTAGCTGAGTGTAAGTACCACTACAGGTAATACCTCAGTGGGTAACTCAAATGTACAAAGTAAACCAGTAACATAGTCTAAATGTAACCTATAAGAGTTTGATACACTCCACTATGTCAAACAAACCAAACCCTGTGAGCAACTTGTTTACCCCCTCAGTTGCAGTGGCACTGTACCAAGAACAACTGAAGAAAACGACACAAAGACCTCTGAAAAAGGTATGAGCTCACCTTCCTTATTCACAAAATGTAAGCAAATTTGGCACAAGAAGCCATTTTGTCTGCTAGCACTAGATTTTTATCCAGAATGTCCTGCGCTAAAGTCCGCTTCCTGCTTCGGGAGCGATCTCCGTTTCCCTTGGCTTTCACATAGGCATTCAAACGACACCAGAGTTTACTTCAACTGAGCTGAGACCCAAGGTTTAAGGCAGACCAGAGGTTGATGATTTGGTCCACATCAGGGGTTTGATTGTGCATTCATAGCTTCCCAAACAAAACAGACTTTCCAGGGAAGCAAAACCAGAGATTGATCAAAACAGACAAACCAGGGCGAGTGTGAATGCACCCTCAGTAGCCCAATATGCAGCCTGTAAATACCACAGACGTACCCTAACATTTCCTTGTAAGTACCCATGGGTATCAAAAAAATTGTTTTGCTCCAAGAAATGTTTTTTGCTTACCAGGAGAAACTCTTTGAGTTGCTGCTCAATGTTCTTGTTCTGGACAGTGAACATGGCAGCAGTCAGTTGATTGATTGCTGCAGCTAAACAGTGGATGTTGTTGTTGTGACCTAAGAAAAAAAAAGGAAAAAATTGTCACCAGAAATGACTGGAAAAGAATGTCCTCTAGTTACGCTGTGGGTAGATGATATTTTTGTGGCTGGAGTGATTGGAGAAATCTTTTTAATGACCTGTAACTTCAGAGGAAGCTTGCTGAACATATTTCCACAGACTCACAGGGTTAATTTATTTCAGTTATGTCAATGGAAAATAAGGACAAAGAAAATAATCAGAGACTAAAGCCACTGTATGATAGAAATCTTGGTAATTTGCTGCTCTTAATGTTTCAGTCTAGGCTCAAAGCCAAATAGTTAGGGTCATCAGGGCTGCATGCCAGGAGTAACTGCATCAATGCACGTCAGCCAGAGTTATCTGTAAACGAAAGCCTCTCAACAAAATGTGTTTCTTATTAACGTACGGGCTTTGCTCTGGACCGTGTCAGACTGGAAAGTATGATGCTAGTCTTTCAGGGTGGAGTACCCCTTATATACACTATCAGCAGCTGGTGAATAATTACTCAAGGAACAACTGATTAGTGTTTACTTGTCTGTCTGGTGAGAAATTACTGTCAAGCAAAGTCTACAGCCGCTGAAATGAGCAAGTGGTTATGCACCTCCGTGTTCTTGACTATACAAGGAGTTGGGGTCCAGAGCCAGGGTAGGCAGCGACACAGCGACGTAGACCAGTAACAAACGAGACAGCTTGAACTCTTCTTCAACTGATGTGTTATCTGCAAGTTTTTGACACAATGAAAGTGTTAAGTCCTTGATTAAGTTAATTATTTATGGCACGGTATGCTGTGTAAAAAGGGAGAACAAACATTTTACCTGTTTGCATATTGCTAATAGCTGCAACAAGGGCAGGGTCAATGTCACATTTCAGTCCTGCAGCAGAAGCCAGCTCAAAAACACTCAGAGTCACCTGCAGGAGCATCGACATACAAATTTCAAACCTTTAAATGTAAATAAAAAAATTCACAGGAAGTTCATTTAGCCGCTCACAGTCATCAGTTTCCCTTGTCAAGTTCACGAAGGTTCAACTATAAAGTATTAAAGGTTCGAGTGTCGCTGGACTATCCCCTCCATCTGAAAACAGTCAGAGGGTCTGGACTTTACACATTTACTCAGAAAAGTGAGCACACCTTTTCACAAACTTTGGTCTACAGAATGACAATAAATCAGTGGTAGGTGTCTTTGTCTTGATAAGACTTTTGATCTTGGCCTATTTCTGGTTGCATGCAAAGTCAGCCTGTCTAGGCAGAATGTTTCCGCTGATGTGGTTCAGAGTGCAGCGCTGTAGCCACGATCAGTCTCTCTCTCACGGAGGCATGAGAGAGCTGCTGACGTCTTTGGGGTTATCCTGGCCCAGGCTATGGCACGGCTGTCATGCCTCACTCAGAAGGCAGACGTAAGTAGGGGGCAGGAGAGTTCATGAGTCACAGTCACGAAGATTGCCCCAGAGGGAGATCAGGAATTCAGTTTGGTGGGTACTGAAGAACTGATACATCTCGTTCCTCTCAGGCTTCCAAACTCAAATCTTCTGTTAAATATCATCCATTATTTAGATGGACTTTGCATCATAACAACACAACGTTCTGCAAAAAGACATCTCACTTTCATTGTGGCTCTTACGAAGAAATTTAAAATATGTTTAATTAGCGTAGATTAAACATTTAATAATTTGTACTCCTTATTACATCTCTTTACTTATGAATGCCTTTTTAAAAAATTCAGCCAACTTGAATACAGGAGTTATTACCTTGATGTCTGTTTCAGGGGAGATGAAGTTCCTGAGACATTCAATGGGTGCCATCAGGTATGGACAGTGTTTCCGCAGGATCTAGATTACAGCATCACAAAAAAGAAAAAAAAATCTTATTGCAATGTGGCGAGAAAGTACTAGGACTATAGGGACTATATAAAGAGTTCTTCAGTTTTTTCTCTTTGTCACATTTTGAACTGTGTTTGACTACATTTTGAATAACCATAGTTAAATTTAAAAAGACCCAGGTGTAGAGTGACCTGGAGAATCAAGAAATCACTTTAACAAAATCTGGTTGACAACATGAAGTAGGCAAATAGATGTTGACAAAGCAACAAAATATGCCTTGATAAAGAAATTCAATGCAGATAAGAAGCAATTTAAAGCTTTGAAACTACTAAGATATAAAGTGAGAGCCATTGTGCATAGGAGAGTTGCTCCTGTGAATCTACACATGAGCAACTGCTTCACTAAAATTACTACAAGAGCACACTGACAACCCTCCAGCAGGTCATAATAGAACTTTTACTTATACTTGTTCATAATTCTACAATATGAGAGAAATTGTACAACATTGGCCTCCGTGGAAAAGTTCCAAGGTAAAAACCACTGCAGAAAATAAAACAAACACAAAGAAAACACAAAGGACCCCCCCTTCCGGTTGACACCTTTATGGATGGTGGGGATGAGGAATGAGGTTGGCGACAAATGATCCTAAAGGCGAATATCAGGTCATTTGTTTCTGATCTAAACACCAACATATCTAATTAAGATTTAAGAGTGGGAGGACCTTAAACAAACTGTTCGTCCTCAAAAACCCTCCACTGAGACTGTATTAAAACAATTTTGCAAATAAAAGTAGGGAATATCACTGCACAAAAATGCAAAAGACTTGACAATGCTTGACTGTAAAAGCAGTTAATGTAACAGGCCGATTCCTTATTCACATACAACCACTTAGGCTTATATGGCAAAAACAAAAAAAGAAAATTTAAGTGGCCATACATTTTGTTGCAGCACCAAATATACTGGCTGTTCATTTAAAACTATGCTTTTCTGTTCTCATATATAATATTTATTTTAAATTGATGTTCCAAAAGAGAGCAAATGCACTGAAAAGATGAGGAAAACATGCACACAGAAAGGCTTGCACAGCAAAGGTTGCACCTAACACTTTGCTGATGTGAAGGGGCTGTGGTAACCAACCCACAATGGCTCTATGGTTACTTAAGGTATATGGTTATTCTGAAAAAACACCAAAGATAAAATCTTTATAACCTGATGATGTCAGTTGGAAAATGTCTAAAATCTTTCATTTCTGACATTTACTCATGTAACATTTGCATAATTGATGTTCAGGGTTTATGTCTTATAGCTGATTTGTATCTAAATAGAATATATATATATATATATGAAATCATTTTAGTAGTATTCTAGGTACAATTCTAACATCAGTTTTATGATAGAAAAACTTTACATCTTTCAGGCAGTTCATTGCCATGGATCTGAATGAGAGGATCACGCCGATGATGGTCATCCTTTTCAGGACATTTTCTCCTCCTGGAAGAGCACAGAAAACTCATCAGTATGTCTGAAAGGTGGTTGCATTTAGCCACACTGGCTTTGAGGTCCAGCAGTATGGCTGAATGTGAAACAACTTGGGTTATTTAGCATCTTCAATTAATATGCAAGTGGTAGACATCTGATATGATCATTTGCTTATCATTTAACCCCAAATGCTGACATCTGAGTAAGAGCATAAACAAAATTTGCAAAAGTGTTTAGCAGACATTTATGTAAGTTATTTTTAAGTTCTTGTGAACATCCTTCTCATCTTTTTCTTCTTTTCTCTTGCTTTTCAGCTGATCTCTTGGTGTCTCTCAGCTCAATTTTCACATGTCTCTCTCTTATCCCCTCATCGCCACTTCTCACCTGTCAGCTTCTTTTTTAGATTGATCATTTCCTCGGGCTTGTCAAAGTTGTTTTTCATCTGTACCAGGATGTCCATGTTCTCAATCACCATTTTCTGACAGATAAGAATAAAGTGAAATAAGAGATAAAACCACCACCTTCAAGTTTGAGTTATGAAAAGTTGTAAAAGTCATAGCTTTGACTGATCTCTTTAACAGTATCCCCTTGCTTCAATCCCAGGGGAAGATGGTGACCTCTGCACAGAACAGCAGTGTTAACTGCTCTCTCATATGTAGGAATCTACTATTTAGCAAAAACCTTGTAGGCTCATAAAGGTTTGGCACATCAAATTGAGATAAAAATCATTATCAGTAAAGTTTTCCACTGAGTGAAGTTCAATTAACTCCCTCTAAGACTGTCAGGAGGGAGCTACTTACTGTCTCTGAGCTCATATCCTCAACCACATATTTGTCCATATAAGTAACATTTTAGTGGACTTCGAAAAAAACAGGTTTAACACAATCTGAGCGTAGCACTAAACGTTAAGCTGATTACCTCTGAAATGGAGCATGATGAGACTTTTCCGTTTCAGAGCAGCTGATCAAAGTGAGTTTGATCAACTGATTTAAGTGTGTGCACATAGACGAAAAGAAAAAAGCCAAAATTATTGGAGCTCAGATACTGTAAGTAACCACAGCACTCGGCACTAAACGAGCAGAGTCAAGCCTTTACTTTATGATGGTCTTTTCAAATAACTGGATAATGTATGGCGCTACTGTGCACCATTTCAGAATTTACCTATCTTTTTAAAAAGATGTTGATAGTTATTAGGTCTTAGTTGTGATTGAAAGGCTTAAAAAAATGATCGAATGTCATATGTTGGATGCAGATTCTGTACAAACACATCTAACAGGAATACACACCTGAGAAAGATGAGTCTGCACCCAAGAGGTACCGTTCTGATAATGGGAAAGAGTTCAGCTCTTACACTCTGGGACGCGCATCCCATAAATTTACCACCTGTATCTCAGAGGACTTCTGTCACGTTTTATGGCAATGTTTGGCGTTACAATCTTAATAAATGTTTGGATTCCTGTTTTACAACGTCAGTGAATATCTTTATTTTAATATTTTAAATCTATGCCTTTCATCAACATTCATGTTTTTTCTTGCGTATATTTGAACTAAACTAAAGTTTTTTTCTGGAACATTCAATTCCTCAATGGCCAATATTATTTTTTCTATTCATCGACAATGGCCGATGAATAGAATCAGCCGTTGTTGATTAATTGAATTTTTTTTTCTAAATATTTTTAGCCTAACTAACTTTATTTTACGTCACACTGTACCTTCAGCTCGCTGACTTGAGAAGTAATGTGCCACATCAGGTTCTCCCCTAGAAACTTCATGCCATATGGACCAATAAGTTCTGCCAGGGCCTGTAACTCTGTAGAAAACATTTGATTAAGTTAACAATTACGCTGTTCAGAGATGGTGGAACAAAGGTTGACTTACCGCATTACAGCTCCAGTAAAGTGACACTGTTTCCTAATGTGCTGTTTCACATAAATTCAATAAGGAACTTGACTCCCAGTCTCACCTTGCACACAGTAAATTGATCAGGGAGTGCGGGTTAATCAATGAACCGAGAAAACTGTAGCTCTTACACTTTTCACCAAGCCAAATATGAGAATGAATATAGATTGGTACATGTGTGGTTTAGAGTCAATGTGTCACCTACTCCCTGCTCTCATCTATTGTGACTCATCTCTACATGTAGTAAGGGAAAAGCAGAGCACTGAACTCATATGATGGAACATCAATTGGTTATGGGTTTAGATATATGGATGACACCTAGGTTAAAATTGTAGCCAAAGGAGTGGAAGCCTTTCCTGAAAGGTATCATGCTTCCTTCAACAGCTAGGATGGGACTATGGGCTATACAAAGCATGTTGATTATATTTTTTGTACAAAATCCCTCTTAGATAATGAGTCATTTCTACCTGTTTTGAGTTCCGTTCAGAATGAGCTGTTTTAAGGCCACTTGACACTTCAAATCCAAATGCGCTGCTGCTTGTCACAACAACTAACTCAACGTTTACACCTGCATGTGAAAATGGCTGCATACTGATTCATGATCATACAACTGTGTGGCCGAACAGGTCCCCACAAAGAGGAACAGAAACAACAAAGAAAGTATACAATCAAGAAAGCAAATGCACATGTTCAAGCATTCGAAAGTTCAAGAAAACAGTCAACTAAGGCCAGTGTATGAAGGAAGAAGAGGAGGCAGGAGAATATTAGCATACATGTTCTTATAAGAAGACATGTATGTCTGCACATGTATGCAGACATGTGGCAGGAATGTTTGAAAAATTAAGAAGAATCTTTTCTAAACATAATATTTTGGTACATTTTAAATCTTGGTAACACTTTCAGACAGAGAGTACTTCATCCTTAGGGACAAAACACCCAAACATAAGGTCAGTGGTACGGAATATGCAGTCCAGTTTGGAAAATAATGTTGAGCCCTCTGCATTGGAGAAACAAAACATAGCTATGCAAGATGATAATGCAACACTCCAACTCATCAGGTTAGGGTTCAGCAATTTATCTACATCTCAAGGACAGAGGGCAATCACTTGAACACAAAAATGTGCACTTTTGGACAGGGAAGACAGATTGGTTTGAGAGAGGAGTGGAAGAAGCAATCTGTGTAGAACTTAAAAAGCCAATCTTGAACAACCACGATGACCTAAGGTTCCACATTTTTTGCAGCCTTGACTCGTCTCCTCAGGCTGCTTCACAGAAACTCACACCTTGAAACATGACCAAAGCAGTGCACATGCTAGCAGTGTTGGGAACTCGTTAGAATCGCCAGAGTTAACAACACTTAGAGGGAAATGAATAGAGGATAGGGCCACGGTCTCATGTGGCCTCATTAGTGACGTTAGTGATCTCTATTGCCTAATCAGTGTGTCTGTTCTGAAATCTAGTTTCATAACTGAACCGAAGAAGAAGGGCGAGAGGTGAAACGTTTTCCAGGTATCAAGAGAAGAGCAGTTGCCTTCATATGTGTCTCTCAGGATTGCTATGTCGTAAATAACTGAGAATCTACACCAATGTAATACAGTAGGTAATGGACTGGACTGGGAGGAAGAGTAAAAATAGAGAGCAGGAATGACAACACTTCCAGAAGCAGTGAAGGCATTACTGAGGCATAGAGGTGTCCTTGTGATGCATGTGCAACGTTCAAGCTTGCCAGTGTAAACATTAAAATGCGTGTGCAGTCGAGTGAATACAGCCTTCATGGGAAGCTCAACCACTGCTTTGAGGTAATGTGGAGGTGGAATGAGAAGCTGTGTGGAGGAGAGACACAAGTGAAGCTATTGTAGTTATGTGGAAGGGCCAGAGGAGGATGGTAAATAATAGGCAATGACATTTATGTAAACCAGGCAATGTCAGGATAAGCTGACAAGCGGTAAGAAAGAAACCAATGCACACCAACACAAATGCAAACTCCACATCCTATTGAGCAACAGAGCTCATTTTACATGCACACTATTGACAGACATCTGAAGTTTTGTTTTTTGCAAACTGAGTCATTTCTGGAACCTGTGGGCTTTTGATAACGCAACAGAATGTTTCTTCCCGAATTAAATAACTATTAAAAAGACAAAAACAAACTAAAAATTATTCTTGTGCTTATTTTGTTGTTTTCCAATGATATAATTGAGATTAAAAAAAAGTGTAAGAAGGCCATGCACCCTCTAATAATAACACAATGCCTCAAAGGAGCTCTATTAAAACATGTTTATTAAATTGTTTCGCATAAAATCATTCTCGTGATAGAAATTAAATTTCACCCTCTAGGTTTTGCCTATTTTGAGCTCCTTTAAGAATGAGCTATTTTAGGGCCTCTGGCCTCGGCCCCCCGACTCAACCTTGCACTTGCCCTTTTGTACACATGAAAATGGCTGCAAACAGATGCACAATTGTGCAACAGAACTTCCTTGACTCTGAGTCAAACCCAGAAGCAGGCGATTTGGTTTCTGTTTTTTTTTTTTGTGCATGTGTTTTTTTTAGTAATAGTTGGTTGCTGTGTATGGCAGACTTCTGCTCAGGTCCTTCTTGAAAATGAGATCTAGATCTCAACGGGGCTTACCTGGTCAAATAAAGGAAGTAAAAAAAAATAAAAAATCAACAGCAAAATACTTGCCATTTTCAGAAGTTGTTGTACAGCCAGTCAGTAATAAAACCAGCTGACCAAGTCTGCTGTGGTTGCTAGGTAAAGGACAGTGCCAACCATTTGTGATGTTATAATTGCCAGGTTTTTGAAATGGCTTGTTCTCCAGACACCAAAAAAACATTAGGACTGTTTCTAGTAGTAGCAGAGACCCAAATGGAAGTTAAAAAAAAAACAAGCAAAAAGTGTTTTGTGTAACATAATCCATGTAAGGATATAATTGAAAAGGTTGCCTTTTAATTTATAAGTTAAATAAATAAAAATAGACTTGAACAGGTTTATATTTTTCAGCTGATAATGTTTACACATTGAAAAGATACAGTTTTGGTGTAGGCCTGGGAAAAGGGTTGTACTTTGCCCGTGTGAGGATTATTGGGCTGGAGATCAGATGAAAGGGATCCCCCAGGGTAGTAGTACTGCAGGCAAGAATCATCACTGTGATGATGTTCACTAGCCCTGCACAACGTTTTTGTCTTTTATCTTTAGGTTTGTGTCTGATCTACTAATGGGTTGAATGTCAGGTTTTTTTTATTATTAAAGCTTAACTGGAAATATGCGGTAGAAAGTTTCCTTCAGCAATGAAAACTGAAGAGACAGACTATTGAAATGTGCTGCCAGAAAATATTCTGTTTTGCTCTTTACTGACAGTAGATTAATATTTCATATTTGCACGTCATTAAAGCTCTGGGGCCTGACCTGATACGTCTGAGAACTCCTCTGCTCTGAAGTTTAGTTCGTTGTCGGGAGTCTGGCTGACGAAGCACTGCATCGTAGGACACTGGACGATCAAGGAACTGCTCGCTTGACGTAAAAGAGCCTCCAGATACCTGAGGTGTGGAAAACAAAACATAAGAAAGCAGAAAAATGCCTTTGATCTTTACAAGACTGGTTGAAATGAATACATTAATTAGATCACTTCTCTGGATGACTCAGAAGATAACAAGGTAGAGAAGCGTTAAGGGTACAGTTAATATTTATCTGAATCCACATGCATAAAGTACACCTACAGAGCCCTGCAAAATTTGCATTTCCTTTGAAAAATGTTTTATTCTGTGATGCTACAGCCTCAAACTTACATTTGTTTTAATGGGGTTTATATCTGATACACAAACACTAAGTAGTACAAAACTCATACAGAAAAGTTACAGCATTTGTTTACAATCAAAATCTCAGAAATATGGTTTGCATTTATATTCAACTCTCCAGAGTCAATTCTTTATAGAGTTGGTGTGAAAGTAGAACCACTTTTTGTTGCAGTTACAGCTGTGAGTCTTTTGGGTATTTCTTTAAGGATTCACACAGTGAGACTGAAATAGTCTTTTTTTTTTCTTTCCAGAAAAGATCAAACTTTGTCAGTCTTGGCACCAATGCTCAGTTGTAAACAGATGTGACCTTTGATTGGGTCAATCTAATACTTGACTATGCTTTGATCTAAACTTTAAACCATTCCATTGAAGTTCTGGTATTTAGGGTATTTTCCCTTTTTCACAGCCTCCAACACTGTGATGTATATAATATGTCAGTTGCACATTATGAAGCTCTCCAGAAATTGCCTGCACTGTAAAAAACAATTTCAAGGAGAGGAATCCAGAGCAGAATGAGGTAGACATTACATATTAATGTATTATTAGTTTTTAGTAGCGTGACCAACATGGACTGAAAGGCTTTGTTCATTTCCTCTGCTGCCATTGCTAGAACTAAAGGCTGACTACAATTGTAAAATCGACATAATCTTTCATAACTTCTCCTGTTCGATGATTGGCCAAGTTGAAATTCTACAAGAGGGAGTCATGTCACAGGTCAGGCTTTATATTGTGATTAAATAAATCCAATTAGACCTTTTACTTTACTAATCAGGTGTCTTTATAAGGCCATTTGATGCAATGGCCTTATGATGTATGTGAGTGAAGGGGGCTCAATTAATGTGCATGCCACACCTTTCAGTTGTCCTTTCAAAAAAAGTTGCAAAATATATATCCTTTCCCTTTCATTTGTGCACTACTTTGTGTTGAACAGTCAAATAAAACCCCATTGAAATATTATTAATGGATGTGAAATCACACTACAAAGGGTAATGAATAGTTTTGCAAGAAGCTGCACACCCACCACGTTGTGTAGTAGTGTGTAACCGTGGCTCCTCCGCGGGAGTCCAGCGGCTGCGTCTGCTGCAGCAGAACACTCTTCACCAGCCGGGTGACATCCAGGTTGATGTAGCCTGCGAGGCTGTGCATGCTGGCTGTGTAGGATCTTATCCCTGCCAGCAGGTCAGAGGGACGTGTTATTTCCTGGGTGGTCTGGTTGTAATTGGTCATCCTGATGATGATTCTGGAGAAACATGTTTAAACAGTGTCACTTGTCAGCATGCTGACAGTTCTCAGATGGGATCTTAAACGTGGTTAAACGAGCGATGGTGGCTTGGCAGAGAAATTCAGTGAGTCTGGGGCTTCAGGGCTTCACTTTAGGAAAATTAGTTTACTTCTTCGTCAAGGCCTGGCTTTCTCTCACTTTCTCTCACTTATTTTATTTATAGCTTGAGCCACAGAGGTCGTTCACTGGAAGAATGCTGCTACTCAAGGGAATCAACTTTGATGTGACAAGGAAGATAGTCATCAACTATGACATAGAGACAAAACAGAAAATATTCAGAGAATCATTAAGTCACCCTGGGACCAAAAGCTTAAACAAACTGTTAGAACCTAAACAGGAAGAGCCAAGAAATGACATCAAGGATCTCTGCTTAGATTTTTAGGTGTGTTTAACGCAGCTTAACATGAAGGAATTATAAAGTAAACCAGACTTCATCACTGAGCTGAGGAAAAACATTTTCCCATCATGACAGATTATTTGGAGATGAATGAAAGAAAAGGAACGAAACAGTACATATAAAAAAGGTTGATAGTTTCAGAAGAATGAAACGTGATTAATAGTTTAAGGGCATCATATCACATTCTGCTATGAACTATGCAATATTTCATTCTTTCTGTATATACTTAAAGCATTTATTTATATTAACGATCACTTTGTTGAGTGGGAGACTTAAATAAGGGAGCTTAGTGGACAACATATCACTTCTTAGCAAAATGTTACTTCCGGTACATTATAACCATTTTTAAGATTCATTAGGTTACTTTACTCTCCGAGGTTTGAGTCTTACTCTGTCAGACGCATCTCCAGCTGGGAAAGGAGGAACTCTGTTGGAACGACAACATGTTCAAACACCATAATGTCTGTGCTGAGACTGTAGGAGGAGCACAGCTCTGTCAGCATCATGTGCAACTTGTCCATGCTGGAAGATAGAGAGACACAGGGAGGACATTTCAATTCTCGAGGAGGTCAGGAGAAGTATTTTAACAACGGCTTTAGCTTTGATGTTCTGTCACACACAAATAAGGTAATAAACAGAGAACTCAGAGCATCTTTTCAAACTGAACAGAGGGCAAGAAAAAAAAAAACATGTTTAAATTTCTCACTTAGGTTGTGGTTAAATATAAACAGAAAGGGTAACAAACTATAAAAACAGTAAAATAAAACACTGCCAGTAAATTTGTGCAGTGCATTTATAAATAATGGGCAGAGGGGTTTTCTTTCTTACTTTAATAAACTGGTAATCTCCTGTAAATCAACGTTATTTCTTTTAGGTAAGGGCCTCTTTTGTAACCACAGAAAAAAAATGGCACCATAAGAAGTAACAAATCTTTTGAAAATGTCAAAGCACATTTTGAATCTAACATATTCAACAAAACAAGGTGGTCGAGTTTATTACAATATTTGTTCACAACTGAGCCATTTTACATCTCATGCTCATAAGCATCATCAAAAGTGTTTTGGTGGCAAATTAGCAGTTTGAGACTTGAGCACTTTTTAAAGTAAAAGTTGTAAATTAGTTTCCCCCTAAACATTTATCAGTTGCTTATTGATATGTCTAATCAGTTTGATGTAGGCGAGGCTTGGGGTTGGTTTTTCACCCCCAGGTGAAATAACATGACTAAACATTGAGGTTTGCTGAAGTTATGATCAGAGTTTGTAGCTTTTGATTTGGCAGATTAGTAAAAAATAATAATAATAATCAATGCTTTTAAGGGTTTGAAACCAAATTCAATAATCTCTTTCTAAAATCTAAAATGATCATGTTTATAACATTTTGAACTTTTTCAGCATTGTTTGGCCACAGAAGAAAAGACAACATGACAACAATAATTTTCTACTCTATTTTATTCTGTTTCAGAGGTTTATAAAGAAGGATTTGGGAGAAAAAGTTCACATTTTGACAAATACTGAATTGTGTTTAAGTCACTGAGAAAACATGGTATTACTTTTTAAAATAAGAGTAAATACCGAAATATACTTTGATTAGTACATTAGTGAGGTCACAGGATTTATGTGTTTGTATTATGTAAAGGGAATCTCATCCCCTTTACATAATACAAACTATCTCCTGTTTTATAAAATCAGGAGATAGTTTTGTCTCTTCTGTTTGTCAGAAGAAAGTTGAAGTAATCTTTAACAGTAAATAGTTTATATATTTAAACTTTCTAAGTGAGCAGTGTCTAATTTTTTATGGTTCTATTTTTAAAAAGGTAAAACTTTTCTCGAAAGTGGAACTGCATCAAACTAATTTTGTATTGCACAAGTAGTTTATCTGTTTGACTGGGTTGATTATTCTGTACATTTCTGGAAATCAGACCTCCACAACCTCAAATATCTGCTGCGTTATAATGTTTTTAAGCAGCCACACAGTGGAAAAATGGCAGGAACGTTATTATTAGAAGGAAAATGTAGTAAAAGCTCACTTGGTGGTCACCGTCCGGTCTTTTCTCAGGCTCTCAGCACCTGGTTTCTCTTTCTGAACCTCTCCTTTCTTTGGCAAAGGTTTCTTCTGCTTTCTGTAGCGAGCAGCACTGATGGACTCAGCACAGTGCTTAGGCAGCAACTTATTCATGATGTAAATAGGGGCAAAGAAGGAGAAAAGGGGGGGAAGAAAGAAAAGGAAGGATAAGGCACAGGAATTAAACCCGATCTACAAAAGAACAGTCAGCTTCTTTTTTTCACACAGCTGGAAAATAAATGGAAAATGTGCTATCTTAACATCGCAGGGAATTAGAAAATGAATACAGTAAAATTCCCTCATCCTTTTTGGAAATTCCCAGGTTTGCTCTCTGCCTCCAGCTAAACACACACATGCCAAGTTGTGGTGAGTTCGATTAAGTGTGGATGTAGACTTTGGCAGAAACACGCTCTTCTGAATAATTAGTTTTCTGAAACTTGAAATAGACTCAGACTCCACCTGGTCATTGAGATTGCGCTGCTCAGCACATATCTCCAACACAACACCGCTCGTCTGCTTCGCTATCTGCTCCAGGAAGGTCACACACAGGCGCAGACTTCGCTTCTCCAGTATCTCTGTCTACACAAAAAAAAGAGACAAACAAGGGCAGAGTTTGGTTTTCCAAAAACAGAAGGTCATAAATACTTTTCTCACTATTTAATATTCCATTGCAGATATGTTCTTTAAGAAAAAGCAAAAAAAAAAAGTTGACTGAAAATACAAAATTCACATGTATTTTAGTTTTAATAATTTTTACCATTGTCGGGGTAATTTATGAGCCTTCATACAAAGAGTAATTTATTGTTCCAAATGTGAATAATGATGTAATTTCAAACAGATGACATAATACTGACCTCTTCTGGGCAGAGTGGGTGTCCACACTGACTGAAGTGAGAACAGACAGAAGGGAAGGACATGAGGTACCGCTTCATGGTCATCTCCTCACTGCTCTGGGTGAACATCTTCTCAAAGACACGAGGAAAGAAGCTGGGGAAAAAATAATGAATATCCCCTTTGAATATGCAGGAAATGGTAGAAAACTCAAAGCAGAAGAACATAGAGTGGAGGCTGACCACAATATGGAGAGCTCTGATGTTTCATAGAGCATTTCTTCCACACTGTCCACCATCCTGGTGTGAAACTGGATCATGTTCATCACTTTCGCCAAGTCAGGATAGTCTTTCAGTGGAAGAGGTGCCTTATTTACACTCGTATAAGCCTGAAGTCAAATTACAAGCCATGCTTATTAGAAAAAAATTACTCTCAGTTTTATTTTTGTAAACACATGTGAAAAATCACTTAAACAAGGAAACCTGCAGTCTCAGCCAGTCCATTCGCAGTCCTCTGAAATCAAACTCCTCTTTGTTGTCCACTGCACAGAAAAACACTTTCAAATATATGTCTCATACAACACATTATTCATAAAACAGTGTGAATGTTTATGCAATCACTTATTTTCTGTCAATGATTTATAATGAACTGTTATTGTTTTTGCAGAAATCAGTTTTGTTTTATAATTATTATTGATCCTGCTTGATTTGTCACAGCAAAAAAAGAGTGCAACTTCAAAGGAGGTCATGCTTTTAATAGGTACTATAGTTTGGGGTTATACATCATTACAAGCAGCAAGATTATTGATTTAGATAATATTCCTCTGACTCCTGGTTCAACATATTAATTAAATTTGACAGAAAAATCTTGTCAGGTCAAATGAAATGAACTATTAATAGAATATGTTTCCCTTTAAAGTAAATTTGTTCATCCCAGGATTTTGTAAAAGCTTATGGAATATTTTTCAATAAATACTATTTTTATTTTTAGGTTTTTGGAAATAATTATATTAACATGTATGGTGTTGATATACAGCCTGTTAAATTTTAAAATAAATTGCCTTAGTTAAGCATTTTTCCACTATTTAAAAAAAAAATTTCGTATAAATAAAAAAAAGTCTTGCTTCTGTTATTTTCACATCTTAGATCATGTTTTGTGGGAACTACCTTGTTTAATAGAAAGAGCAGAAAGGGTTGAAACAAATGAGCTCATCAGAACCGACTCCTCCTCTGGACAAACATATATATTCTGAAAGAGCAAAAACAAAGAGTCATCATTAATGTTGCTGATGTAAATCAATTAAATGCCTCATTCGGAACCCTTATCTTTTCCCCAGTTTTGGCCTGGAGATTTATAAAACATGCCTGGACCTGCTGTTAATGTTCTGTACCTGTATGGTATCATTGAGAAGCAAGGCATCAAACTGTGCCAGATACTGAACATGGTAGCGCTGTACTACATTGTTGTACTTTTTCATCAGTCCTCTTAACTTCTCCATAAAATACAGCAGCTCAGCCATCTGACTGAAAAGAAAAAACAGAAGAAAAAAAACATGTTAGACTCAGACCTATTCTGGCAGCTTCTTCTTCATCACTTGAGATAATGATAATTATCTCAGTGAGAGTTCATGAAAATCTAAAACAGATAGTTTAGATCCGCTTCATTTACTCCAGAGATGGCACCAAAGCTTCAGTTTACCAATGCCAGATATCTGCACGCTTGTATGACTGCAGCAACAGCATGTAATTGCAGCAGTCTAGGGTTCTGGGCACCTACTTGTCATTGTAGTCATCTAGAGTCTTCATCTTTGGCATGTTCTCCGAGTGTCTGACGAGCCACATGACCTCGTCACGGGAAAATGACAAAGCCATCATGACAAATAGGGCCTTTGGGATTTGATTAGTCCAAAGAGAAGGAAAAAAATGAGAATATTAGGAAAGGTCAACTTTTTTGTGGATGGAAACTGGATCAGGAAAAGTAAACACTTCAGTCCTCCAGCTTCTCATGCATTTCCCACCTTTGGCCCAAGAAGTCCAGGTTCATCTTCCAGAACTTTGAACAATTCCTTCAGTGCTACTCTTAGAAAATGCCTCCGCTCTCTGTGCATTGCTCCACTGGTAACATGCAGTAAAGCAAATCATTAAGCCTAAAAACATGGCACTGAATAGTTTCAAAAACAAACAGGGGAATATTCTTTTACCAATTGGCCAGAACGTGCTCACGACATTCCTTGATGTCTGCAATGCGTTTGCTGTATCTGATTAAGAAAGAGGGAAGCAGTGACAAGCAGTTCATGGTTCATAGAAGGACTTAATTTAGCTCTGGCAATACTCTTTACTTCAACATAATAAGATGTTCAATGCTGAAATATTGCACTAACTCTGCTGTGATCTGTAAAACATGTTCATTATCACACCTTTCCTTTGTAGAGAACTTTTTATAATTGCTTGTCAACTTTGATTTTCTTCTCTCTCATAATGTAATGTTCTGAGGCTGTCAATGTGGGAGGAATGATTAAAAAATGATGGCCTCTGTGCTTCCCAAACATTTTTAAAAAGCGTTCATCATATTATGTTTCCATTAATTTCTGATCTGATGAAAAACCATTCCTCCAAAAATATGAAAAATTCTAAAATACTAATCTAAAACAATTCAATCAAAGCAAAGATCATTTCTGTAAAGTTTTCAAATGGTGGTCAGGTGGGGATCTCTTGGGATGACACACCAAAATGACAGTATTTGCAAAAGTTTTATGAAAATGTTTGCCATGTGTAAAGGGCTGAAGTGATGAATGTTTGCTGTGAATGAAATCAAATCTCTTTGGATAATGCATGTTGTTAATATATTTTCTGTTTCTTTTAGACTTTTATTTTCCTGACATGTCTGAAAAAAACTAAAGTAAACAACTGGATAAATACTGTGACTTTGTAAAGCTAATTCATTGTTCTCCTTCTCTAGATTTAATGATATTTTTAAAAAACTTGCATAAAGTCATATGTCCTCATGGTGGCGCCAGTGATCAATGTAAGAATTAAGCAGAATTGAAATTGAAGGTTCTGAACACAATCTGTCTGATTAAGAGAATCAAGATCATCGGTGAAGACTGTGTACCCTTTCATGCCATCAAAGAGGTCCTCAGAGACTTTGTGAATGTTGAGGATTTCTTCTCTGGTGAGGTTAAGGAAGAGGCCGCTCCGCAGAGCCATCTTCCAAAGCTCCTGGGAGGCCTGGTTTGTGTTCAGACTGCTGTGGCACAACAGGAAACCAACTAAAGAAGAAACATCAGTAATGGTGATTAAACATTTTTGACAGTCTATAAGTCACTACATAGTCTAAATTCTTTATGCAGTATTAAGCAAACCGAGGTTCACTGCCATTTTGTCAAAATCTGTCATGATAGAAGATAAATTATAAAAAGCTGAAACTATTTTGAATGCTTTTAAAAAGAATATTTTACTTGATGATGTCTAAATAGATAATAAAATATCTCAGGAAAACCTGTTTAAATTAACATGTTTTTCTGTATCATCTGACTTCAAAACAAAATGGTTATTTATCTCAATTTGTAATTTGATTCTGCATCAAGCCTATCTTATATTATTTAACAATTCAGACAAAGGCTTCGTTCAGAATAAGAATGACTTACTAATGATCCAGCGCTCCATTGTTTCCATAGACAGGTATTCACATGCCATCTGTGGGGATGATAGTTCATTAGACACCAACACACATGAACATTCTTTATGTGAGAGTCATGAATAGAAATTAAGCTGTCATACAATCTGTTAAAAGAATCCCCACTGAGAAAAAGTCTGTTCTTCATTAGGAAATGTTTAGATGTTAATGTCTAATCATGCAACTTTTATCTTTGGGAAATAAAGTGATATAATTGCAGAAGTAACAGGAACAGGAAGTTGGACTCACAGTTTCGCAGCAAGCCGGGTCCAGCATGGAAGCTGGAGTGCTGAGTAAGCTGAGGAGCTGAGCGCTCCTCCATTGCTCTGCAGGCAGGTTCCTCCGAGGGTAGACCATCTTTAGTGAAAGCAATGCTGCTGTCACAGACTAGGGATGAGACAAAAGAGACTAATTTAAGAAAAAAAAACTTTAAAGATGCAAATATTTGGTATACTATACATTACGATTTTATGCAACACTTAATAACACTAAATGTGACTTGAATTTACCCTTGTGTGAGGGCCAAACTCTTCAGTCAGCTTCTTCCATGGATGGTCATATTCCACAAACATCTGTCCAAGCCGTGGGTATGAGGGATCGCTGCAGGATTTTAGCGTGGCAAGCAGAAATGCAATAAATAAAAGGAGAAACACATCCCATAATTTAAAGCCTACTATTAAAGCTTGAGAGCAAAATACAACTGATTTTTATTTTTATTTTTTTAAATCCAGTTTGAATTAATGATCTAAAAGGCTATTGAGATATAAAAAGCGTTATCCTTTTTATTCATGAAGCTTATACAAGAACACTGTATAAGGTTCAGTTAAACAGTGTTTAACTAAATACTGTTTAGTTAAAACATTAAGTACATTATATTTATAGTTAAACAAGGTAAATGAGTTTTAATGGAGGTAAATTTTGTTAAATGTCTCAGTAAGGCCAGAGTTACAAATCCAATCTACTCCTGGTTTGTTTTGGTCAATAAATGTTAATTTGAAGGTGGAAATCTAAATTATTTCAACGGTCAAGTTTAAAAAATATCCCTGATGAAACAAACAACTCATGTTTTTATGTGTGAAGAGAGACAATGATGCTGATACAAGATCCATTCTGCAATTTTCTCACCTGCTGCCATTGGTCATCTCATGAGCACAGTTGAACATTCCCACCAAAACCTTTTTGTCATCAATGCGAGAGAGCAAGATGATAACAGATGCATAGGTGCTTATCAGATCCAGATAGCTTTTGGTGAAATCGAAGTTGTAAGCCTGAATTGAAAAAAAGCACCATGTAACCATACCTTCAGTTTTTCCCACACTACCTTAAAACTTAGCTTTTGAGATCTTACACACGACAATGTTAAAAGCACATGAGATAAAACATCTTTTATAACATCAAGAGGCAATGTTTAAAGTCTTAAGGTTTTGACAAAGCAACTCTGCAGGTACATACGATATCAAAGAAGCACTGGCAGGCATCAATGGAGTTCAGCAGTTCATAAACATGATCCTGAAAGGAAAGCAGAGAATGATGTTTTTGAACAATAGTAATGACAATAATAAAGTACGTGTTTTAAGCAATATTTCAAAAATAATTGCTCTTTTTCTAAACAACTGTGAGATATAGTTTATTGGTATTAGGAATAAATCTCTTTAATGTTATTGTTCACCTCTCATCACATTTTCATGGCTTCTATACAAGGCCAAAACATCCATCAGAAGATTTGACTTAATAATTCAAGTCTCAAATCAATGTGAGGAGATAATGACTTTTATAACGATAATGATTTTTATCTCAACGGTATGCATGACAGACAGGCAGACAAATAGAAATAAGCCAAACTCCAATATTTTTTCAATATTCTGTTATATTCATCCTGGTGTAAAGGAATTAACCAGTTCATTAATTGCACCATCTACTGACCAAACGAGGTTACTGCAACATCTAAAACATACCCATTTAAATCTGATTAGCTTTAGTTCTTTCAGATTCTTATTTGCTTTTTCCTGTGATTAAAAAAAAAAAGATTTGTATGATTTAATAAACAACTTGTGAGAAAATGAGAATCATTTTTTTTTTTTTTTCCCTCAAACATTTGGAAACTGAAGGACGACATATAATTTGTTTACTATGTCAGATTTCAGTTCAAGAAACATTCATCAGAGTCAAAGTGATGTAAAAGATAATATGTTTTTATTTATGGAAAAACGTCGCTGAGCAGGAGGAAGAAAAAAAAATATAATCACCCTGAACTCTATGACATCCAGGAAGGAATCGTAGAAGCTCGCTGTGGCTGCCAATACCTCAGATTTTTGTCGCTGGATGCAAGTCAGGTTTTGCTGTAATATTGAAAATAAGAATTACTCATGATATGTAAAGGTACTGAATTGATATGTCCAAATAACTAAGTCAATGAAGAGAAACATAATATCATAGAAGGTAATTAAATCTGCTTACAATGTTTCCTCTGAAGTCAATATTAGGAAATTTCTTATTGATATACTTGACAGCAGGTTCCATCACTTTATCTGAGAGGAAGCCTGGACGCAACTTGGGATCTGCACATAGCTAGAGAAAGGAAAAAAATGAAAACAAATGGTTAAATAATTAAAGTTGCAATTATAAGAAGTGATTAAAATGTCAATGAGGAATGCTTTAGATATAAGCAACTTCTCGATAAAAGTTAAAACATGTCAGTATAAATCTCACTGACAAGTATAAATCTTTGGCATAATGATCATCAAATAACATATTGACACAAAAATATATTGGGTTGGAGGAGATTTGAAGCAAACATCAGCTTAATAAAAATGAACAATAACACATCAGCCACTAGCATTATCAGTGGCACTTTCATCTGCCCCTTCTGTTCATGTACCCATCAATCAATATCAGTGATGTATATAAAAAAATATATTCACATCAAATACATAAATCCAGATTGAACATCAAACATGGTGTTTCTCCAGTCATTTTACAAGCAGGCTTCACTCCTTTTAAACGTTTCACAATTAGTCATCTTAAATCAGCCATGGGCTGAAAACGACAATCTTCTACATTTCTAATAAAATTGTAATTATTTTATATATTAGACTTCTGTCTTTGTTTTTATTTTTCTGGGGGGTTTTTTGTCTTTGTTTGTATCAACCAAATGTCTGGTTGTCACCTCTTGCAGCTCAGAATAACTGAAATTTCAGATGACAGACACCACTGACTTCCTGTTTGCACTTCCTTTTTGGAGAAAGAAGCTCACTTGCAGTTTGCAAACTGCACTGCCCACAGTTTGAGCTCAGAAGGACAAATTAGTTCGAAACAGCAGAAAGTTAACATTAATTTGCCTTGTTGGAACTTGATCATGGTGTCAGCTCAGAGTGGGTTTAAGAAGTTCTGCAGTTTTTAGCATGACTATTGAAACACATGCGTGAGAGTCTACTCAGCGACCGTGTAATAAACAAAACGTCTGTCAATGAGACAGACGTTTGTACAACCTGATTGTTTTAGAGATGAACAATAGTAGCTAAAGCAACATTAATTAATCATTCTAATTAAAAATGAAAATAAACATTTATAAGCTACCAGTAAATAACAACGGCATGCAAGTCATCACTTGTCTTATTACTTTGTAGTGTAACTTTTAATAAAAAACTTGATTAAATTTCTTTATTTCATTTAAAAAACAAATTCCAGGAAATGTAAGGAGTTCCTTATTTCTTGTCTTTGCTGTTCATCCCTTACACCATTTGAAACTTTCTTCTTCCCCTTACCTTCTTAATGTAGTTCATACGTATCAACACCCCACTGCCCCTCTCATTGAGGATGGTAAGTTTTTCAGCCAGTTTCTGCTGGTAATCCATGGTTTGGGGTGAACAAAACCTCACCCACCGGTAAAAACCCTGGCCTCCTGGTTCTGTAAAGAAGTTGAACCCACAGAAACAAGCGCACTCGGAGCCTCTCCCTGTCACTAAGTCACATGGGACTGATGGGGGGGAGGTGGAGCCAAATGATGAGCTAAGTGTGAAATGCTCAAATGCTGTGGCTAAAAAAAGAAAATATGCAAAACTTACAAAGACTAATTAGATAAAGTTAAGAATTATTTTTCAGTCTAAAATCTTGATTTTGTGTTGGAGATTAAAGATACTTTGATCAAACTGTTGCAATGTAAGTCTGTCACACAGTCATGCTTCCTCAAATCTAAATTTATTCTGTTGTGTTTATTTCTAAAGTCAAATACTTCCTTATTTTTTTTCAAATGAAGTGAAGCCTTCAACAAACATAGCACAAAAGTACAGAGCAGCGAAGTGGGTTACAGTGATTTAATGATTAAAATCAAATGTATAGTTTGAACAACTGCATGAGTAATTCAATGCTAAAGCGATACTCATATAAATTAATTACTTGTATAATTGTATATTTATTTCTGTTAATCTAAATTTTATTTATCAGGATGTTGTAATATGGCAGACGACAAATTAAAATGTTTTCAATTCAGAAATGTTACATTATGAGAGACACAGTCGCTGCAACATCTGACAGTCTTTGAAACTCACTAAAGAAACTAGCCATTTTACAGATGGCTTTATCCAAGCATATTTATGGAAATTAGATGGAGCATAAATGTAATAAAAACATTTTTACTGGTCTTATAAAATATTCAAAGTTTCAGAACTTGTTTTCATTTGTCATGATCATCAAAGTCTACAAAAATCGTGGTCTGAAAGGTACTTCTGTCCTTGAAATAAATCTGTATAACATGTGAACCTCACTGAATCAATTAAATAAATTACATTTTCAATGATTTGTTACTTTTTTGAGCTTGTGCTGTGCTGGAGAAATTACCAGCACAAACTACGTTTTTTTGTTTAACCACAAGATGGCAGTATTTAATTACTGAAGTTTTCTGCTTCAGCTGACAAAGGCAACATACAAGACAGGCTAAATGTCCCCATTTATGGAGTACTATAAAATTGCCTGAGATAAAATTATTAAAATAAATTAAAACAATACATCAAATCTAAAAAAACTGTGCAATATTTGATGTAAGCGTCTGATTTAATGCATTAGGTGGGAAAGGGCATCAAAACCAACATGACCTTTTGTGAAACTTTGATAAAACTGCCCCAAAATTAAGTAACAATTCTGTAAAGAAGAATCAGTCAAAATTTGATCACATCAACATGTAAAAAACTTACTGCCAATTAATGCAAATGGTTGATAGTTGTTAATGGTTGCAGCCATGCATGGCACAATTAGGGCCTAGGGGTGGAGGCGGGGATCATATTTTTCTCTGGACAGATTTATAGATTATCTTTGTCTGATGTAAGTTGTTGTTGTTTGATAATCAATCATATTTAAACTGGACAAAAAACACTTCTATTTAATTTTTCTGTAGATTCCTACAGAAGCTCTCTGTACTAGCAGTCCTGTTCTAAATTACTCAGACAAATATACTTTGTCATGTAAACTAGAGAGTCCCAAAGTTATTCCACATCCAAGTGTTGTTTCCTCTTTCCCCCACAGGACTCCAGGAACTTCTCTTGAAGGGTTCAGAGCACATTGTAAAGCCTTTCTCTTAATAACCTTTACTGAAAGCAACTTTTACTTGGAGTCAGATAAATAATCTGTTTATCATTTCCACATTGGCTGAAGCAGAGAGCTGCAGGCTTGTTAACAAGGCTACTAACAGAGTAAAACAGGAAATTGGTGATAAAGGAAGAGGATCAGACAATGGATGGTGGATCAGGACTTTCTTTCTTCCTGTGATCAAATGAAAACAAACAGACTTCCCTGGTTGGACACTTGTGATCTTGTCACCCAATTGCATTACCCTGTTGATCTCACAACTAGCTTATAAATTTGTGAATATTAGCAAAAATAAGACATCATTACAAAGTGTGCACACACAGAGAAACACTATAATGTTAGTGTAAAACAAATGAGATTGGTAATTACAATTTGACATGTGAAATTCATGAATTCAGCAATTCAAACATCTTTTAAGATTGCTAATCCTCCTTTTTCTTCATCTTAAGCTCAAAATAGAATAGTTTGGTGCCATTTGTCTAATTTATTTAACAAATAATCATGATGTAAAATATTTCTAAATTAAAATCGTTTCACTCATGCATTTGGATTAATAAAGAATGCATATACTGAAGACATTCCTGCAATCTGTTATGGTAATGATAGAGGAAGTGCAGCCAGCCTCGGCTGCAGCCCATATGTGAGTGGAGGAAGAAAGAAGATAAAACACATGGTCTGTCTAATGAACAAAATGTGGGCACACAGTAGTGAAGCTGCTCTATGGCTCCTGGTTGTGAAATCTGGCTGGCATCATATTTACATTTGCAAGAATTTCACACGTTTAGGGAATTTAATCCATGTTCTAGGTAATTTGCCTACATTTAGGCAAAATGAAGGAGCAAGAGGACATATGTTTAAAGTGTTATCGCTATGGTTTGTCTGTTCATGAGTTTAAGAGTCTTAGAGCTTCAGGATGAATCTGTTTCTAAATCTACACTTGTTGCCCTGCAGCATCCTTCCTAAGGGCGCCAGAGTAAGAACTGTGAGAGCTCAACGATACAGATGGCTCTCTTTCTTCTTCTAGGGGTTTATATGTCCAAGGTTGTGGGTAGATTGACTCCAGCAGCCCTCTGTGCAGCCCTCCACCCTCTGTAGAGCAGAGTAGATCCTGCACTACACATGGATGCTAGTACAGAACAGTCTCCACTACCCCTCTGCAAAAGAAGGTGACGGCTGAGGTGCCAAGTGTAGCTCATTTCAGCCACTTGAGGAAGTAGAGCCAGGGTTCAGGATGGAAGTACAGCTGCTCATGTGTCTTCCTAATCGGACATGAAGTGATGTTGCCCCCATGCGAGGTTGTTGCTCAGGTGCACACTCAAGTACCTGGAATTGGAGACCACTTCCACCGTAAATCCATATGTGCAGAGGGGAGAGGGTGCGTCTGCACAATCTGCAAGGATTTTAATCACATGGACAAGACAGTGAGAGGATTGTGACAGAGAGTTTAGCTGAAAGACATCTTCTGCATAGTGCTAAGCTGACCGATATGTCAAGCCTTTCCCCAGTCTCACAACCACAGCTTTGTGCTCCAAAACTCCATATAGCCCAATGATTTTAGCAGGTGAACATAAATGATGGGAATGATGAAAGTGGTCTGCAAAAAGAAGCTATAATCTTAAAGGGGCTTATGAAATACTCTGTCATTATTAACACACAAACACCTCTTTCAGATTATCTGCAACTTTCTCCTTGTCTGACTAAGAGCTGGAATTTCTTTTAATATAACACAGGTAAATTTTGTGCCTCTGGCTACAGCACACAATACTGCATCTAATTATACATCTAAATGTTAAAACCTTTGGAGGAGTTGAAAGCGTCGACATTCTTTCTTGGCACGTTGAGACATGGCACAGAGACAGAAAGTAAAGGGCTGGAAGAGGCTAATATATGTAGTAGCCCCAGAAAAAAAAAACCATAAAAAAAAAAACCTCTAAATGCTAACAAGCTGTGACAACATACAGCTGTAATCTTTGGTTTTATTGCTTTTATAAAAAGTGGAACATATTTGATGAATGACTACATGTAAAAAAAAAAAAAAAAAA
>VMRN01000025.1:0-120008 GCA_010277015.1 Poeciliopsis turrubarensis
ATAATGAAACCAGTGATCGGAGCCTTGAGATCATCTGCTCAGGTAAATCTGAACTCATATTTATATATTTTAAAATGTTTCTTCCATCAGGTTCCAAATGTCTGCAGAGAAACTAAAACTGGTTTAAATATTACTGACATTACCGAATCATAAAGTTGCTAGTAATCATGTAGAAACATGCTGGTAACCATGGCAACCAGTCTATGATCAGCTCCTGTCTCTTTCTCATGCATGCCATCTTGTTTTCCAGCTCAGATCAGATCCAGTTGTCTCTGTGTTTCCTCTGCGTTGCCAGGTCTGCTGGTTGAGCCGCTCATCTTCCTCTCGTCCTCCACTGACGGGGTCTCCACAGGCAGAAAGCAGGGGTCTGAGCTCCTGATTGGCTCAGAGTTCAGCATCATGTGCTCCATCAGGCCTCAGTATGCAGGCGGCTCCTTCCAGCTCATCTTCAGCACCTCTAACTACACCCAGAACCAGACCCTGCCAGCTGTTAATCACTCCGCCCTCTTCCTGTTCGCTGCTGCTGGCCACGCCCACCAAGGAACCTACCGCTGCCTTTACCACGTCTACGTTTTCTCCCATGACTTCTGGTCGATGAGCCAGCCTCTCAACCTCACTGTCTCAGATAAACTCATGGAGTCCATCAGGAGAAGTTCTGCTTCAGGTGAACCAGCAGCTGTCTGCCTCATTCATGAGGTCAGAGACGAGGATTGATTATATTCATGTTCATGATCTACAGGCAGCATGAAAACCAGGGTCTATATGATTATTGTACATTTCTAGCTGGACTCGTCTGATGAAAGCTGATCCTGAATCTGTTTCATTCATTATCAGCCCATCTCACTGCTGTGATCATCAGACTGGTTGTCTTCCTGCTGGGAATGCTGGGATCAGTCCTGGTCCTCTACTATAAGGTACTGCATGTATCATGCATGATGTGTTCAGTTGGGAAAGTTCTTGCCTTGCAGCTGAACCATCCTCTGTTTCCAGGCCAGGAGAAAGCAGAAGTCTGGACCAGAAAACATCATGATGAACGTTCATGATGAAGGATCCAGAGCTGAAGGCAGCTTAGAGGAAGAGACTGCAGTCTGAAGGAACCAGGAGGAAATGATCTTCGTTTCACATCCACAGGACGGAGCAGAGACTAAATATAATTAGAGATATCTCAAATTGCTTAAACGTCTAGTCATAAAACAGTTTGAGATATGTGGAATGTAAGGTTGGCAAAACCGAATTTATGTTAAAACGGCTTGCCATAATGAATCAGTCTTTAGCTGTTTCTCTGAACTCTGTATTATTATAAAGTTGTAGAATATTTTCTGTTTTGCATTCTTATGACATCCTTAAATGTTTAATATGCTTTATGAAGGAAAATGCGTTTGCTTGCAGTCTGTTTTGTAGCTCAGTAGATTGTTAAACTGTGAGGATGGAATGAAACCTTTCCTATCAAACAGTTTGCTGTGTTTTGCTCGAGGCTCTTTCTCCTCACTGTGTTCAGTGAGCAGAGACTCCAAATGCTGTAAAGCCTTCAAATAAATATGGACAAAGAATTTAAATATTCTCTCTGGTGTTGATAGTTTTTCCTCAGCCTGTTAAAGATCATTTCAACGACAAACAGGATCCAATGAGGTTGAAGGTAACAGATCAGATGCATTGTTAAACTTCAGTCCACTTAGAAATATTCAGAAAGCTCCGGAATTTGTTAAAAACTGTGAGCTGCACTGAAGCAAGTAAAAGAGAGAAGTTCAAATACATGCCGAGAACGAAAAATCCTTCCTCGGTGTAACCAGGTGAAAATGTGGCCAAATGTATTTTGAAAGCCATGTTTTGTTTTGTTTTTGTGATTCCTGTTTTTGCCGGTGTGTGGTGCTGTTGGTACAGAGAGGTAAAAAATGACCGGAAATAGAAAAAAACCTCATTTATGTATCGTTGCACTAAACTAGCAAACGGAAGAGAACGGAAGAGAAGGACATTTTGTGCACCCAGACCTATTGGAAGACAACGACAGGGAACGACTATATGGCCACTTGACCAGAAGATCGGAGTTCTCGGTAAAAGAAATGTGGAAGCTACGTTTTATTAATGGATCTAGGGAGGGGATGTTAATGTTTTTTTTCTGTTTGTCCTCCTTTAGAATTGCCACTGCCGTTTGTTGTTATACTTGTTAGAGTTTCGCTCTGATGTGAAGTTACAGCCCGCCATTTTCATGGAAGCTAATAGTTGAAGCTAAAGTTTGCGTCCGAGAGAGAGAAAAATATTCATCTAAAAAAATAAAGAACCCATTTTATTTGAAGCTCTGTGTGCTGTATTACTCCCGGTTTCATAAACATGAAGATATATCACCGATTTCAAAAGAAAAAAGAAACTGGAGGCCTATAGGAAATAGCGCCCCCTTCAGTTCCGGAGTGCAATGATCCCATTTCCAAATTAGGTATGTGACTGACAGCAGTCCATCCCCGCCCCTCTCTGTTTGCTGCAGCGAGGCGTACCTGGTTCTTGACTTGCTGGAACTTCATGAAGCTGGAAGTTTAAAGGAATAGAACCGAAACCAGAAACTTTGACATGTTTCTGTTCAGTTCGAGCTCATTTTACTAGCAGTTTTTCTTTATTCGGGCCACGGCTTTCAGGCAAGTTCTCTTCCTGTGCTCCCATAAATGCCCTTCATTTTAAATGAGTTTCCCTGTGGACGTGGACACCTCTTCTCTTGCTTTCCTTTTTAAAAAACCATACAAAGTGGGTAAGAAATTGCTTATTTTAACGATATTATTTATTTCTTTTATGTCATAAATTGTGATTGTCCAGTGGTTAATGTATTGACTGACGCCATTAGGTAACAGTTTTGGTGGTTTTATACTGAACTCCGACGGAAATGCCTTTTTTTGTGAGATGACGTAATCATTCAGGAATTACTGTTCTGCAAATGACATATTATCCAACTCTTTCTGGAACAGCGGCGATTTAACGGTTTTATAAACAATATTCGCATTAATACTGATGCTGTTATTTGTATAGGATGAGGAAGTGTCACGTTTGCTGGTTTTGTAAAGGAAAAACTCATCTGGTGGAATGTTACGTAACTAAACTCCATTACCCAGAATGCCTTTCGACAGCCAGCCTCCAACTGTAAAGCGACTGGCGTGAAACTCAAATCACGGGCGGGAGCTTGCCGTTTTAGTTCCAGTCGACTCCGCGCTCCGGCACAGTTTGAACGTTTTTCCACCCACCCCCCCCCAAAATATCGCCATTTAAATTCCCTTTCATTTTTACTTTGGTTACATAAAAGCGAAGTTTTATCGGTCGTCCTTTTAGCGAAGTGAATAATTGCGACGAGTTTAAAAGTTAAACGGCAGCAACGAAACTCGCCGAGGGAGAAGAGAACTACTCAACAGGTCGGTTTAACTGTCTTTTTAAACTGTTTTACAAGTTCACAGCCTGGGTTTCCGGCCACTTAAAGTGGTAATTTTTTTAAACAAAATGTTAGAGTTGTTTGTTCAAATGCTGCTATGAAGTGTTTAGCCGGGTAACTTTTTTTCCCTCCCACACGATGAATCAAACGTTACAGCAGCAACCATCTTGTGTCTCAAAGCAGCAGCTCAAAGAGGGTCAGAAACGCCTCTAAAAACTCAAAGAAAACAAAAACAAACGTGACTAAACCACAATTTATAATCTAAACTGTCTCTGGTAGCAGTCCTTTTTAATTCTTAACTTTAGGTTTTACCTGTAATTGCATATAATGTTTGGATATAATGTTTAACACTTTTCGAATTAAATGATCACAACCATTGAAGTGTTTTCGAATTAGCTTATATTTGTCCTGAAACTTGAAAACTTAAAACGAGTCATGAAGAATGTTGAGTCACAATAAAGCAGAAACCAACAGATGAGTCATTTCTGTCCTCCATTAGGTTGATGGCATTATTTAAAAATAAGAACATGTGATACTCTACACCAATTGTTTTATTTCCTCCATTTATCTGTCCTGAGAAGAGGGGTTTTTATTTTATTTGTTGTAAAACAGTGTTCAGTCTTAAAGTATAGAATTTGATTTGATCGTTTTTCAATTTTTCTAAGCAAAAAACACAAATAAAATCAGAGGAAACCCAAAGTTAGTATATTCTTCTCATTGTCTAAAATACAAATCAGAATTTATAAAAGATTTAAAGCTTTACCCATCGATTAAGGCAGTGAAATTTCTGATCTTAAATGGCAAATTCAGAATCTTTTTTGATCCCTTTGTCAGTTTCTGTCAGTAGATTAAGTTTTTCTGACACCAGAAACAAAAACCAGCTTTACTTCAAAATTGCAAAGGCATTTTCAGCTCAAACACCCAAAATATCACAAAAACTGATGGAAAAATCTGAAAACATTTAGTCTAGAAAACCAAGAAATGCTAAAATGGAGAAGTTGCAGGTTATGAAGAGGGTGTAATTATAACTTACATGAAAAAAATTTTTGTTTTCACAATTGGAGAAAAATGAATAGTTTTCCAAAAACCTGTATTCAGTTGTGTCCTCAGGTGCTGGTGTCCCACATGTTTTAGGTGTTTTCCAGGTTCAACACACCTGGCTCAATTAAAGGCTCCTGAACATTTTAACCATTTGAAAACATGGCAGGGACCGGTTCTGTTGGACTGGATTTCAACTGCCCTGCTCTCATCAGTGGAAGAAACTTCAGTCCAGGTTTAACAGTTAATTTAGACACAGACCTGCTGAGACCTCTTGTTTTACAAACCAGCTTTGTTGCTCCTCTTGAAAGAAACTAAAAGTTTTGGGAGATTTTATCTTGTGATCATGTTATTTATAGGTATAATTGATCATTTAAACATCAACTCACTCGCTCACTCTGGTTGCTTAGCAACAACCTACAAGCAGTTTCAAGTCCTCCCACCCTCCTCCCACCTGTCGTTACCAAGCAACGACCTGCTGAGTAGCTTGACGATGCGTTTATTACGGAAGTTGAAAATATTATCACTAACCACAATAACGTCTGAGACAAATTAGTCCTAAAGTTATCGCGGTGAATTTGTTATTGTGACAGGTCTAGTTGGATCTTGAACCGTTTCTGCTTTCCTCCGCAGCGTGAAGATGATTCTGAAAGGTCAGAAACGGAAACTGGACCCGGAGGACGTGGAGGCGTCGGACCGCAGCAGCCCGACGTGGGAGAGCCAGCGGCAGTTCGTCTTCTCCATGTCACTGAACAAGTACCAGCGCGGGCAGGAGCTGCCTGAGCCCAGCCTGCGCCGCTCAGTTCTGATCGCCAACACTCTGCGCCAAATCGCTCTGGAGAAACACGGTGAGTCGCCACCGGACTCTGCCTTAATGTCCGGAGAACCTGTGACTCCGCCCACAAACCGCGGCCCATCAGAGGACGAGGACTGGGGGTCGGCGGAGTCCGACTTCTCCCTTTCAGCCGCCATTTCCTCCATCCTCACTGCGCTGGACTCCACCATTGACGGCGGGCCGCAGGCAGCTCTGCGGACGCCTCTCCGGGCCCTGGAGAACCTCCCGGAGAGCGCTGGCGACGCGGCGAAACCCGGCTACGTGAACGACGTCAATATGGAGGACCTGTTTCAGGAAGTAGACGCGTCCCTGCTGGGGAGAGTCGGCTACCCGGCCGAAGAGGAGCTGATCTGCTACCTGCCGCCGTTCTCCTCCGCCTCCTCCAACTTCAGGTGTTTGCCTTCGTTCTCCTCCTTCGGTCCGCTCTCGTCCTCTTCCTCGTCTTCCTCACCTGACTCCGCCTCCTTCTCTGGTCCTAATCAAAGCAGGGAAGCGTTTGAGCTGGAGCACCTGATGGAGATCTTGGTGGAGTCTTGACAGCTTTCTCTAAAATAAACAACAAAAAAAACTATCATAAGTCAGTGGACTGAATTCAGATGAAAAGAAATGCTTATTATGTTTTACATTTTCTACATGAACTCAAAGAATAGTGCATTATGGGGTTTAGAAAGTCATAGGAATGCAAATGAAACGTAAAAACGGGGCAGGAGGAACTTCAGCAGCTTTTGGTTTAAAAATAAAACGGAGTCGCAGTAAAATCTGTTTGCAGAAGGAGGCGCTGCAGGTTTACGTGTCTAAAGCGTGAGCAGTTCCTGGGCCGGACCAGAAGGTGGCGCCAGATGTCGGTTCTGATCATGTGGCTGAAACACTAACATTACGGCTCGGATCTTCTGTGAAGAAGTTGGGAAGTTTTGTGTTTTGTTTTGGGAATATTTCATCTGTTTTTTTCCTAAACATGTCAGGCGTCTGTTACATTCAGTTCCTGTAAGAGTTCAACTTGAAGTTGTTTTCTGTCTTTTTAAACCCTTTTAAATTCAAAGAGCAATCACAGCACTGTATTTAACACACTGCTTCCTCATTGGATGGTCGGTCGGCGCCCAGCAGCAAAGTTTCAGCCACATTGGCTCTGAGAATCCCAGCGGCGCCGACAGGTAGGCCTGTCGCGATAAACGATAAGTCAATTAATCGCACGATAAATTAAAACTGTCGACCTCATTTTAATTATCGGCTATATCGTTTCTTCCTGCCTTTTTCTCTTACTGTTGATGACACTGAATGAAAAAAGGCTCAACTCCGGTGCTCTCAACTAACCCTCCACTTCCTTACTTCCTTAGTGTAATGCCCAGCGCGCGCTGCACCATCTTATGTCACGGATTGTCGGCCCATCATCAAAACCTGAGAGACACATTAGCCGACAGAAATCCCCAGTAAAACGGTTCGATCGAAACTGTGGTGTCCAGCAATGGACACAAAATAATAAATCCAGTTCACTAATTTTGAAACCAGGCACTAATCAATTCCTTACTATAATCTACCTGCAATGCATGTAGCGAGTGTCAGGCTGACTGAATGAAAATCATTATAACTATTTATGTCACGTTAACAAAGAACAGCTGAAAAGTTACCGGGTTTTCTGGTAGAAATTTCGCTCCAACTCCTCCCCTAGTTATTTATATTTTCTTTGCACGAACTGTTGAATAAACATTCATGTTGTTTCCGATGTCTGCTGGACTTCGGGTTGCACCGTGTCAGCTGTTCGGGATTCCCTCCGTGTTTCCCCTCAGAAAGCAGGAGGGGAATCCGCGCTTTCTGATTGGCTACCGGTCACATTCAACAGGCCGCGTCACTCTCCCAGTCTGGATAAATCCTTGATTTAGATCGGAGCGGCACAACAATCTACCGTAACACACAACACTAGTGACAATCTCAGAACGAAGAACGTTCTGAGATTGTCGTTCGGGGTAAAAAATCCTGTAGTTTGAACTATTGCATCAGGCAGTCGGATGTCTATTTAAATCTAAAGATTACTGCAGGGCAATATACAATACAGACTTCATAATCTGCACTCTTTTGGTTGAATGCAGTGTTTATTTCCACTTTGGCTTTATGTTGTTTAGTTTTTATTCAAGTACATTTATTGTTGATGGAAACTAAGAATCTATTTTATTTTTGGTTTAGGTTGTTTTATTTATTTTGTGTATCAGTCCCAGTGTTAAGTGTCTTTTGAAAGTAAAGTGTATCTATCTTTGGCAGGAAATCGCATGTATTATTACGTAATTTCCATTAAATCAATGTAAAAAGGTCTTCAAACAATATTATCGTTTATCGCAATAATTTTTGAGACAATATATCGCCCAGCAAAATCTGTTATCGTGACAGGCCTACCAACAGGTTTTATATGGTTTACTTTACATTTTTGCACTTTTGTCAATAATATGCATTTGACTCAACCATGTTAGTATTTTCAATAGGCAGTGACGAAACAAAAAGTCCTGTTTTTGTTCTTAAATGTTCTGTTATCGTTAGGCATTTCATATTTAATTGTTGAGCATTTAACCCAGAGATAAATGGTTTGAAGAAACAAACGTCTGAAGTTTTAGCTGTTCTGCAGACTATAAATGGTTTTTGTTGCAAACAAAATGTTTTATTTAAAGTTGTGTCATGTGGACAAATCACTAATGATGTATTAATGTACCACCTTATGTACTTTTTATTTTGATGTACTTTCAATTTTGTTTTTATTTATGTGGTTTTATTGTTTTATAGCCCTTTAGTTTTAGAAATACAGACGTTCTTAATAAAATGTCTGAGTGCAAATTGTGATTTTTAAACATTTAGCAGTTAGAAGCAACTTTGACAGCAATATCAAACAGTTTTAAATGATTCTTAATACATTTTTATGTGCATGATTCTTTGACTAGACCAGTGCATTTAGCCAGATTATAAAAGAGAAAAAAATTATTTTTACTTTACATTTAGATTTTCCATGATCATGTAGCTTTGGCATGTCTTGGTAAAACCATTTTTTTTTTTAAATGTTCTTATCAAAACCAACCTAAATTTATTGTGAATCACCAATAAAGTGTGAGGTTGGGATAAAGGGGAAAAAAAATCATAATTCTTAGTGTGTGAAGAGATTCATGCTAAAAGCTAACAGCTACATTTCCAGGCAGCAAGAACAGGATCAGTCGTCAGCTCTGCTAATCCACCTCATTTCCTTTTGCCACTTCTTTTTAACTCTCCATTTGTCTGTACTGCAGTTAGATGTTGGAGTCGGGGATACGGTCCTGTACCGCTGATGGTTGGAAGAGGTGGTCTGAACCTTCTCCTCTTTTGGGGTCAAAATTCAGGCGTTTAATCTTCTGAGATGCTAACCAGCTGCTAACGGTTGTTAAAACGATGCCTTGTTGTCACGGTTACGCATCATAACTGTCCAGAAGTGAAAAAGCAAAGGCTAAAAACCTGCTAACACAGCATCCAAAACTAGAGGTTGTCATTATCCAGACAGCAACGAGTTAAATAAAATCTAGAGCAGGGGCGTCAAACTCCAGGCTTCGAGGGCCGCTGTCCTGCAGTTTTTAAATGTGCCACAGGTACAAAACGCTGGAATGAAATGGCTTAGTTACCTCCTCCTTGTGTAGATCATTTCTCCAGAGTCTTGCTAATGACCCAATTATTCTGTTCAGGTGTGGTGCAGCAGAGGCACATCTAAAAGTTGCAGGACGTGGCCCTTGAGGACTGGAGTTTGACACCTGTGCTTTAGAAAAACAATCAGAACTTAAAGTTGCTCCGATTTGCTGCAACCACAGCGGCGCAATTCCAAGAAGACTAAATCTGCAATCAGAAAACTGATTCTACCTACATTTTAAAATCCTGTTACCTGACATTATGCATATCAGCCAGACATTAGGTCTCATTTAGCCCTAAATTTGCCATACATCCTGGTATCTTCCATTTTTCTTAAAGGTTTCAGTTTCCATGGCACAGAACTGATGTCAAGTTCCTCTATTACAGTGAACGGTTCCAGCTCAGGGGTTCAGTGGTTAAAGCACAACTCGCTGTTGAAACATTGTGGGTTAGAGCGTCGCTTCCTCCTGTCCCACCTGCGATGCAGCTGGTGCAGAATCTGCATGAATCCTGACGTTGCTGCAGACAGAAGAACCAGGGCGGGTGGTGAGCTTCACCTCCACTTTCATAAAACAATCTTTGTTCTCCGATGGTCATGAGACGATGATGGCATGGAAATTACTGGTTCTTGTGTCAGACCCAGTTTCACAGTTCAGTAATGTCATTCTGCAAAGCCACAAGGCTTTTAATCAAAGACCCTTTTCAATCCATTTTTATCCTCAGTGCAGCAAACAAACATCTGGAGAATCAGGCCATTTTTAAAGAGCCGACAGGATCTTGTTCCTTCAACCTCTTGCATCTGGGATCTTGTTCCTTTGGTTCCCAAGTCTCTGTCATTCGCTTGAATCCAAGGTTTTGTTCCATCACATATTTCATAACAGTATGAATGGTCTGACAAAAATAAAATAGTTGAGAATCAAGACCTGCTGTTGGAACATAACCCTCTGCATCCGATTCAATAACGCTTCCTCCATCCTGCAGAACTGTTCAATCGAGACAACAAAACGTCAAGTAATGTTAGTCTGCTACTAAAACATGACATGGATCCTCATTTTCAAGTTACTTCATAAAGTATTTAACAGACAGGAGCAGACTTAAAGGAAAAACGTATTTATTTAAATATGACTAAGGCATTAGCTAAATTGTTACAAAACAGTCATTATTTCAGCACCACAACATCTGCATTAATTCCACTAATTAAAGTGCATTTCAAGTATTTAAACTGAATTATACAGAACCAGCCATGGATGAGTTCAGCTTCTTCATTTCCCGTATTGAAACATTTGCAACAGTTTGGAATGAATCCCACGAACATGACGCAACAGCGCCCCCTTCGGTTTCTGGGAAAAATATCCCAAATTTTGAGATTGATATCAAATTTTCTAGAAGAAAAAAAAAAAAACAAAACTGACATTTAAATCTCAAAAGTCAAATTTGAACCAAAATTGATCATTTGTTAGAATAACTCAATTTTTGAGGTCTCAGAAAAATTTCAACTTCAGCAACTCAAATTTCCAATTTTCCCCAAATTTACATTTGGGAAAATTACATTTCAGTTCTTTCTCACCAACGCTTGACTTCAAACTCAAATGTCCAAGTTTTCTAAACAAAAAAAATTGGAGATTAATCTCAAAATGTAATATTTGGTTTTGGCAGAAATTCTCTTCCACCCCCATCTGCAGTGAAACCATCACAGCATATTGGTTTCACTGAAGATCTGACGCAGCAGTCACACGATGAGCAAACCGGCGTCAGTTCCAGGGATCCGGATGTACGTGATGCTAAAATAAAAACGTTTCTCGTTAGTTCTGCATTAGAAATCCAAACGTGACAAAAACCAAAGTGTACAAATGGACCAAAGTGAATGAGTTAAAAAGCTGTAGACCGACCCGAGTCTTGTGCCCATGTAGACTGTAAACATCAACACCAGTGTTTCAGATGTATAAACAGCTTCCTGTGCTTTCTACCAAGTGTTTCTGTTCCGACTTTGGCTTTAACACTTTAAATCTGCCAACAGGCTGAACCTTAAAGCTCATGTCAATTCCTCTGGAAGGAAATTAAAACAAGAGTTCAGATTCAGCCCAGCGGCTCTCCAGAGGTAAATCCTTTCCCCCCGCCGGCGCCGGCGGCTCAGCCTTTGTTGATGGAGTTGTACGACGGTTGGGATCCCGGATCCAGAGGTTTGGTGGCGGCCTTGTCTTTCGGGCGAGGCGTAGTCGGGTCGTCGCCGATGATCGGCTCCGTGTCGCCGTCCAGCAGAGACGCCTCGCAGCGCGGCAGCTGGAAGAACGTGGTCAGGCCGTGGACGTCGGCCATCTTGTGGAAGGTCCGCAGTAGGAGGTACATCATCATCAGACCAATGAACAGGTAGACTGGAAAAGCCAAAACAGAAAGTCGTCACTGGGTCTCACCTGAGAAAATCTGATATTACTGGCCAAAATGTTGTGTTTAAAGGGACAGTGTTGCATTTTTAGAGCACAATAAGTTGCCTTCAGTCATAAAATAATGATCAAATATGACTTAAGAAATTTGGCTTTGTAAATTAATACCTTGAAATTGGGCCTCTGTCTCTTTAAGAAGCTCCTGCTCTTTCTGAAACTCCGCCTACAGGAAGTCATCCCAACATGGCTCCCATATTAACCCTTTAACAACATTCTTACCAGCATTTCACTGAGAAGTAGTTCCTATGATGAGCTCAGCAGTTCTACTAGGCGTTTGCCAATTGCTGCTGGCTAGTCTGAAGGAGCCGAGTGGGGGAGTTGCTCTGTGAGGCAGAAGCTTGGAAACTGCAGGTCAGAAGAGGAGTTTTGTCCTTGAAGGCGGGGCTAGGGCCAACCAGGCGTTTTGCACTGCTGAGTTGTTGCCATGGAAACATGTTAGCCTAACGCGAGCAGGAGAAACGGCTCATGGTCTTTTACCAACAACAAAGGAGAAATCCTACAACTGCTAAAATCTGACAGCACTCCATTTTTGTTCCCATCCCATAAAGAAGTTTCTCTCAGGGTCTTCAGAGGTTTTTGTCTCATTTCCTTCAGTGGTTGTTGGTACAGCGCCCCCACAGGCCAGGAGGGGAACAGCTTATTCAAAGTATTTGCTTCGTTTGACTGGGTGCAGTAGTAATTAAAACGTCAACTTGAGAAATTAAGCGCATGTTTAAAAACTTTCTATTAAAATCTAGAATCTTAGGAACCACTCTAAACAATTAAAGAAATAATCTCAAGTGGTCCTTTTTACTTGTTTTAAGCAGATTTACTTCAACAGCAAACATATTCTGCTCCCTTTCTTTTCCTCCCTAAAAGAAGAAAAGAGTTTTTCCCATCATTCTATCTTCCTGGAAAGCAGGGGATGATTAAATTACTCAGAAAACCGAAGAATCAATCTTTGTTGTAAAGGATTCCAGAAATGATAGAGCAGCTGATAAGTTTCAGCACTTTGACTGTTCAAACTCCACAACTCGTCCTGAAAATATTTACTCAGCAGCAAAACTCAAACAGCAGTTCAGGAGTTTTAAAATTCCTCCCAGATTGAAGCAAAAGTGTTTCAGAAATCAGGTCGTTTTGCAGCTCAAATGATGTGAACGTGGAACCAACAGCAGGTAAATATATTTTAACTTCAGTGGCTAAAGGAAACCGTCATGGCCTCCAGAGCAGCAGGTCACTTTCCGCACTTTCTAATCCTGTTCAAAGATAATCTGACTTCATTTTTCTGACGTTGCGTAATCCCGCCCGTCTGTCGGAACCGCTGCGTGTGAAGCGCTCGGCTTCCCGCCAAAACATGACGGAGGAAAACGTTGGCCCCGAGCAGCTGATGCAGGAAAACACAGGAAGGTTCACAGGAAGTTCGCAGAGTTGGAGGTGAAATTCTTCACACAGAAAATATCCGACAGCAAAAAGTCATGCATTCATTTCTTAAAGAAATGAACAAATGAAAGGAGACAGTAGAGATGCATCATCGCACCACTTCATATTACATCTATACTGAATTTTAATTCTTATGTTGGTACTTTTTGAACCGTCATACAGCTTTATTTTCATGACTCTGTTCTTCTACGACTTTTTTCCACCTAAGCATTATGATGCGTTTTCTTTGGCATCATAAAATAAAAACTGATTCCTAAAGGTTTTCAGCTGTTCTTTAGAGTTAAAAAAAATAAAGTTGACTTTTTTTTAAGGAAGGCACATAAAACTGCATCAACAGTTTCTTCTTAAAATAGACGGGGGAAAAAAATCCAAACTGCTTAATTTTAAACAGCTTCTGATGAAAACAAAATGTTTGCAAGGAAGAATGAAGTAACATGAGAGCAACCGTCAGATTAAAGTTTCAGCGAACCGGAAGTGACCGCCTGACCCTGATGAGCGGCTGAGGAAAAGGAGAAGCACAAAGGCGCCACTTCTCACCTCTGAGGTCAGAACGAAGCCCAGCTGCAGCAGTCGGCTTCACACCGAGGCACAAAGCAATAAACGCCTGCTAAACATAGCCGTCGGTCGTCCACGACTCGCTCTGGGGATTTTCCAAACTGCTGATCAACTGGAGCTTTTGGGTAAAAACCTGCAGCTCCGGTCGGTAAACAGAGCAACAAAATCCTCAGTGAACTCAAACTTCATGTCTCCGGATGAGCGGAGGTTAGCAGAAAGCTAACGACACAGCGAGCATTCATGATCACTTCCACCATAAAATCCAGAAAATGTTTAGGAAACAAACTCAACCGTCTGGATTGATGTTTGTATCATTTTCCGCTTCATTTGTTCAATGAAAGCGTCATTAAATCTGGGAATATATTTACAGTGAGCTGTTCAGCATTCACCACCTTCTTCCCAGGGGGGTTACTATGGAAACCATTTTAAATTTTTCATGTGGGTTTTACGCAGTCTGCGCCGTTTGTTGACCCTGAGCTCAGTAAACAGCATGAAGCTCCTCCTCCAGGATGAGGCGACGCCTCCAAGCCAAACGGCCTGAAACTTCATCCCACACTGCAAACAAAAACTCACCAAGTAAAACTGGTTTGGTTTTTAAGTGTGAACATCTCAGTACACTGGAAACAAGACTAAAGTAATTTACAGGTAACTTAAGCAAGAAATAAGACTTTGTTTGTTTGTTTGTAGTCAATAAATCCTCAATATAAAAAGTTCCAGTTCTGCTAGTAGGCGACTTCATTTTTCCCAGGTTATAAGTGAAATAACCTGCTGTGGGACTAAACTGGGTTGCTAGGCAACAGCCTAAAAACAAGTGACTTATGTTGCTGAAAAGCTGCTTACCAGTTTGTTTTGTTTTAACTCAAGTGTTTGAAATGAGACCAAAAACACCGGGTAACATTTTGTGTTTCCGCATAAAAGCAAACATGAGATTATTTTGTGACTAGAGTTTGAAGCCGCGGATCGGACGGTGGAACTCACCCATGACGGCCACCTGGTACAGCGCTCTGTACGGCTGGCCGGGCCGCGCCGCCGGGACGAAGTCCCCCAGCCCGATGGTGCACAGCGATATGAAGCAGAAGTAGACGCTGTCCAGGAACGTCCAGGACGCCTCCAGCGCGCTGAACGCGGCGGCCGGCGCCAGGAAGCAGCACAGCACCACCGCCAGCAGGAGCAGCAGGAAGTGGACGACGGTGGCCGGCCGCGGCTTGAGGCCGGCGCGCAGCAGGAGGCCGACCGGCGCCAGGACCAGAGGCTGCATGATCCTCTGGACGCAGGCGGTCAGCACCAGCATGGTGAAGGGAACGCCTATCAGCGCGTAGACGATGGAGAACGCTTTCCCGGCGTCGGAGAGGGGCGTGGGATGACCGTAACCTGCAGGGACACCAACCGCAGGTTGCTCACATTTACTGGAACAAACTCTGAACACTCCTACTTTCACAACAATGTTGAGCACATCCACTATCACCTAAAACATGTAACTAGTTACATTTACTTCATTATGCACTTTTAGGATTATTTTAATATGATGCACTTTGAGTTATGAACCATTTCCATTCCTACATGAGGAAAGTTTCTCATTTTCTACCCACTGAATGGAAAAAAATAAAAATTTTTAACCAAAATTTCACCAAGAAAGGGAAAGAAATGCCCAATTGAATTGTATAAACAATTGTATTGTCTATAAGTTGGATATGAACGAGGCGAGCGCTAGCTCCAAGCTGGTGGCTTATTATTGTTGTCATAGCAACTGCCTACCAAGATGGCCGTCAGTTACAAAGCTCCCAGAAGTTTGCCGTCACGTGACAATTATGCATTACGAAGTCAGCATTAGAGCCCAGACCTCCAGCTGTTCTGCAGGTCAGAGGTCGTGTCCTTGCGCTTAGCGTCTGAATGACAGTAAAACTGCAGAGTGGTTTTTAGCTGCACATTAGTGCAAACTGACTGCACATTTCTCCTGCAGCTCTGGATCCGGAGTCCATGGCAACCGGCAGAAACAGGAGAATCGTAACGGAAAAACAAAATCACGCGGCCGCTGTCTGATCACTGCGGGTTGCTATGACTCCGCTTTTGTTCTCGTCTTCATTTAAAACCCATAAGACGAAAACGTAGAACACCAACCGGGCGGACAAAGACCATCTCTGTTCTGCTTCATGCATGAATTTGCATTTCCTCAGCGAGCATGTGAGCGTTTCACAGCGGCATGTCTGTGACAGCGACTATCTCAGCTGCAGTTCACCAAGATAACGCTGCGTTTTGCAACGCAGAGCAAAACATACAGCGGCGTCTCCGACTTCACAAAGCACAGGAAGCTGAAACAGGAAGTATTTTAGTCAGTAATGAGATATTTCAGCTTCCATCCAGCAGATGATTCAATATTTCACATGCAGATACAAGAACTGAACTTGCAGACTTTCCCAAAGTCCTGCTTTTTTTTTTTTTTAAATCACAAAACAATTTGAAAATGAACAAAAATTTAAAGTTGGCCACTGAAAATTTTAATTTAAAACAGAAGCTAAAAATGTTAATAAAAACTTTAAAAAGGTAGACACTGAAAATTTAAAAAAAAGAAAAAGTCAGCAACTGAAATAAATTTTTTAAAAATGTAAAAATTCCAAACATTAAAAACTAAAAAAAAAAAAAAAAAATCATTTTTAATCAGTTATGAGTCAAAACTGGAATAAACCTTAAACTGCTGCTGTGCCAGTTACCCTGCAGCTTGTTGCTAGGTAACCAGAGTGAGAGTCAATTCACCCACTGAGCTCAGCTGGAGGTTCTGTGAGGTTTGAATCATGTTAAAGATTATAAAACAACTTTTATATATTTATTGAACTAAACAGATATTACAGCCACTTAACGTTACATGTTGGGTAAAATTATTAGTTTTTTCCATAGATTAACGTTGAAATATTCAGAGGTGAATCACTGAATGTGTTCCCTCCAGTTTCTCTGCAGTTGCAGATAAATGTCCATCAGGTTATTTTCAGAATGAAACTTTCGTTTGCAGGGTTATTTTGCAGCTGAAACTTGTTTCTACATCGTTTACAAACGGGGTTTTCTGTCCTGGCAGCACAGAAGCAAAAATATCAAACTATTCTGCAGCCCGTCTTATCAGCAGCTGCCTCAACTTCCTGTGGAAACAGGAAGTGCATTGAAAACCAGGGCCAAAAGTCCTGAAACACAAATGATGTCGCCGTTCCTTTTGACCCGTTTTCTAAATGCGTCGTGTTCAGGAAACTCTTAAAACTACGTGAGATTATATTTAACACGATGAGCTTGAATGAGCAACTATGAGTTGCAGGAGCACAAAGAGCATCAATTCAAGTTCAGCTCATAGTTTCAGTTATGAAGTGAAAGTATAAACCAAAAACAGTTATAAAAGATTTACTGGAAATTAACCAGACAAAAGCAGACATTGTATTTTTATTTTGATTCAACTTAAACAAACTATTAGTAAAACCGCAGAGGATAAATTTGGGCACATGAGACGACATATTAGGGCCGTTCTGCATTAAGAAAAAAAAATAGTACATTTCCACCAAAAAAAGAAAATTTGAAATTTAATACTAGAAATTTTTTATAAATAAAAAATTTATTGATGCCAATTGTCAAAAATTCAAAACTGAGATTTTGATTGATATAAGTATTTTTCTAGGAAAAAAATAATAATTTCAGAGTTTCAAGAGTCAGGAATGTTAAACACCTTAAACTGAAAGTCTTCCTAAAAAACTTTTTTTTTTTCTAACAAATTTTCCCAACTCAAATTTCCATTTTTTTCGTCTAACCTGATCATTCTCAAAGTATCTGAGTGTTAAGTTTTACGCTGAGCTGGAAGCTAAAGAGTGACCCATATCTGACCTCATTTTCAAAATAAAAGTGTTCAGGATCAATATTTCAGATGTTTCTCTTTAAAAAAAAAAAAACAGAGCCAGTAAAGTCAAATTTACCTTTACATTTGCTCTACAGCTCAAAAATCAAACCTTTGCAGAATGTTGCAAATATTCTGCTAATGTTGAAAAGAAAAAAAATTTCCAACTGTGTTGGTTCTATTAAACAAAAAAATCACATAGGTCATAAAAAAAATAAAAATACTGCTTAGTGTCGTCTTCTTTGTCGTTTCTGCCAGTAGAAGCTTCCTGTTCATGATCAAAGTTTCTATCACAGTTTTCTAAAATAAACCAATTTTTCAATTTGCTCAATTTTATGGTTAAAAGAAAAACTAAAAACTGAGATGTGATACAACTTCAACAATTTAACAAGCCCTTTGGACCAAAGTTTAAAACTTCATGTCAAAAAGACAAATGTTTCCATTTTTGCCAAGCAGATTGGAGTAGAGGATATCTTTGCACGTTTAAGCAGAAATAATTATAATCAATTCTTTTTTTAATCAAAAATTACTTTTAATTTGAACCGTTAACCCAAAATTACAACTCAGTGAAAGACTGCCATCCCTGGCAACTAATATAAGTGATACTAATATCAGTATCAGTTCCATTTTTATATCAGTGAATCCCTAAAAATCACTAGAAATGATCTAATTTACAGCTGAATATAATTTAAAACCAGATGCTTGTCTGTAAAAATTTATTTCTGAGTAGAATATTTGGAAACTGAAAGCAGCAGATACTAAAAATAATAAATCTAAAGTTTAATGACATATTACCAACAGCAGGTTGGCATAACCAACCTGCCAACCTTTTCCTGCAGGTTGCCAGGTTTTCCTGCAATCTAAGGAAGCTGCCTCTTAAATGAGATATTTACTTTCTAAACTGGAGCTGAATTCCCCCAATTAAGACAATAAACTTTATAAAATACTGGAACACTGAAAAAAAAAGCCAGTTATGCCTTAAATTGGAACCAATTTGAGCAAAAACAAAAACTTTGGTCTGTGTTACACCAAATACCAGCTCTGCTGTGGTTCAAAAACGTGACATGAAATTACGCAGCTGCATTTAGTTACAAACATCAGGACACGTGGCACAAAAAAAAAGACCTAAAACTGCACTAAAAAAACAGATGGTCCAAATTAAACATTTAATGTTTATCCAAGTAAACATGTTAAGTTGATAAAAGTTGTCATTTGAAACAAACTTAATTTGACAGGTTAAATTAACTCATTATAGCCCTTGTTTGTCTTGCGTCATGCGTAAAACCCGCAGAGTTTTGCGGACTCACCCACGGTGGTGACCAGCGTGTTGGCGAAGAACATGGAGGAGGCCAGGTCCCAGTTGGACCTGGCGGAGGAGTTCTTGAGGACGGACACGCCGTGCTTGTTGGCGGCCAGGACTCTGCTGAGGAACAGCTCCAGGGTCGCGGCGCTGACGCAGCTCTGGTTCAGGAAGGCTTCCTTCAGCCGCTGCGTGTCGAGGCGCAGCTCGTCCTCCGCCGGCCGCTCGATGCTGGAGAAAACCAGCGCGCCGAACAGCAGGTAGATGATGTAGAAGAGCACGAAGCCGCACAGCAGCAGCCACGACTTGCTGGCGGAGGGCATGGCGGGCGGCGGATCCGCTCGGACTGCTTCCCCTCTGCGCCGCGCGGAGGCTGAAGCCTTCAGGGGGCGGCCTGATTGGTCCAACGCCTCCCACCGGCGGGGAGGGGGCGGGGCCAACATAGCGGCCGCACAGGTGGGTCCTGATGGCGACCCTAAAGTAATGAAGTAATGTCATTATAACAGCAGCGTGTTCTGCTCATTGCAAATAGGGAAATAAAAAGAGGAGGACATTGCTGCCAAAAACAGCAAGACGTTTTGAGATTTCTAAGTTTGTTGAAAATTTGCCAGAAAACTAAACTTACATTTTTTTTTTAAGAATAATCTCAGAAATCTCCTAGAAAAAAAAAAAAAACAGGGAAATTTATGGAGTTAAAAAGAAAAAAAGTCAGAAATTTTGAGATTTATTTCCAAAATTTTTCTAGAATATTTTTAAATATTCAATCTTTGAAGCAGGGCAATGTCAAATTTTCAACAAATTAATCAGAAAATCTGATTTTTTTTAATCCACATGTTAAAATTTGCAATCTCAAAGTTTTTCAAGTTTTTATTCCAAATCTCAGAGATGAATCTCAAAATTTCAGAGTTTTATTCAGTGTAATTTTATTCCACTTTTTCTTTTCTATCTTTTCTATGGCCTGTTGACTTTTGAGAATTTGGACAGTTCCATCCATCCATCCATTTTCCGTCACCCTTCTCCCTAACGGGGTCGGGAGTTGCTGGTGCCTCTCCAGCTGCGTTCCGGGCGAGAGGCGGGGTCACCCTGGACAGGTCGCCAGTCTGTCGCAGGGCAACACAGAGAGACAAACAGGACAAACAACCATGCACACACACACTCACACCTAGGGAGAATTTGGGAAGGCCAATTAACCTGACAGTCATGTTTTTGAAGCCGGAGAACCCGGAGAGAACCCACACATGCACAGGGAGAACATGCAAACTCCGTGCAGAAAGACCCCGGGCCGGGAATCGAACCCAGGACCTTCGTGCTGCAAGGCAACAGCGCTACCCACTGCGCCACTGTGCAGCCCTAATTTGGACAGTTCTGGAACAAAATATCAAAGTTTGTATGGAGCTAAATTGGAGCTATAGAGTTTGTTCACAAGACAGAAAAACTGAAACGAAAAAGATTTAATTTAACTTTTTCAGTTTCAAATCTTTTATTTTCAGCTTCAAAAATGTTTTAATTTCAAATAAATGTTTTCACATTTTATTTTTAACCAAGTTTATGGCCACAATTTAGCTCCATAGTTTGTTTACTTTTCTCCTCCATCTGTTTTAAAAGTTTTGATGTTTCAAACTGGGTTTTTTTTTTCAGTTTAAAAGTAAACTTTCAGTTCCTTTTTTTGTCTCTTCCACAAACTTATGGCCCCAATTTATCTCCATAGAAACAAAACATTGTCACCATGCTCTGTTAATTTCTCCTGCCAGAAATCTCAGCTGTTGGCCTGTAAAAGTTTAAAAAGTGACTCGTGGAGTAAATGTGAGGTCAGGGCAGCTTGTTTTCTGCAGGGAATCTTTTATCAAGATGGCGGCTCTGACTGAGCAAAGAATCGTTTTACAAAGGGCTTCATTGATCAGAGATGCTGCCAACAAACACTGGAGATAAATAAATCCGTTTGAGTAGTTCCAGACAGTCTAAGTGCACCAGATTCCTCCCAGTTTTGAAACTGAAGCAAGAGAAAACACGTCGACATGTTCGAGATGACCCAGTTAATAAGGTCACTCTGGATTTCTGTCTCTTTGCCTCCAGGGTTCAGAAAATCAGTTGGTTTACGAGGCAAAGATTTAATCTTGTGACTTGGGATTTTCCAGCTATTTTTAAAAGGAAAAATATACTTTTAGTCACATTTCATCTGAGATTTCTGCTCTAATACATTAAAAAATATTTTTTCGATGCATTGCAAACATACAAATGGTAATATTAAAAAAAATTAAGTTTAATTCGAATTTAGGATCAAACTAAGGTGAATTTATTTCACTTTAAAGGCATAAATCAGGTAATATTATTGTGCTTTTAAGAGGTGATTTCTTTTTGTAAACTGAGAAATCATTTTATTTTAGGGGATTTATGCCATCTAGCCTGCTTAAATATTCTTTTAATTTGATACACAAACAATTTAATTTGGAGGTTGTTATAAACCTTTAATATCCACTTATCTTTCACCCTTTGAAAGTATAGCCCCGCCTCCAAATTCTTGGTCAATTCCCCAAAAGTGGGCGGAGCCTGGAGCCGCATAGGGGCGATGAACAGAGGGAGTAATCCGTGCTTTAGTTAGGACAAAAGAAGGACTGTTGCAAGCTTAGTGACAAATCCAGCAATTTTTTAATTAATTTATTTTTTATGTATTATTGGAGATTTTTATGGTGACGTGAAAGAAGGTTATTACAGTTAAATAAAACCAAAAATCTTAAATTGAGAAAAATGTAATTGAAATTAATAAAAACGTACTGGCACTGGAAATTCATTAGCTAGTTCCTTTACAAATAATCACAATCCTTTGATATTTTTGAATTCTGCACCTAAAAAATTACCAAAGTATAAAAACAATCAAAACTACAATTAGAATAAAACCTACACAATATTTAACGAACGGTAACTAATAAACAAGCAAACACAATCTTACCAACTGGCAAGAACTAACTGAATTAAACAAGCAAAAAGTCAAAATGAAATAAAACCAAACTGTAACAAAAAAAACTATTTTAACCCTGATGTGAAAGGAATATTAGCTGCATGTCCCTTACAAAAAAGCACAATTTTGCCATTATGTGTTTCCAGCAAGAAACATAATTAACATCACATGTGAATAAGTTGGTTCACACAATAAGGCATTAAAAAACTTGCCACGCCTTTGTCTGCCTACAACTTCCTGTCGGCTTCTTCATGGTTTCCAGCAGTAGCAGCATCCTGTTTCTTGATTATGTGTTCCTTTGCAGTTTTGTGAAACAAACCAATTTCAATTCGGCCAAAAAAAACCAACTCTTTCCTGTATTTAGCCAAGTTTCAACAAAGCAAATAAAAGCAGATTTGGGTGCACCAATATGTAAGATGGATAAAACAATGAGTAGTTGCCATGACGACAGAAGGAAAGCAGAAAGTTTGGAAAAGATTATCACTTTGTGTTGAATCTAACATTTCTGCAATTAGATTTCAAATTAAAAGTTTGTCCTGATTTACTTTATTCACTCTTGAATTGTGGTTGGGTTGGCCGCACAAAGTCAGTCCAGGGGCCACAAACGGCCCCCGAACCGCAGCTTGAACACCAAAGTTCTCCACCGGTGACCCATTAATAAGTGAATACAAACAACAGACACGCAGTATCCGTTTTTTATTACATCAGTTACCGAGGCGACAGCTCCGCCATCCCGACTGGAACAGATCAGAAAATATTCATATTTTTCAGGATTTTAGCGGCTGTACAAATGGCACACAAGCGTGATTGTTTGGGACTTTCATCACAAATGACTGAGCCTTTAAATAACAGAATACGACAAATTATCTGCATGACAAAACTTAAAACGGTGCAGTGATAAAAAAGATGGGTGTTTTTAGCGTTTGGCGCAAACTGGAAGACAAACCTTCAACCTTGTGTCGTTATCTGGAGGTTAAAGGCAGGAATATCACATGCATTTGAAAACAATAAACAGTAAAATGAGGCTTTATAAAGTGTTTTCATACATTAAATGCCACGAAATGATGCTCAACTCGACTCTCCAGTAGCTGCGTTTCCATTACAAACATGCCCAAAACTTCCTTAACATTTTGATAATGTCGAAAAAACGCAATTTTAGAAAAAAAATAAATAAATCACACGAAACTGTCTTTGTCTGCGTGACAAATTATTTAAAAAAACATGCCGCGCCATTATCCTCCTACCACTTCCTGCTTTCTTCTTCGTGGTTTCTCCAGTGGCAACATGCGGTTGTGGATCACGCGACTCGTGTGAAGTGAGCAAAGTGTTTCCACCAAGCGCCAAAACTTTACTTTTCTAAACACAAATCGAGTTTTTTCGCCCTTCGTTCTCACTAAACTAATTATCTGATAAAGCTCATCTATTTTCAAAAGAGCACAATTTTATGTCATCAATGGAAACGCAGCTGGAGCAAGTGCAACATTTTTTCAACTGTGACGAATCCAGAAGATGGAGATGGGCAGTTCCTGCTGCATTTAAGGAACAATGAGAACGGGGGAAAGTTGTCAATCAGTGCATTTGCATAAGTTTTACCAGCTTCCACAAAGGATCCAGCCACCATGTTGCTACAGGAACCCATTTAATATTAATGATTTTAAATTGGGAAGATAAACCTTTAATCTGGAGGGAATTGTTTGAAAACTATTTGAGTTATGACCAAAACATCAGATCTGATTTTAATTATCTAATGATGATTTATTTATTTCCACTGGGAGAAAATACAAAAAACTCAGATAAAAATAAATAAATGAAAAAAAAAGTTATCTGTGTATAAAATCACAAAATAAAATATGCATTTATTTCTTTATTTTATTTTTAATTCAATTTATGAAAAAGAAAAATGTATATATGTACAATTATTTTTTCATTTTTAAAAATTAAAAAAAAAATAATTAATGAAAATAAAACATATGAAAACATGATTTTTTTTCCATTATTTTTTAAAAATTATTAATTTATCTTTTAAACTAATTCATGTATTTTCTCCCACTGATGTTGCAGTTTGTGATAAAACAGTAAAACATTTAAAAAAGCAGCAACATCTTCCATAAAGATGTTTTGTTAACGGTAATTTAGATCCATAATGGAGAAAATCCCATTTGCTTTTTGTAATTTTGTTCCAATTCCTGCTCGTCTGTTTTCTCAGCATGGTGGCGAGCGCCGTGGGCCTGCTGGGGTCAACAGGTCACCTCAGGATGAGGAACAAGATGGCGGATGGAGGGAAACAAAGACGCTCCGCCCGTCCACGTCGTTTCTGGAGCAGCGGCTGCTCCGTTGTCCGGAGCGCGTCGCTCAGTCCTCTGGGCGTAAATTAAATGGAGTGCAAACGGGAAACATGATCCTTAAACGCGCCGCAGCGTCACGCCACGACGTTCCTGTTGTAGTCGTAGGACAGCCGACGCTTGGCGGCTGCGTGCTGATTGGCCGAGGAGAGGCCGGGGGACAGGCGGCGGTTCGTCGACCAGGAAGTAGATCTGCTTTCCTGGGAAGACGTCGACCAAAAGAAGGAAAAGCATCAACTTGCTTTATTGTTTAGATGACATTATTACTGCTGCTACTAAAAATCAGTTACTCAGTAACTTTTTACTCTTGAGTATTTACTTGCTACTCTTTCTTGAGTGCAATATTTTATTTACCTGTATAGTTCAGCACAAAGTGATTTCTCCTTAGATTTAATTATGAGTAAGCAGAGGTGGGTAAAATCTAATTAAATTGATTAAACTGATGACGCAGCGATTTTACTCACAGGAAGCGGCGGCTGCAGCTGCAGAGTTTGGACCAGCAGGTTCAGAGACGCGCTGCTGGATCTCTTGTGGCTCTGGTTGATCATTTTATTCAGATCATGGAAAGAGTCCAAAAGCCTTCAGAGAAAAAAACGACGACAACATGCAGATTAAACGGGCAGAAATGCAACATTTACCCGTAAAATAATCTAAAATATGCTGTAGAGAGATGATAACTTGAAAATAATATTCAAATTATTAATTTAATTGATTAAACAAATGTTATAAACACTGCAATCATAATTATTACAGAAATCAAATAATGTCATACTGCAGTTCAGTCGATTCACCACTTGGGGGCGACATTCTGCTTCCTTTTCCACAAAACAGCTCAACTGATTTCCATGTAAAAATCTCATTTTCTTGTATAAATGCTGCCCCCTGTTGGCACCAGGAAGCATTGAACAGTCACTGTTTTCATCAAACTGCATTTAAACAACCTTTTTTTTTCTTATTAAATTGAAGAATTTTAAGTGGAAATTTTCCATAATATAATTATTGTTGAAATCACAAAATATAAACTGTTATAAACTGTTTCTAATGTAACTATGTAAAAGAAAGCATATATCTGTAAAACTAAATCAAAACTAATTTAAATAATTCCCTGGTTCTCAATGTACATATTAAATATAGATAATTTGCAAAAAACATTTGAGTTTATTAGGATTAAAGTGGAGAAAAGTGACATATTTAAACAGCAATCAAACTTCCATCTTGATTTATTTTTTCATATAAAGGTTTCAGTTTATATTCATAATAACTCATTTATTAGAAATGTATAAAAAAGAAATGAAGAGTTTTATTTACCTTTATTTAAACAGAAATACAGAATTAACATTTTTCTTTACTTTTGACAAGGAATGCTAATATATTAGCGTTAGCATCGGTACTGGATGGTTAGTGAATCAACCTGAAAAGTACAACTAGACCGATTATTAACAACATCCAAGGTGGGATCGATGGCCTACCCTTGATCCTGTCTGGCTCGGCTGCGGAGGAGCTGCGTCAGCGTGGGAACGGCTCCCAGGTCACAGGGGTCGCCAGGGGAAACGCTGGGCAGCGAAGGGAAGGCTTCAGCAAAGACCGCCACCTGCAGGAGAAACCAGAAAACCTCAGAGGTTAACTATGAAACATAATTCAGAGAGAAAGAACCGAACCTGCACTGCAAAAACACAAAATCCAACTATTTTTGGTCTATTTTTAAGCAAACAGTTAATTCCTTCCTTAGTTAATAATTCCTTAATAGAGATGAAAAAGTTATTTCACCCATAAAAAGACATTTTTCCCATAAGTCTGTTCATATTAAAGAATTATTGACTTTAAATATCTGGATGAAAAGTTACTTGTAAGTTAGTTTTGTCTTAAATAAAGACGTTTGCTCAAGAAACCAAACCAAAAATACTTTAGTACTTTGTGTTTTTGCAGCATGCTAACCCTAACCCTAACGTAATGCAAACACTTCATATGCAATAAAAAGAGCGACTCTTCCTGGCGGTTTGAAGCATTTAATTTACCGCTGGCTCGCCCTCCTCTGAGGCCGAGGCTCATTTTTCATCTGCATCTTTTTCCGTGTGTTTAACGTCCACAGAGATTTTCCCCCACGGCTTCGTCTTCCGTCTTTCATGACTGCTCCAAATGTTGCTGCACAACATCCACACTCATTTCTAAACTAAACTCACCGTCGCCGGGAGCAACCGGCGGCGCTGCCGTGGTAACGGGAGGGAAACGTGGATAAAACGTTAAACTGGAGCTGAGATCACGGATAAACAATAATATTTATTGATGGGTTCTCCATGTCAGATCAATAAACTTTCATTTTGTAGAAAACACCGAACACTGAAAGATATCAAAAGATCCAAAATAAAAAATGACGACCAAAGAAAACGGAAATAAAAACCACACAAAACAAAAACCATAAATAAATAGATTATGAAGCCTCTTTAGATAAAATAACCCTTCAACAAATATCAATCAGAATGGAAATGATCAAACTCATTCTAATTGATCAGGTGATTAATGAATTACTAAATTAGTTTATGATCATATCAATAATCAATTAATAACAAATAATGACATTTTTGAGTGTCTATTCTACTTAATTAATGATTATTTCAATAATTGATTAATCACGATTAATAGTTTTTCAATGTGTACTCTAGTAAATGATTAATTGATTATTTCAACTATCGATTAATCACGATTAATTGCAGTTAATCACCATTAATCAGCATTAATGGCCTTCTTGGAGCCTGTACCGTCTAATTAACAAATAACTGACATGTAAATCAGTTGACAATTACTCTGATAATCGATTAATCACGATTAATCACGATTAATCATGACTAATGGAGTTTTTGGTGGCATTAGTTAAAGGTATATTACATAGTGTTTGGTATCTTTTTAAAGGGAATCCTCTTGGCTTCATCTGAGCCAACTGTAGAGTCTCTCTGACCAAAACACAGGACACTAGAGTTTGTTCAATTAAAAAATAATACTCATTTCCAACACTTTTTGTCCAAACTAGGTAGATTAATTTTAGCCCAGTGATATTCAGGGACATATCAGTTAATAACTCAACAGACTCAAAACATTCAGAAAATGTCTAACATATACCTAGACTGTTTGGCTGTAAGAGATTCAAAACTTGGTGGCCAAGATTGGACCAGAAAATGGCCCACCGACTCCTGGTCTAGCCAAAGTTTTGAAGCCAGAGTCGTACCAGGCTGTGATTGGCTGGCGGTCCATCTCTCCTCGCCTCCACGGCGTTGGCCGGCCACCATCGCTCCTCGCCGTCTCCGCTCCCACCTGTCGGCTCCAGAGGGAAGGCCGTCCAGGTGTCGTCTCCACCTGCTGTTTCAAGACACAAACAGCCAATTCACACACTTAACTCTCAGCTGAACTTGGTTCTGGACGACTCAGTTAAATCGTTTTCTCATTGTGTTTCGCGCTGCCTGTTCCTTTTCCCCTCACAGCCACAGTTTTTCCTCTGACTTTTAGACGAGGCATGAAGAATCCACCTGATTTTCCTCTGTGCGAATGTTTCTCCCAATATCCTGAGGCTAACAGGAGCCTAGAGTCACTTTTCCTCCTGCCCTCCACCAGCCCCACGCTGAAAGATTAATAACATGTAGAGAGGGAGCAGTCGGCCAAAAATCCAGGTCAGGAAAGACTAAAATACTGTATCCACTCTGCAAGCGCTTTCTAAAGAAAGACATTACCTAGATTTATAGAAGGATATTTAGAATATTTTTAAATTATGATCTTGTTAGGCTACAAACCAGTTATAAATAAACTGAAAGGCCGTAAAACGTAAAACCTTAAGTTTTCTGTTATATCAGGAGAAACGGCCGTCGTTCTGCAACATGAAGGGAAACTTTTTTCTGGTCGTCTGTGTTTATAAAATGCTGAATTAAAAAACAGAAATTTGTTTTTCAGAGCCGCTTAAAATTAATCTCAATTCTCCGTCTGGACCGTTTCCCTTGTCTGCGCTGGTTTAACTGCCGCCATCTTTAATTGCTGCGTCAACATTGCGCTTAAGGAGGAAAAACCAGCGGAGCCCCCTGCTGGACGGCGGCCGAACTACAACACTTAAAAAAGAGACTCATTTTAATCCAGCAAATCATCACCAGACAGTTAATCTTAAGTTGATTTATTCTTTTAACTGTATCCCACACCAATTGTCCAACTTCTGACCAATTTTGCAATATTTCCTGTTATTCCAACCAGGTCAGAGGTCAACTGTTTAGCGTGTTTTTCTCCTTTGAAGCCATTAAATATCTTCTTCTTTTACATAGAAAAGTTCTCCTAGATTCAGGTTTCTCTGTACCGTTGTTGTGTTAAGAATAATTTGGAATGAGTGAAATTTACTTTTTTCAACTGAAGCAACATGAATAAACTGAATTCAGCTGAAATAAGGGCTGCAACTGAACCTTATGTCTGTGATCAATTAAAATAACTGAAATTTGAGCATTCTGCAGATTTTCTTTCATTTAACCACAAGCTAATTTAAAAAGGAACAATAACACAATATTAAAATGGTGATAATATTACACCTTATTCTTAATATAATGAGGCATAATAACCTTATTGCAATGATAAGGTTATTATTATGATCCAATTTAAAGGTTATTTAGACACTGAAAGATTTGAGTCTCTAGTATTGATGCACTAATGTGAAATTTAAAAACATTGTGGTGACAATCAGAATAAGTTTGTAATTCTGTGCATTTATGTTTGCATTTATAGCTGCAGGCAGAAACTGGGCTGAAACTGGTTGTTGTGTTTCTGCAGCGCTGCATTCCTGAGGGATCAGAAAAGCTTGAAATGGCTCCTAATACTCTGCACAAGTGCTGCTGGCTTTGGTCGGTTCGACAACTTTTTACTGTTTGGTTTTGGATTTGAAAAGACATGAGGATGGAAATAAACAAACACTGGGTGATGCAATAATATAGTTTGGGACTCACCAATTCTCGCTCTGCTCCCAGAGGTTTCCGAGGCGGACATGTTGACCCCGTCGCTCCAGGCCGGGTCGCCCTCCGCCTGCATGAAGACCCCGAACTCATCCTCCTCAGTGGAGGAGACCCCCACCTCCTCTGCTTTCTCCTCCAGCTCTCCACCTGGACTCCTTCTCCGGTTTTGGCCACCTTCCTCCTCCTCCTCTTCCTCCCCACCGGTTGCCATGGGAGCCAGAGAAGGGGCAGGATTAGAGGAGGCATTAAAAACCAAGGTTGATGTGTTTTCCTCTTCATCCCCCAGCTTCCCGCAGCTGCTCTCATCCTTTAGTTTCTCTGATTTCTCAGAAATTGAGAGATTTTTCTGTCTGACAGGCGAACAGAAAAACTCTTCCTCCTCCTGAAAACTGTCATTTTCCTCACATATTTGGAAAACATTTGGTTCCCTGGTTTCCTCATCGCTGACAATATTTGTTTCCTCTTCATGTTCAACTTTACGTTGGTTTTGGTTTGAATAAACCTGGATTACGTCCTGATCAGCGCCCCCTGCAGGAATGGAGGACGACACAAAATTCAACTGTACTTCCTGCTCCGTTTCTTCTTCAGCGCCCCCAACAGGATTGGAGGACACCACACCATTTAACTGTATTTCTTCTTCTGCATTTGGTCCAGCGCCCCCTACAGGATTGGAGGACTCTACAGAATTAAACTCCACTTCCTTCTGTGGTTCTGCTTCGTTTTGTTTGGATTTACAGTCAGGAATGGGGGAATTTTGCCTCTCCTGAAGTCTTTCGGGTCCTTTCGCTCCATCGACAGCCGAGTCGTTTTTGGAGTCCATCTCCTCGGCTTCCTTCCCGTCCAGGTCCAGCTCAGTTGCCGTTCTTCCTGTCGGACCTTCGGGTTCCTCTCGATCGTCCCTGCTGCTCTTTTGAGTGCAGGTTTCAGGTGGAACATCGAATTGGTCCGACTGCTTTCCTTCAGCCGTTTTGCAGCTCCTTTCCTGGCCGATGCCGGACTTCCTCCACCTCCGGCCGGACCGCACCCTGACCCGGTTCGCAGCGGCCTCTGTCGGCGGCGGCTCCGCACTTCCTCCTCCTCCTAATCCTTCTCGCTTTCCTCTCAACCACTCTCCGACCGTGCTGGACGTCGAACCGGAACCGGGCTTGGCGGTTGAGTATAAACAGCTCCCCCGGTCTGTCCGGAGGAAAAGGCATTGCGTTTGCGTTTTCCCGCCACCTTCCGACGTCTTCAACGTGGCGACCGTTACCAGGGCGCCAATCCCGGCCTGCCGGGCGTCGACGCCCAGCGGCAAACCGTAGCCGCTCAGGTACACGTCGGCAGGCCTCGGGCAGGACGTCGACGTCCCTTTACCTCCCGGCGGCGGGGCAGTCGGGGGTTTACCTCCACCGAGCAGACCGCCGGCTTTGCGGCGGTTCCTGGAGCACAGCGCCCAGGCTCGGAGGCCGCGGATCAGCGGCAGGTCTCCCAGGCCCAACTCCACTCGGCTGGGGAAAGCCAGCGAGGTTCTGGAGCACCTCTGGAGCATCTCCCGGGGGCAGTCCGACATGCCCAGGCAGGGGTAGTTGTTGTTGTTGTTCTGCTGAAGCATGGCGCCTGTTGTCGGCCTCATCTAAGTTTTATGGTTGTTTCCTCACTCCAGCCTGTTTAGTTAGTTTTAATCAGTTCGTTTGTCTGAGGAAGGGACCTAAAAACACCAAGCGGACCGAAGGCCGCTCCAAAACCAGGAAGTGGAAAACAGAGCAGTGCATTCTGGGGACTCTTGTTTGTTTCAACCAAAACAAACAAGTCGAATAAAATGTGGTATTTTCCTGAAGACCAAAGAGAAATCCGACAACGTCTCCGTTTTGGTTTACACGTTGTGAAGGAAGAAACTTGTCTTCAGACGTTTTTGTGTCGTTCCTGTCAGTCGTTCTTGGTGGAGCGCCCCCACAGGCGAGGAGGGGAACAGTCTTTCAATTAATCTGGATTGTTTGACTCAGTGCAGTGATTATCAGGTTGATCTGAATTCTCATTTGTGAGAAGAAACGCTGGCAGACTCAGTGATCTAATCTCAATTCAAAGCACAGCAGCTCCAATAATTCAGACAAAGCACTCTGCGCGTGACGAAACGTCCCTTTTGGAAACTCCGACTACAATAAAACCAAAACAATGAGCTGATCTTTGTGATCTAAAATCTTAGCAGTTCCCTCTGAAGCTACAGTCTCCGAGTAAAAGCAGAGGAACAAGCAGGTCACATGTCCTGCTGTCCCTGCAGCTGAGAGTGGAGGTAATGAGGATTTTGTTCTCTTCCACGCCGATGCGCCGTGACGCCGTCGCCTGACCTCTCTGTCAGCTGGACTCGCGTCTCTCCGGGCCGATCGGGCCGTCAAAGCAATGAGGCTGCAGAGACAAAACAGAGACGGTTAACGCTCTCAACGGAGGAATAAACGCGCATTGAGAACAAGAAGGACATTTCAAGATTAAATTGAGTCTTACTTACAAACTGATTTACTAGAATTTACAGAATGGAACAAAATGTAATTTGGTTTCACTTTCATTTTTGCCAAAATCTGACATATTATTCAAACTTTTTACATCTTGTGACATTACAACCAAGACACTTCGGTTTAGCCTAAAATATTTAGGTAGTAAATCAATTAATTACATGATAAATTAATATCATGACAATATGTTCATTGGCCACAACAAAGCTAATGCAAAGTTGCTAACATCATTTCAAATTGAAGTTATGTTTATGTTCTATAATGCCTGATAATTGTATTTGTTTATATTATGTTTTATATTGTCTGTGTTTTATTCTGGTGCTATGTTTCTTGTGTGTAATAATGTTAGGAAAAAAAATAGAAATAGAACCTGAGAAGAGGAAACGGAACTGCTAATTAAACATTCTTCAGCCACTTCAAAATAAAAGCATGATCAGCTAATTGGAGATTTCCTAGCAGCTGAAAATCAAAACTCCAACACAAATGTCAAACTTCTCCCAAAGGAAAGTTTACAAAACAACCAAGTTAATTAAGAATTAATGTGGAAGAATTCAGAGGAAGCTACGTCCGCTAAAGGTTTTCATAGTTAGCAAAATGAAAAATGATCTTGCATGATTCACACGTTAGTGTAAGTGTGTCCACCATTTGGTTTCAATATGCAACAGTTTTAACCTCACAATATGGATTTGAGGCAACACACCTGTAAGTATTAGCGTAAGGGAAGCTAAGTGCGCTAAAAGTGTTCAATGTTAGCAAACATATTAAAGAAAAATCAACTATTCTATTAGCGCATTAGCAGACGTTTGGCCACCACTGGGTGTGAATGCGTGTTTGTAACCGTTTTAACTATCTGCATGTGGATTTAAGGCAACACACTTATTTTAAGGAAGCTAAATGTGCTAAACCTTTTAAAAGTTAGCAAAAAGTACTAAGCCAAAAATGAGCTTTCCTATTAGCGGTTCCCTGGAACTCACGACCTTCCGACTATGACAAGGTCAACTCCATCCATCTCTGACTAACTTCCCTGTCCATGCTGAACTCATTCCCACAGTATGATGCTGCCACCACCATGTTTCACTTCAGTCATGTTCTCATTCCCCCTCCACTCACAGCGTTTTGCATGAAGGAGAAAAAGTAACATTTTGGTCCCGTCTGGACAAAGTTCAGCCATTTCAGATCCTGGAATATTGTTTTAGAGACACAACTTTCTTCATGAAAAATCCTGCCAGAATTTTATGTTTATATTTCTACGAGTATAATGAAATCTTAAGCTACTTTCTTATGTAACATCCGAGTTAAAGTACCCTGAATTTTACTGTCACTTGGAGACAAAATGTGGTGGTTCTGTTCAGGCCTGAAACAAAGAGGCTTTAATTGGTTTAATTGACACTTTGCGCATCCTGGTGCCACTGAGATCAGACGTGACATCAGCAGACGCGTAAAATCCAGATTTTATAACATGCAGCATCGGGGACAAAGGCAGGTGTTGGCCACGTATCAGACCAGCAGCAAGTGTGTTCAATGAGCCACCAGTAAAACCAGTAGCTCCTCCACCAGAACATCTAGAACGGAAGGTTCCCCCGAAGCGGATTTCAGTTCCTTACCTGATCAGATGTTCGGGATTTTATTCAAGGTCCTTCCACATCTCAGTGTTTACAGGGAAGCTGCTGGAGCATCCTGAACTGGGATCGCATCATTTCCAGTCGGCCTGCGCCACTGACGCCACAGAATCAGTGAAATCTGCGTCCGGTCCGGTCCGGTCCGGTCCGTCAGAGAGCGGGGTAACCACACACCCAGGACCCGATCCTCCGGTTCCTCTGGATCCTCTGGATCCTGCGGCTCCTGCGCAGCGCCTCATCCGCCGCGGCTCTGCGGGGCGCATCGACGCATCTTTCCGCAGTCAGTCCGCCAGTCGCCTCCGGAGCCTCAGCCAGCCGGATGACGGAGAGCGAGGTGGACCTGCAGCCCACTCACTCACCGAGGGGAGGAGAGACGGAGCCACGCAGCGCAGGGAGAGGAGAGGCCAGCGGAGGTATGGCGGGTTGTTAATGCCAGCGGATGTATGGCGGGTTGTTAATGCCAGCGGAAGTGGAAGCTTTTTATATTTTATAGGGACTTTAAGACAGAGGAAATGGGTTCATGGCCGACAAAATCTAGAGATTAATCTCAGAATTGTTGTCAAAAATAAATAAATTCACTAGAAGTTTTCAATGTAAAACAAATTCTAGAAAAAAACATTTTCTAAGATTATATGGTTAAGAACTTGAAAACCTTCCAAAAGTTGCATTTTTAAAAAAAAGGATATTTTCTGAGTTTGAGCCAAAAACCTTCAAACTTAGAAATTTGAGGATATCTATCTATCTATCTATCTATCTATCTATCTATCTATCTATCTATCTATCTATCTATCTATCTATCTATCTATCTATCTATCTATCTATCTATCAACAAAAAAACCCCTCAAATGTCTGAGTTTCAAATGTGAAAAATTAGATAAAGAACAACTCAATTTTTGAAAAAAAGTTTTTTGGGGAAATTTAAGAATTCGAAATATTATAATTGGAAAAATTATAATTTTTGACTAACTTTAGAAATTTTCTAGGAAAAAAATCCTCAGAAATTTTGATATTAATCTCAGATTTTTTGAGACAAAAATGTGGAAATTTCTGAGAGGGAAAAATAAAAAAAACTTCACAAATTTAACTCATATTCCCTGAGTATTGCTATATTTTTTAGATGCCAGTTATATTTCCAATCAAAACTTCATCGCTGAAAGAAAATAATTTTAAGTGTAAATTTGCCATCATGAATAATTTCAAGCTAAACATCTGTTTGAAAGTCCAATACGCATGTACGTAAAGTGACCTAAAAATCATAATTAAAATAGATTATATTCTAACATTCCCAAAATATTTGATCACAAAGTGTTAATTTTAAATAAAAAAACGGGTAAAAAATAAAAAGCAATCTTGAGTTTTCCATGTGGAAGAGCAGCTGGTGACACTGCAGACAAATCCTTTCAGTTCCCTCCTGTGGCACTGTTTGCCCCTCATAGATCAGTTTTTATCCTCCTCACACACATTGGAGAAACGTTTTCACTGCGTCATCGCTGAAGACGAGCTGCAAAACACACACACCGCCAGAAGACGTCATGCATCCGCGTGTAGTTTTCCATGATGAGACTTTTATCTGACTCTTCATTCATTCAGGTCACTAATTTCAAAAAATAAAACACATAAAATATCAGAGTGAAATACTGCAAGTCATTTCTTTTAATTGTGATTAATATGGTTTTTAAACGGTATATGTATTATATGGAAATATTAAACTGAAACTGTCATTTCTATGCCTTCAGTATTTGGTTTGGGCTCCTTTGCATGAATTACTGCATCCATGTGGCGTAGCCCGGACGCCAGTCGCCTTTATGGCAAGCCGTTTTAACATAAAATCAGCTTCACTAATTACATCCCACATATCTAAATTGGTTTTTGTGACATTTCTGAATTTTCAGATGGAATAAAATCTGTTTTAATAGAAACTTAAATGTTTTTTCCCCTAAACAGTAATTGTTCACCAAGAAGATGGCAACAAAAAAGACAACAAAAAGAGCGAATAGTATTTTATTGTCGTCTTTCCAATGCAGCTCTGGCACAACACTTAGTTCTGAAAATCCTAAAATCCAAAAGAAAATGTGATCACCTCATTCATCCAAAAAGGTAAAAACATCTGTACATACAGTAGAGCCCAGGCACCGTTATCTTGACTTTACTTTGCTTTTTAAAAAACATTTTTCACCTGCTAGACGTTGCTTCCTTTCAGTTACCAAAGGAAAACTAAACAACAATCAAATAAAAAGCACAAATTTGCTCTCAGATGCTTTAAATATTTTGCAGCTGACATTTTGAAAATCCCTTTCTCAGATTTCAACCTGCATTTTCTCAATTTAGAAATGAAAATGGTGAAAATATTGATTTACTGGCAGACAGTTTTATAGAGGTAACAGTTAAAGGCACTTCTTATATTATTATGTAGCAATAACCACACAAATCACATTATGCTACACTTGGGCTTCTGAGCAAATTAAAGCTTGCCACTCCTTAATTAGTTTCATTGTAGCAGCCAAAAAAATGTGTAATAATTTAAAATTTACAGCTATTTTTGTGTTTAAATTTTTGAATTAAATCCCTTAGATTCCCATCGTCTCATTTTTACATTTTTGCAAAAATAAAATCTCCATCGTGAGACTGTTGAATAATTTCCAGGCGATGCAAAGTGAAAATATAAATATAAACAGGCTAGCAGCATGTTGGCCTAAATGTTTGAGAGAATCTGCCTCTGTAAGGTCAGAGGTCACAGTTCAGAAGAGTCCAGAGCATCCTGCGCACACACACCGGTAAACTCTGGGACGTAGCACCAACTAAAGGCCTTCAGTACAAGTCTTACGTAGAAAATAACAGCCTATCATCTTTATAACCACACACTTTTCCTGCAACACCAACAAACAAGATCATTAGATAAAAAAAAAAAAAAAAAAAAAAAAAATCCAACTCTGGTGAATATGAAAATAATTACATTTTGCTTTGAAGGGACAACGCTTAAAAAAACAAAACGCTATAATATAGAGATATTTACATAAATCTATCCAGTATGTTTTTTGATTGATCAGCATAAATGATTTTAAGTTTCTTGAAAACAAAACTGCGACAATGTGCAGTTCTCATGTGACGTTGCTTCCGGAAACTTTGTAGCCGACGACCATCTTGGTAGGTAACGTATCTGTCATGACAGTTGCTATGACAACAATAAACAAACCACAAGCTTAGAACTAGATTCCTTTCTTACTTATAAAAATATAAGAACATTAAAACAATTATTCGAGTAATCTACTCCCGTTCTGTTGGTCTTGAAGCCGTGGTTCATCTGTGCTTTGTGCTGGACTAGCCTACCAAGATGGCGGATCAGTGGCGCAGCTCAGACTTGTTGGAACTACATCGACTCTGCTGGTGAGCGTAAAGATATTTGCACTTTGAATAAACAAAAATAAATAATTGATGACGCGTTGATGTTTAGTGTTTATCAAAACTGGACAAATAACTAGGACAAACCTGACAAAACTAAATGAACAACAAAAATAGTCAAAAGAAAACAACAAAGCTAGTATATATTACTCTTTAGTTGCAATACTGATAGTAACGCTGGTTGATAAAAAGACCTTGTATTTCATCACAATCATGCCTAACCTGATAAAATATAAAACAAAACTTTAATTTTTCCCCCTCAATAAAATAACACTGCAACCTCACCAGTCTAAAAAAACAACAACACAAAAACAAAGAAAACCAAAAGTTATTTAAGATATCAATACAGCATCTCAGTAGTTAAAAGTCTGACGCTTGGTGAGTAGTTACTGAGGATTCGCCGGTCCGAGTCTCAGTGGTAACCAGGTGTCTGGTGATTCTCGTCGTCTTGGTGACCGTTGTGACGGTTCCCTCCTCTGTGGAAGAGACTTGGTGCTCTTCGGACATTTGCTGGCTGGCGAAGTCGAGTCCCGAGGTGTGGAGACAGAAGGATCCGGAGACGTCCACCTCCCCTCCCAGCTCGCCCCTTCGCTCGGCCTGAGGGGAACCCTCTGGGGTTATCTGGAGGAAGCCTGGGGTCAGGAAACAGGGACAGACGCGAGAGGAAAAGAGGAAGAGTGCGGAGGGTAAGTGAAGAAATCAGGACTGAAAGGAAACTTTGTCTTCAGTAAGAGAAAACAAATCAGGAAGAGAGATGTTAATGGTTGAGGAACATCTTGTAGATACTACAAATGATCATTGCTGGTGGGTCAGTTCCTACCTGTGGAATGGGGCCTCAGAGTGAACTTGGGGATCTTGAACCAGGAGGTAGATTCCTTTTCCTCTCCCTCTTTGCTTCTGCTCTCCACCTCACTCCACATCTGAACCTTTGTTGACGTGAACTCTGCACCAAAACCCAGTGGAGACTCTGAACTGTCCCTGTCCAACATCTCTGTTCGGGCATGAGATGACACCACTTCCTTTAAGCCCATTTTGTCTGGAGTTTCAGCCCCTTGGAGGTCAACCTTTACTTCTGATGAAGAGTCCTTTCCCATTTTATCCCCTGATGCCATCTTGCTGTACGGACTAGTAAACTCCACCTTTGGAAGTTTGATTTTGCCCCCGAATGTCCCTTTATTATCCTTGTGATGAGTTTCAGCTTTTTCTCCGTTGAGACTTGAACCGTCTCCCTTCGTGACATCAGCAGACCCTGATTTGCCTGATGAAAACGAAACTTTGGGCATTTTAATCTTTGCTCCCTTTGACTTTTCCTCTTCCTCTGCTTCTCTTTCAGATGATTTGTCTTTAGACTTCCCAAAGCTTGACTTCTTTTTGATTTTGGGCATCTTCACTTTGACATCTTCTATCTCAGTTTCAGCTACTGTCTTCTTGTTTGGAGGTGTAAGGCTTGCAGATGCCTGCTCTGTTTCATTTGGATTCACCAAAACAAAAACAGCTTTCTTTACTTTGGGCATTTTAGGACCCTCACACCGGATTTCTGGCCCATGGACATCCATCCTTCCTTCAGGAGAAGAGATTGAGGGTAATGGGACCCCAAATTTGGGGATCTTGACTTTCTTCTCCATTTCTGTTTTGTCATCATCTTCATCTTGTGATGTACCAATATCAAACTCTATATCAGGTATTCTCGGTACTTTGACTTCTTTACCGGAAGATGATGGGCCTCCTTTGGTATCTGAGCCTGTTTGGAGACCAACGCTTGGTAACGTCACCTCTGGTGCTGTGATGTTAACTTGACATTTATCAGTTGCATAGCCATTGTTTTTGACATCAACATCTCCACTGTGTTTTACTTCTGCGGTTACATCTTCAACACCTTTCGTCTTTGGCACCCCAATCTTGAATTTTTTGCCCTTCTTACCTTTCCTGTTGGCTCCTGATGTGTTTAGATCCAGGTCTGGTAATACGACTTTTTTCTTGTCCATCTTAACATCCCCTTTTTGAAATCCTATGTTCAGTTCAACATCTTCTTTTGGACCTACAATATCTATTGTTGGCATTTTCATCTTTATACCTTTGCTCTCTCCCTCAATATTTAAATCAGCCTTCAGATCTGGTGTTACCACTTGTAACCCAGGCTCAGGTTTGGGTATTTTATCCTTTGGCATTGATATTTTTCCCTTTGCTAGTTTGGCATCTGGACCTGTAACTTCCATCTCCATAGTAGGGACTTCACTACCTTTACCTTTAGGAAGGGAAATATCAACTTTAGGCATCTTTATATGGAATACTTTGATAGTTCCACCTTCTACTTCAGTTTTCCCACTAGATTTGTCAGTACTTGTTTTTGGCATCTTGAGTTGTCCTTCTTTCTTTATGTCCATCTCTGGATCTTCCATGGAAGGTTTTACTTTGGGAAGAGATATATCAACTTTTGGCAACTTGAATTTTCCTCCTTCACTCTTAATGCCAGCGTTGGGGCCTGCAGTTTTATCTTTTGGCAAAGAAATGTCTCCAGAGGGTACTTCTGGTAGGCTTCCCTCTACTTTTAACTCTGTTCCTTCAAATTTGGCAGAATTACCTTTGGGTAAAGAGATGTCAACATTTGGCTGTTTCAGGTGAGGTATTTTTATTTTGCCCTCTGTACCTCCTATCTCAATATCAGGACTCTCAATTCTTCCTTTGGGTAATGATATATCAACTGAAGGCATACTAAAGTGTGGCATGTTAAGCTTTCCACCTTCACCCTCAATCTCCACATCTGGACCATCTTTTCCTTTGTTGACTGAGAAGTCCACATTTGGCATTTTTACATGAGGCACTCTAAATTTTCCTCCCAAATTTCCTGTAATTCCAGCATCTGAGTCAGCAGTTTTTCCTTTAGATGCAGATGTGTCAACTGAAGGCAATTTTACATATGGCATTTTGAATTTTGCTCCTCCATCCCCTTCAATGTCTAACCCTTCAGCCTTTCCTTTGGGAAGGGCTATTTCAACAGATGGCATACCAATCTGCGGCATCTTAAACTGTCCTTTTTCTCCTTTGAGCTCTACATCGGGACCTTCAACCTCAGGCAGAGAAACCTCAACATTTGGCATTTTATATTGAGGTAATTTGATTTTGTCTTCAGACGTGCCCTCTATCTGAACATTTGGACCTTCAACTTTTCCTTTAGAGAGTGAAACATCAACAGACGGCATGCTGATTTGTGGCATCTTGAATTTTCCCCCTTCTCCTTTGATTTCCACATCTGGACCTTCAATTTTTCCCTTGGGGAGAGAGATATCAACATGTGGCATCTTTATGTGAGGCATTTTGATTTTTCCTCTTTCTCCATCCATTTCAGGTGCCTCATTCCCTTGGAGTTTACCCTTTGGAAGAGAGATGTCAACCCTGGGCATTTTAAACTTTTGCTCTATAGTCCCCTCCATTTCAATTTCAGGGGCTTCCAATTTTGCTTTTGGCAGTGAAATGTCAGCCTTTGGTACAGTTATATCAACAGTGGGCATTTTGACATAAGGCATTTTAAACTTCCCTCCATCACCCTCTATTTCAGCTTTAGGCATATTCAGATCTTTAGATTTTCCTTTAGGAAGACTCACATCGAATGTTGGCATTGTTACTTGAGGCATTTTGAATTTTCCATCACCTTTAAGTTGCATTTCTGGTCCTTCAATCTCTTGGGATTTACCTTTTGGGAGAGACACATCAAAGTCTACTTTGGGAATAGAAACATCAATCTTGGGCATTTTGGGAATTTTAAGATTTCCTTCGTAACCTTTAATATCTGCTTCTGAAACGTCAACTTCTGTTTTAGGGAGAAGAACCTCCATCTCTGGTGTTTTAGCTTCTGGGAGTGACAGCTCAACGGAAGGTATTTTCACTTTGCCCTGGGCTTGAAGTTCACCACTTGGTTTACCTAAATCTTTTTCCTTGGAGCCAAATCCTGGGATTGAGAACTTTGGTAACTTGAGAGTGACATCAGGTGCATGAAAGCCACTCTTTCTATCCACTTCAGCTTCCCCTTTAGCATCAACCTCTCCTTCTGGAAGTTGAACCTTTGGAGAAGACATTTTGAACTTTGGAAACTTTACTTTATTTTTTGCCTTGTCTGGACTCTCAGTCCTGAAATCCAGGTTAGGAAGGTCCGCTTTTCCTTTTTTCAGCTTAACATCAGCATCAGGACAAGACACTGATACATCTGAATCTTTTTTAGATATTCCAAATGATGGCATTTTTATTTTTGTTTTCTTCATTTTGACTTTTCCATCCCCATCAAATTCCACTGATGGTGCCCTCATCTCTCCTTCGACATTTGGCGGATGGAGGGAAATATCTCCCTTGAGTCCGGATGCCTCCAAATCACCACTCTTTGACTTTACACCAAACCGGGGGAAAGTGAAACTAGGCACTTTGAGGGAGACATCAGGCAAATCAAAGCTACCACCGGAAGAAGGTCTTCCTCCCTCTGCTTTCAAAAGTTCAACTTCAACATCATCACCTTTAGGTTTTTTAAGGCCAAAGTCTAGATCCACTTTTGGGGCTGAGATGTCAACTGTTGGTAGCTTGACTGAGGGAAGTTTCAGTGATGCACCTGAACCTTCTACATCTTCAGTCTTAACCTTCAATTGGGCTGGTTTGAGATCACCTTTCAGACCCGACATCTCCAAATCTCCAGATGCATCAGATCCACTGATGTCGACTTTAAGGCCTTTATCCTTTGACCCAGATGGAAGGCTTAGGTCCAGATCAAACTTGGGCATATTTATGTCAAGAGTTGGCATGTGGAACTTTCCACCAGTTCCTCCTTTTACATCTGGACCCTTGATATCAACATCGATTTCAGGACCTTTTATGTTGGCTTGCGGTTCCTTTGCTTTCATGTCAGGAAGATGCATAGAAGGCATATGAAACTTGCCTCCTTTCTTACCGTAACCATCAGTGTCAATTTCTCCTTCAACCTTTGCGTTTGGAAGAGATAAATCAAAGTCTGGCATCTCAATATTTCCTGCTTTGATGTCCGGGCCTTTAATTTTAACATTTCCTTCAGGAAGGCTCACCTTCGGTAAAGACACATCAATTTTTGGCATTTTAAACGTCCCCCTCTTACCCTCAACACCCTCAAACTCATAGTCACCATCAACTTTTCCTTTGGGGAGTGAAATATCAACAGCTGGTAAGTTAATTTTCCCTCCTTCAATCTCTGGGCTTTTGAGGTTGACATCTACTTCTGGAGATTTGATTTTAGGAAATGATAAATCACCCTTGATTTTAGGCCCTTGAATATCAACATCTCCCTTTCCTTTGATTTTAGGAAGCGACAGATCAACCGAGGGAATGTGAAACTTGCTGCTTGTACCTGTGTGGACATTCATTTCTACATCTGTCTTTGCTTTTGGAAGTGAAATATCAGCAGCTGGTACTTCAATTTCTCCTTTTATGTCTGGCCCTTCAACACTGGCATCAGCCTTAGGGAGAATAACCTTCGGTAAAGAGATATCAAATTTCGGTAATTTAAACTTCCCGCCCTTCATCTCAAGGGGCTCGACATTAAGGTCAATATCAGTCTTTCCTTTAGGGAGGGAAACATCAACGGCAGGCATTTTGATTTTTCCTCCTTTAATTTCAGGACCGTCTACATTTACATTAGGTCCCTTAGCTTTTATTTTAGGAAGAGTAATGTCAATTGAAGGCATGTGAAACTTGCCTTCTTTGTTGGAAAGCATTCCAGTTTCAATTTCTCCTCCTGCTTTACCCCCTGGGAGTGATATGTCAACATCTGGCATGTCAATATTTCCTCCCTTCATTTCAGGACCTTTGATTTTCAGCTCACCTTCTGGAAGATTGACTTTGGGCAACGAGACATCAAATGTGGGCATTTTAAGTTTACTACCTTTAACTTTAGGTCCTTCAACATTTAAATCACCCTCAAATTGTCCACCTTGAAGTGATATTTCACCTTTGGGTTTGGGTACTTCAATATCCATATCAACTCCTTTTGTTTTTATTTTAGGAAGAGAGATATTTACTGAGGGCAGTTGAAACTTGCCTTTTTTGTCACTTTGTCCCTGAATATCTATATCCCCCTCAACTTTTCCTGTTGGAGTTGAGATATCAGCGGCTGGTATTTCAAGTTTTCCCTTGACATCAGGTCCTTTGACTTTGACAGCACCCTCTGGTAGACTAAATTTTGGAAGAGAAATATCAACTTTGGGCAGGTTTACTTTTCCACCTTTTACCTCCGGACCTCCAACGCTGAGGTCAACATCAATATTTTCTTTTGGAAGTGAAATGTTAGCTTCAGGTATGTTGCGTTTTCCACCCTTAAATTCTGGACCATCAACATTTATCTCAGTTCCTTTGGTTTTCATTTTAGGAAGAGAGATGTCAATATTTGGTATGTGAAATTTGCCTCCCTTCCCAGCATGTCCTTCAGTTGCAATCTCTCCTTTTCCTTTTCCTTTGGGAAGTGACAAATCAATGTCTGGCAACTCAATTTTTCCTGTTTTGAACTCTGGGCCTTTTATCTTCAAATCACCCTCAGGAAGATCAACCTCTGGTAAACAGATGTCCATTTTTGGCATTTGAGGAAATTTACACACCTTCATCTCAGGGCCCTCAACTTCTCTGCCACCTTCAAGTTTCCCTTTGGGCCATGAGATGTCTGGGGTTGGTTGAACTACCTTTCCTACTTCAGCCTCCTGGCCTCTAAGACTGATATCTACTTCTGGACACTTTACTTTAGGCAGAGACAACTCACCCTTAATGTCAGGTTTTTCAATCTCAATGTCAGCTCCCTTTGCTTTGACCCGTGGAAGAGAGAAATTCACTGTGGGCATATGAAATTTGCCCCCTTTACCACTTTCAACATTTACATCTACATCTGCTTTTGGAATTGAAATATCAGTTGCCGGCTTCTCAATTTTCCCTTGCATATCTGGTCCTTCAACATTGATGTCAACCTTTGGGACGGTAATCTTTGGAAGAGAAACATCAAATTTTGGAATTTTAAACTTTCCTCCTTTCACTTCAGTTCCTTCTGCCTTGGCCTTACCTTCTATTTTACCTTTGGGAAGTGAAACATCCACATTTGGTAGATCACCCTTTCCTCCTTCAATGTCAGGGCCTTTGATGGCAATATCTATGTCTGAAGACTTGATTTTAGGGAGTGATACATCACCCTTGATTTTAGGTCCGTGAATGTCAACATTGGCTTCCTTTCCTTTGATTGTAGGAAATGCGATATCAACCGAGGGCAAGTGAAACTTGCTTTTACCACTGCCTATGTCAACTTCTACATCTGTCTTTGGTTTGGGCAGTGAAATATCAGCAGATTGTACTTCCATTTCTCCTTTTATCTCTGGGCCTTCAACACTGACATCAGTCTTTGGGAGAGTAACCTTTGGTAAGGAGATATCAAATTTTGGTAATTTAAACTTCCCACCCTTCATCTCAGGGCCCTCAACATCAAAGTCACCATCAACCTTTCCTTTAGGGAGGGAGACATTAACTGCAGGTATTTTGATTTTTCCTCCCTTTACATCAGGGGCCTTGAGACTAGCATCTATAGCAGGGCACTGTGTTTTGGGAAGTGAAATATCAAGAGATGGTAAATTTATCTTCCCACCTTCAATTTCAGGACCCTCAAAATTAATCTCTGGTCCCTTAGCTTTTGGAAGTGAAATATCACCAGCTGTAATTTTTGTTTTTCCTTTAATCTCTGGGCCTTCAATGTTGGAATCAACCTTTGGAAGCGTCATCTTTGGTAAAGAAACGTCAAATTTTGGCATCTTGAACTTTCCTCCTTTTATGTCCATTCCTTCAGTGTTAACATCACCATCCACTTTAAATGATGATGGTGAAAGATCAACATTGACATCCGGTCCCTGAAGACCAACATTTAATTCAGGAGACTTCAGTTTAGGTGCAGAAACATCCACTGATGGCAAATTTACCTTTCCACCTTGAACTTCACCACTCAGCTCTGGTCCTCTACCTTTTATTTTAGGAAGAGAAATGTCCACTGAGGGCATTTGGAACTTGCTGCCTTTACTAGCATGTCCTCTGGTTTCAATTTCCCCTTCTGCTTTTCCTTTTGGGAGCGATATATCAAGGTCTGGGATCTCAAGTTTCTCTCCTTTGATATTTGGGTCTTTCATTCTGATATCACCCTCTGGAAGACTTACTTTGGGCAAGGAGACATCAAATTTTGGCATTTTAAACTTTCCACCTTTTATCTCTGAACTTTGAACATCAAAGTCAGTTTTTCCTTTGGGAAATGAGATGTCCACAGTTGGCAAGTTAAATCCTCCTTTTACATCAGGGCCTTTGAGGCTTAGATCACCCTCTACTTTGCCTTTTGGTAGAGTGATGTCGCCTTTTGGTTCTGGACCTTCGATATCAATGTCAGCTCCTTTTGCTTTTATTTTAGGGAGAGAAACATCAAGAGAAGGCAGCTGAAACTTGGCCTCTTTGTCCATGTGACCATCAATGTCAACTTCTCCTTTTACTTTTGGTAGAGAAATATCAACCTGGCTCTCTGGAAGGTTTGCCTTTGGAAGGGAAATATCAAATTTGGGTATTTTGAATTTTCCTCCTTTTCCTTCAGTACTTTCAATATTGAGGTCGATATCAGCTTTTCCTTTTGGAAGAGAAATGTCAATGTCAGGCATGTTGATGTCTCCTTGTTTAAGTTCAGGCCCTTCTATATTGACCTCTGGTCCTTTAGCTTTTATCTTTGGTAGAGAAAAATCAACTGAGGGTATGTGAAACTTTCCGCCTTTCCAGCCATGCCCATCAGTTTGTACATCTGATTTTCCTTTAGGCAGCGAAATATCAATGTCTGGCATCTCAATCTTCTTGCCCTTGAAGTCAGGACCCTTTACTTTGAGTTCACCTTCAGGAAAATTTACCTTTGGCATTGAAATGTCAAATGTTGGCATTTTTGTCTTTCCTCCTTTTATTTCAGCGTCTTTAACATCAATCTCAAAATCAGCTTTTGGTTTTGGAAGTGAAATGTCAACATCTGGACCCTGGAGGCTGACGTCTACCTCTGGAGGTGCTGAAATATCCATTGATGGCACATCAAATGTTTTTCCTTCACCTTTAAGCCCTTTAACATCAATACCAGCTTCCCCAGATTTTATCTTTGGAAGGTTAATGTTTAACGAAGGCTTGTGAAATTTGGCTCCTTTTGCTCCATGACCGTCAATGTCAAGATCTCCTTCTATTGTTCCTTCTGGAGGTGAAATACCAACAGCTGGCATTTCAATCTTTCCTTTAATGTCTGGTCCTTGCACTTTGACATCTCCCTCTGGTACGTTCAATTTTGGAGCTGAAACTTTAAATTTGGGCATTGTGAGTTTTCCTGCTTTTCCCTCCGGTCCTTTAATATTTACACCAAATTTGCCTTTTCCTTTAGGAAGTTTAGTATCACCAGAAAGTATTTCAAAGTTTCCATCTACTCCAGAGTGGATGTCAACATCAATGTTTCCATGTTTTTTCCCTCTAGGCAATGAGAGATCAATTCTGGGCATTTCAAATTTGTCACCCTTGACTTTTGGACCTTGAAAGTTTACATCTCCTTCTGGAAATTTAACAGTGGGTAAGTCAATGTCTACAGGTGGCACATTGAATCCAGCCATTTTACCTTCATCATCAAAATCAATGTCAGCTTCCAATGCTCCTTGTGGTGGGGAGATGTCAATAGTTGGTGCTTTCACTTCTCCACTTATAATTTCTGGCCCTGCGATGTTGATTTCACCTCGCTTTGATTTTATCTTAGGTAGGGAAACGTCAACTGAGGGTAAATGAAAATGCCCTCCTTTAGTTTTGGTTCCAATGTCCACATCTAATTTTTCTTTTGGAAGTGAGATGTCAACAGCCTTTCCTCCAATTTCAATGTTTTCCTCGGGCATCTTCACTTTAGGAAGGGACACATCAAGTGAGGGCATCTTTAACTTCCCTCCTTTTCCTTCAACAGTTATCTTCCCCTCTACTTTTTCTTTTGGAAGAGAAATATCTTTTGTAGGCAAATTCATTTTCCCTTCTTTGATCCCAGTTCCTTTCAAATTGACATTAGCTGTAGGTGATTTGATGTGAAATTCAGGACCTTCAATGGGGATGTCAGTTCCCTCGCTCGTAGGGAGCGAAATGTCAAGAGATGGCATGTTGAATTTTGCTCCTCCTTTCACTGCAGGTTCTTTATCATCTAGTCCTCTGTCTTCAGTTTTCCCCTTAGGCAATGAGATGTCAAATGTTGGCATCTTAAATTTGGGCCCACCTTTCCCCTCCAGATCCACACTGCCTTGTTCCCTTGATGTCGGAAGCGAGAGGTCGATCTTTGGAAGTTCGGGAGCTTCTAGTTTCACATTTCCTTCAGGAAGTTTCATTTTAGGGAGAGAAATGTTTACAGAAGGCATGCTGAATGTGCCTCCCTTGACTTTTCCTTCAATCTCACCCCTGGGTTTAGGTACAGAAACATCTGCTGATGTTTCAACGTCAACCTCAGCCCCAGCTGTTGCCGTTTTTGGGAGTTTGATGTCTCCCTTAATTTCTCCTTCAGGCAATGAAATACCAGGCATTTCAAATTTGCCACCTTTCACTTTTTGGCCTTCAGTGCCAACTTCCACCTTGCCTGCCTTCAGGTTAGGCAGCGAGACATCAACAGATGGCAGCTGAAATTTTCCCTTCCCTTCCCTGTCAGCTGCTCCTGCGTTGCTTTTTGGAAGAGTTAAATCTACTTTGGGCAATTTAAATCCCACTTCCACGTCTCCTTCTCCATCTGGTGAATTCATTTTAGGAAGAGTCACGTCAAAATCAGGCAGTTTAAACTTTCCATCACCACCAACGTAATAGTCCATGTCCACATCCGCGCCGTCTGATTTCATCTTTGGAAAAGAGACATCAACAGAAGGTGGGTTGAACTTTCCTCCACCTCCTGGCCCTTTAATATTGACACCAGGAGCTTCCATCTTTGGTAAGGAGACCTTTGGCAGAGAGATTTTGGGCCCTTTCACAGTTCCCTCTACTTCATCGGGAATTCTCTGACCCGAATCAAAGTCCAGGCCAGCATCGGGTGTAGAGATATTGATAGCAGGCATGTTGATCTCTGACATTCCTGCTCCTTCAACCCCTTGGACTGAATAACTTGTGCCAGACAAAGAAATATCAACTGAGAGCATTTGAACTGAGGCAGCTTTTCCTGATACGTCTCCTTTAATTTTTGGTTTGGTGACCTCCACTTTAGGAACACTAAATTCTCCATCACCTCTAATTTCAGCTGTTGGAGTTTTGATGTCAGCGTGAGGTACTTTCATTCCCTCTGCTTTCACCTTGATTTCACCGTCAATCTCATCCGAGTGGCGTGAGAGTCTGATTTTGGGTAGTTTCAACTTTGGTATTCTGAGTTTTGCATCTTCCTTGCCGACATCAGCTTCTCCTCTGACGTCTACTTTAGGAGTCTTGATCTCCGCGCTTCCCGTCACGCTGGGCAGAGATGCCTCAGCTTTTCCTGAGGGGAGGGCAAACTCCACATCTGGGGGGCTAAACTTTGAGCCCCTCTTCTCCACGTTTTTGTCTTTTTTACCAGACAAACCGACCTCCACTGACGGCGGCTGGACGCTTATCTCTGGAGGCCTGAGCTCCACGCTTCCCGTGGAAGAACCCGACTTTGCGTGTTTCGTCTTGGGAAATACGATCCCAAACTTGTGTCCCTTTCCTTTGGCTTTCACGTTAGCTCCGGGTATTTCAGACAAAGGGACGCGCTCATGTCCCTCAAGTTCCAGTTTTCCTCCCGCACCACTGTGTCCCTTCGCTTTCATATGGGGGAACCTGAAAACACACCCACAGTCCGAACTGTAAGCAGAAACCTGGATATGAATTTAACATCCAACCAGAACAGTATTTGTTGGAGTCAAACTAACCCGATCCTCCTTTTTGCCTTTGCAACGCTTCCTGTTCCTCTGACCTCTACGTCACTGTTCCTCTGGTTGAACTTCGGAAGTGAAAACTCCACGTCAACTTCAGCGGGTGGAGGCGTTCCCTCCATCACCAGCTCCTCCTTGCGCTTCTCTTTCAGCCTCTTCAGACCAAAACGGCCGCCTCTTTTCTTCTGGATCTTAAACGGTTTCATGCCTTTCACACTCTGGAACAGAAAAGCAAACTTTCTGAATGTGGTATTTTAGTGGATAAACACAGTTTGAACAAGTTTCAAACAGCTTTTCTGCTGAACCTCTTTGTAACTTCAAGAATATTTTTGTTGGGTTTGTTTTGGAACGATATTGCAGTTATAGTGGAGTTATTCCTGAAAACGCAGCCTGCTGAATGTGATGTGTAGCCAATCAGAAAGCGAGGAGATGTAAACATGGAGGGGAATCTAAAACAACTGGAACGGTTCAAGTAAAAGTCAGGAGCAGTAGAGGGAGAACATTTAGCTGTTTCTCTCCAAGTTCGGTTCGAAAACAGAACTATTAGGTCAACATGTCACTCCTTACCATTTTAGCCATCTTGGCCTTGGGACCTTTGACCTCCAGGCTGGGAACTCTTGGCCGGACGCTGACGTCAGCTTTAGGAACGGTCCTCTTGACCTGGAAGCTGACCTTATATGGCTCTGCGCACTGAAGGATCTTCAGCGCGTCCTCGTAGCGCACGTTGTCAAAGTAGACCTTCGCACTCAGCAGCTGATCACCTTCAGAGAGGAGATAATAAATCAATCAGTACATCAGAAAATACCAAAGTATTATAAAACCAACCTTTATTTTGACACAGGCATGAGGAAAATGAAGACAAGGAGTCAGTTTCTGAAGATAATTGACTTGATAACTCACTTGCAGCCTCTAAATTTGAATTCAAATTTCATTTGAGAAGCTAATCGGTGTTGTAGGTTAAAGTTCAGGGGTGTCCAAACTTTTTGTTTGTAAAAAAAACAAAACAACCTAAAATCAAGCAACTAAAGTAGCCCAATATTTATATTACATACAAAACACGAGAGGGATTTTTACGACGGTGTATTCGGGTCTTTGTTGATAGAAAAAAGGAGTACATTTCTGACAAAAACTCAGAAATCTTGTGATTAATCTCAGAAATTTTCTAGAAAACTTGAGAGTTTTCAAAAGAAAACATGTTGACGTTTGAAATTCAGAAATTTCCAGTAAATTTCTGAGATTGCTCTCAACATTTTTGGCATGATCTCACAAACTAATCACACGAATGAGCTTCCAGTCGCAACGTATTCCCTGTGAATCAGCAAAAATTCACCAGTTCTGGTGCAAAATTTGACATAAATCTGAAGTTATGTTCAGTTAAGATGCACTTTTCCATGCATTTTAACTAGCTTTCCTGTTGTTAGGTAAGTTTGAATTTTTTATACAAACCAGTGTTTCAGTTATGAATTGTGTGATGAGATTTTATTTCCTGTACTAAAACACATATTCATTGTTATTCATGTTAAAGATGGGATTAGTTTTGTGGATTAATGATATGATTTTATGTTAAATGCCACTGTACGATATTTTTCTGTTGCTGTCTGTAACTGAAGCTGCTGGACTGAAGTTAGCCACCACCTTTATTTCCTCTTTTGTTAGAATAAATACAGTAAATCTGAATCAACCTACTGGACCTGCAGGGTTACAAACACGCCTTACAGTCCGGATCACTTTATATATGAAAAAAGATTGAAAATAAGAGTATTCATCGAGGGCGTGCCTTATTAGCCGGTGCACCTGTAGTCCGGGGAATACGGTACCTTGCTGCAGACTCAGGTGTTTAGCAGCCGGAGAGTCTTTGAGGACGTCTTTGACGAAGATGCCGTGCTGTCCTCCACCCGTCACGCTGTAGCCGCTGGCTCCGGCCTCCGCCTCCGTCTCCACCACGATCTCCACGGCCTTGGAGATTTCCTCCACACTCTGACAAACACAGGAAAAATAAATCCTCACATCCAGATACGCTGCAGATGTTTTTATGTGGGTTTGGTGTTGCAGGGTTTCCACCAGACCGAGCATGGTTTACTTTTAATATTTGCTGTTTTTAAAGACTTTATTGCTGGTGTTTTTGGATTGTTAATGTTTTCCAAGAACACATTTACAATGACTGTCATATTTTTCACATTTTCTGCGTATTTTAAACTTTTTTTTAACTCTAAAACACAGACAGACCCTGGATGACTGTTGACTTTTTAAAAACCCGTTTATAAATCAAAATGTGTGATTAATGTTGCCCTGCTCACTGTCTGTTCTTCTGCAGACTCTGAGTCCATCTCTGGTTCAGCCAGTTTGCAGGTCGACTCTCGTAAGTTACTTCTTTTCTGACTCAACACCTGCTTCAGCTCTGCATGTAGTTTCTCCTTCTGCACCTGCAGACAGAAAATGAAAATCACACTTTATGGTCGACTGAACGTAGCATTTATCTGAGGCGATCAATAATGTGAAAGTAATGGCTTCCTCAAAGCAAAACTGGCACAAATTTAAGAAATCCTGCAGTTTTCAGAAAGTTTGTTCCAGATTTGTGGTGCATGGAAGCTAAATGCTGCTTCTCCGTGTTTGGTTCTGGTTCTGGGTGCAGAGCAGAACCAGAAAACATGAGAGGTCTGGAAGGTTGATACAACACCAGCAGATCTTTAATGCCTTTAAACCATCCAGTGGTTTATAAACTAACAACAGTATTTTAAAGTCCATCCTCTGGGTAGAACTGGGTTTATGTGCTCCATCTTCCAGCTTTCTGGATCAGCTGCAGGTTCTTCAGGCGACAGAAGGCCGACTTTATAACTGTCTTTATGTAGCTCTGAATGTTCAGACCCAGATTTCAGGCTGATCTCTAGTTTCCTGCTGTAATAACTGAAGCTTAGTAATTTTCAGGTACTTTACTCACATCTGTCTGGGCTTAGGAACCTTGAATCTGTTCGTTCGTTCGTTTGAGTGGTGTAATGCGTCTCACCGCTCTCTCTGGACTCTCCTGGTCGTCCGCGGTGCCGCTGTGGTGGGGGTTGCGCTGCGAGGCCGAGGGCGATCTGGTGGAGGGGGGAGACCGACGCTTGTCTTTCACCTGAATGCAGAAATCCATCAATCCATCAATCAAGTTTATTTGTATGGAAAATTTCAGCAGCACGGCCGTTCAAAGTGTTTCACATTATGAAAAAACCATCAGATAATAACAGAAATCATATTTTGTCATTGTTAAAATGATCAATAAACACCAAATATGTTGGTGAATTTTCCATTTATTATTAATCAAATTAAACTCTAACCAGACGAACTCAATGTTTCAGCAGTTCTGCAGTTTTCTGTAAGTTTACTCCAGATTTGTGGCACATATATGCTTCTATAGAAGCTGAATGCTTCTCCTCCATACTTGGTTCTGGGGGTGAAGAGCAGGCCAGAACCAGAACCAGAACCAGAAGAGTCTCCCATCTTTGGAAACTCAAACATTCTTGGTGTGATTGAAATGAAAATCCAATCACAATGTCTCACCTTTACAGATCAATAAAATCAATAAAACGTCAACCTGCTGATTGAATGTAGAGGGAAGAGTTCTGAAAATAAAACTATAAACTCCTGCTCTGGTTCCACTGGGTTTGCTGCCTTTCGGCTGAGCTGGATTCGGATCGCTTCACCTCTTCCTCCCGTTCTGGAGGAAGCGTGTCATGACCCCGTCTGCCATTTCTCCTTCCACTTTTTGTCTCATGAACTCTTACACAGAGAATCCGGTGAAAACACTGCGTCCCGACACGTTGCTGGTGTGACCGGCAACGCGGCAGCGGCTTTCCTGTCCTAAAACAGCGACACTGTTATAATTACTCCTGCATCAGACGCAGAGTTCAGCCCAGTTTCATCCACTTTGATTTTCTTTCTTATTCTATAACTGCTAATTTGTTGACGTCGCTTATCAACATGCAAGAGAAAAACAAAAAGCTGACCTCGTCTGTGTTCACCTAATTCAAACAACGGCTACATTTTCTGCACCAAAATTGGCACAAAATTTCAATAACTAGATGATTAGAATTAGGTAATTAGCTAAGTGCCAGCTGCTAGCTGTAGTGGGTATGCTAATTAGCTAATGTGCTAATTTTCCATTTAGCTCTGTTGCTTTTTTGCTAACTTGAAAATGTTTAGCACATAAACCTTCCCCTTAAAAATCACTCAAGTAGATGTAAGTAGAGTCGGGCAGTAACTAGTTACATTAACTGGAGTAACTTTTGTATTTTAAGCAATAATACCATGAAAGTATTTCTACTTTTGGGTAAAATTTCTGGATTTTCTTCCCTCTGGATGAAAAACAAAACAAGTTTAAACCAAAACTTCACCAGACACAGAAACACACCTGCAGTTTCTGTTAAAGTTTCCTCAGTTTTTTAATGAAATAAACTGATTTGGAAACATTTAATTTAGCCTGATTTAGTTACTTACATAAATCATTGTCATTTTCATCCTTAAAATACCTACATTTACATTTAACCTCTAATCCGTCTGTTGATGCAATTTTTTAATATTAAATGACAGATCATTTGATCAGTTACTCAGTTCTTCAGAAGATTTTTTAGTTTTAGGTGAGTAAAAATGTGATCGATCCACTTTACCTTAAAACATTTCCAAAGCAGATCTAAATTAAACTCCACTAGTTTGTCCTGGATTGCACACCAGCACCAACCTTTCTGATTAAAAATGTCTCCAAAACATCAAGACTTGAGTCCAAATATTGTGAGTTAATGTGTTTGTTTACTCACGGCTTGATTTCTGGTCTGGCTGTAAACATGGCTGTCCTCTTGGTCAATGTCAGAGTCTGAAACGTAAAATAAAACGTCAGAAAAACTCGAGAGGAGTAAATAATCATGACCTAAAAAAACAGTTTAGCAGTAATTGGCTCCCAGCAGAACTCTGAATCCTGTGGTGTTCATGTCAGGCTTAGCATGTGAAGCTAAAGGATCTGATATAGAAGCAAGGCCAGCAGCTTCAAGCTTCTGGCGGTCTTTACATTCTTTCCGTCGCGTCGGCCATTCCTCTGAGACGGCTACATGAGCCTGAGCCGTTTGCACAACTCTTCCAACAAGCCAACGCAGCTCACATAAAGACCGGCTGATAAGAAACAGAGCAAACAACCAATGCGGAACGGCGACCTGCTCATAAAAAATGATAATTTGGACATGTGGGCAAACAATAAGGCATGATAAACAAAGCCACTGCAGATAAAAACTGCAAGATTTTCTCACCAGTAAGACAAAATTCTTACTCAGTCCAAGTTTTTTTACTTAAAGCAGTGAAGAGAATTATTTCATTTCTATATCTGCATATCAGACAATTCATTGCATCACTTAACTTTAATGCAATTAATCGCCTTTTCTTTTATTTCTTGCAAAGCGGAACCTTTGTATCTACACGTTTCTAGTACAGCCGTAACTCGGACGCACAAGCTTCTTCCGCTAACAGTGAAGAGCAACCAAGCCGCTCCTCTCGGCTCTAAAAAACGTTCTGCCTGGACGATTGTTGTGCTCAAGTTGTGCTAAAAGAAGTTAGCCTATGGTAGCATCTCAATGCTAAACATGTAGCACTTGCACAGATGCTGATGCTAATCTTAGCATCCACAGTCCTCATGTCTAAATAAGTTTAATTTCTGAAAGCTAAATTACAAAACCTTGAAACAATTTGATGGCTAAATAACCCAAAAAACAGAATAATAAATATTTTGTTGACTAGCGCGTGTTTATTTACTCAATAATTTAGCAGCAAAAGGGTTTAAGAATTGAACATATTGCTTTTTTTTGTGCATTAGAGTGTATGGAAATATATGGACAATTTAGCTCTGAAAAACAAACTTTAAACGGTAAAGTGTTTTTTTTTTCTGATCCTAAAACAAAATCATTATAAAATCTGGTTTGATGTAAATATCAGAAAGTTATGAAGAGGTTCAGCTGATGTCTGAAATTTTTAACTTTGGAAATTTCCCAATTTATTTGAGAAAATTTCTGAGATTAACCTAAATTTTTTTATGCGAATTTGGAACTTTTGGACCTCAGACATTTCTTTGTTTCTTCTAGAAAATCTGTGAGAAAAATCTCAAAATTTCTTAGTTTTTTCTTGCAAATTCTCAACATTTGGAGCTCAGAGATTAATCTAAGAATTTCTGAGTTTTTTTGCATGAAATGTACTTTTTTTTTTATGAACCATGGCACTAAAACAAATCTCACAATTCATATAAATCTCACAATTTCAGTTTTATCACAAATATTTGACTTTCTTAACTCATAAATTGTCCTGTTTTTTCTAGAAAATGTCTGAGATTCAGCTCAAGATTTCTGAGTTTATCTTTCCAATTTTTCAGTATCAGAAAATTTCCATTTTTTTTTCTCGAAATTTTCTGGGATTCTTCTCAAGATTTCTCAGTTTTTTGGAGAAAATGTTCTCCTGTTTTGGCTCCGATATGCTGTCGTAGTTGCAGCTCATGCGTTGCATACATCTCATTCTCCAGAGTCCTGTCTTCTTCATGCGATCTCTTTTTTAACTGCCTTAGCTCTGCTATGTGTGTGTGAAGAGGAAAACCGATCCGTGTGTGTAAATTTGTGCGTATATTCCAGCGTGGCGTATCAGCTGGAGATATCAGGACTCCAACACTTAAAAAAACCAACGCATCACATTTACTGCAGCCGTCGCTGCTGCAGTCGATGCAAAACAGTAAATTTATCTTAAAGAAAGAAGCAAAGGAACAAAAAATATTGACGTTTCTTGGAAAAAGAGTGGAAACAATAAAGTTGAGGTGGGAGATTTATGCATGTTTGCTGCTGATTTGCAGGCGGGACGGACAGCAGCAGGTGGAGGAGGCGGCGCCCCCTGGGTGGAGCTGAGGAACGGCGGAGCGGCGCAGGACGAGGCGATGATCTGAAATGCTTCGCATCTCAATCTTATTATAGATCCGACTCACATCTGCAGGCCTGAACACACCCAGCAAATGCCAGAGAGCTTTGACCTCCGACCTCCTGCATATTTCATGCAGGTGCAGCGGCCATGACAGTCTCTAATCAGCAGGAACTGCAGATATTTTCCACCTAAACTCACTTCAGTCGTTAAAAGCAGGTTTCACTCAACGATTTCCTCATTTATTTCTCTGTCTTAAGATATTTACACGTCAACTGATTTGAAATAACACATTTATTATAGTTTGGCAGATTTTCTGTTTCTACACTGATGGAGAAAATCTGTTGCAAAGATTTATAGCTGCCTTTGTTAAGTGAAGCTTAACATCAGCGTAATATGTCACATCATATTATGATGATGTGTCAGGGCCATATTGATTTTTAAAAAAAGAGAAAACAAAGAAATCTCTGAAAAAATATAAAAAATAAAATATTCTATAAATAAAAAGTGGAACTTTTTGACATGTCCCAAATCTGTTGTAAAAACAACAACAAAAGTTTTGAGGTAAAGATTATTAAAAAAAAAAAAAAAAAAAAAGGTAATTTTGTTATTTTCATTAAATTACCTAGAAAAAACTTCAGGATTTTTTTTCTGGAAAAGTTTTCTTCCAGAAAAGTATTAAAAGTGGAAGATTTGCTAGACATCAGACGTTTTCTTATTAATCTGAGATTTTTTAGGAAAAAAGGGGAAATTTCTGAGTTTGAAAAGTTTGCAAGTCAAACTAGAAAAACATTTACACTAAAATCCTGTTATAAATTGTCGAGAAAGGTTTTAAAAATGAATATGGATCTTCTTCATCTTTCCTTCCCCACTTCTCCCACAGAAAACAGAAAAACATTTGGAAAATAATCTGACATGTTGAAGTTACCGCAACTATTTCTGCAGACACATTTTCTTAAACTGAAATGAACATTTTAGAGCAAGAAAGTGTAAAACCCTCTTATGATTCACGCCGGCGGCTGCTTGTGAAGTTCTGAACCTGAAGATAAGGAAGCAGAGCTGGAGCCGCAGTTCGTCTCACAGCAGCAGGATTAACTCGTCTGCAGCAGGTTTGTCATTGCGGCTGCTTTTATTAGCAGAAAAGAGTTTAAAAGCCCTGAAGCGACTCAGCCAGTTATTCCTCATAAAGTCTAAAAGAAGAAACATTTCCGTTTGCGTCAGCCTCCATCTTTCCCTCTGTGAGCTTTAAGTGTTTTAGAGGAAGGTTGTAAATGACAAATAAATGACGTGATGAATTTTGTTCAATCAGCTGTGATTTGATGTCTTCAGTTTGAATTTCTTAATGATATTTTCCTGTTTTAATTTGGTAAGCCATTCTGCTGTGTTCCTTTCACTTCCTGTTTGCAAACCGGAAGCTGAGAGAAACTTATTATGACAACGGTGTATCATAATTTTGGAAGGAAAATATTTTCTAAAAAAATTTCTGATTTTTCTTTGAAAAACTGACAGAAGAAAGTCGGAAAACTCAAAAATTTGCTAAAAACTTAATTTTTTAGTTTAAGAAATTTTGTAAAAAAAAAAAAAAAAAAAAAAAAACTAAATTTACAAAAATGAACATTTTCGACTTTTAAAATTTGGAAAATTTCCAAACGTTTTAAGGTTTTAAAATTTGAACATTTCTCAAACATAGGAAATTTTTGACTTTTGAAACCAAATTATTATTTTTTTATGTTTTTGCTTAAGTCAGTATTTTTTTCCTCTGAAACTTATTAAAGTTTCAAACATAAAAGTCAAAAAATTTAAATTATTAAACTTGAAAATTTTCCAAAAGATGAAAAGTTTTGAATTTTGAAACGTGGACTTTTTCCAGATTTTTTTTTTTTTTTATAGAAAATTTCTGAGATTAAATAAAAAAGTTTCTGGGTTTGTTTTTTTCTATCTACAACATCCCTACTGCATCATGTGTTTGCACTCCATGGTTCACGTCTCTTATAATCTCCAAACAGACGCTGCCAAATTCACCCTGTCACTTCACGAGCCGTCCTCTCTGTTTGCCTGAGCAGAGGTCAAACCAGAGGTCAGATGAATAAAGGTCCTGACCCGGCTTGGAGGTTTCTCCAGGTCTGTGGACCCGGCAGAGACGCCTGGTTGGCTCAGCTCTGCCTGGACTGGAGCGACTGGAGCCGTCGGCCCAAAGAAAACAAGCCCCACGCTGAGCTTTAATCAGTTGATAAAACGCCTCCTCCAGCGCATGACAGACAGCTGAGGACGTGTTTGGGATTTATTTGTGGAGCGAGGTATTATCAGCAGAAACCAGATAGCAGACACAAAAATGTTTTCTCCTCTCCCGCGTGCGCAGAAGTTCACACTCAGGAAATACCGTTGAACTTTCTCACAATTGGTGGCAGTCTGGGCAGATAGCACCAAAAGTTGTTTTTTTTTTTCCCTTTTGGATCTAATTTTAGGACAATCACACGACCGGAGGAGGGGAAGCTGTTTCTATTCCGGGCGCTACGCTAACTGTAAACACATCAGATGGCTGAATGCAGCTCTCCGTGTTCCCAACACGTCTCAGAGGAATCATTCAGACTCCTCAACTCAAAACTTAAGCTGAAGTCTCTAAAATATCAGAGAAGACTTGGTTTAAGTGAATAATTCCTTAATATTGACGAAAAAGTGACAGATTATTTCACTTTTGGGAAAAATGTAATCAGTAAAAAAAATCTACCAGTGGAACCAATAACTTTTCATTAATATTAATGAACTATGCATTTAAAACAAGCTCCAATATCTTGCGCCGTTACCTGGCAACCCGAGCCAAGCCCAACCCGTTGCCTAGCAACCTGTTGCCTAGCAACCCAGTTTTAGTTCCACTGGCAGATTATTTCACTTAAAACATGGGCAAAATATCTTGTTATAAGTGAAATAATCTGCCAATGGATTTAGTAGTTTTTCATCAATATTAGGAAATTATTGACTGAAAACAAACTCCAATGTTGCTGAACAGTTATTTGTAAGTTAATTTTGTGTTATTTCAACTGTAAGAAGATATTTTTGCAAGAAACAAGTTTGTTTTTGTACCGAAATAATTTGTCGCATGAAAAACCCAATGTTTTGAAATCTCAGAAAAGTGACAAAAGGAAACCTTTTCCATTTTCAAGGACAAAATCTACATGCAACATTTTTTTGGGTACAAAAAGACGTTATTCATCCAAACACACAAAATCTTAACAACTAGTTTTGATTTTCGGTCAGTTCTCTTTAAATATTTTTGTACACTTAAAATAAAACACAAATAACTTACAAGTCATTTGTCAGCAAAATATACACCCTTATTTTAAGTCAAAAATTCATAAATTTAGTTGTTTTTTTTGAAGTACTAGTTTGTCTGGCAGATTACTTCACTGCTAACAAGTGAAATAATCTGCTGGTGGAACTAAAAGTGGGTTGCTAGGTAACGGGCTGGACTTGGCCAGGGTTGCCAGGAAACAGCACAGCCCCATTCAATTTGAAATAAGTGGAATAATCTACCTGTAAAACTATACCTTTTTTTAAAAAAAAAATCAATATTAAAAGACTTACTTAAAAGAATTTCCTATTTCTTGCTGAAAAGTTACTTGTAGTTAGTTTTGTCTTATTCAAATGTAATAAGTATTTGCTCTAGAAAGTAGAACAAAAATACTTTTAAAGATTTTATGTTTTTCCAGTGCAGGACCTGACTGGCTGATTAGAAGCAATTTCACATTTTGATTAAGGTGAATAAATGTTTAGTAACGATAAGTTGGGTGAATGAATGCTAAAACAAGCCACGATGCTCAGCAGCTCCATCCAAGATGGCCGCCCTCAGGGGCCGTAGGAGCAGAACGTTTCGGGAAGCCTCCAGCCTCTTTAGATAAGAGCAACCTCCGAGCAGCGCAATTTCCAGATCTGTCAGAGATAGATCAGAGGGTGTTCCCCCTAATTTTAAACATCGGCACACCCGCAGGCGTCTGCCTCTGGACAGGAAATGCCTCCATGTAAACAGGAAACAGAGCTACATTTTACCGATTCACATCTCGCAAACAGCTTCTGTTGTTTGATGGGATCAGATGCAGAAACAGAAGCTGGAAAACTTGCTGGAAATAAAACCGTGGAGTTTTTTCAATATAATCCTGAAGTGAGCTGGATTTATTGGTTTATTTAAGTTTTCCTTCCTTGTCTGAGGGAAGTTCACGCTCCAACGTACGTCAGGCGGCGTTTCCTCATGAAGCAAACTCATGACACCACTTGACCCGTAAGTCCTGGTCCAAACCCAACCGCTGCCCGCCGCCCAAAGTTTGTCGCCAGGAAACTGATGATCATCCATCATCTCATTTCTGAAAGGATTTCCCTTCTACTACCTGCTGCTCTGCAGAATCAATGCATATTTCAACCAATGCCAAACAGCAGCAGTAGATTTTCATGTACAGCATCACAAAAGTATTAATTTCACTTTTTGTTACAATACAAACCACAAACTTTATAAGGTGATTTATTTGGATAATGTGTGTTTTCTAGAAAACACTGGAAACTCAGAAATCGTCTGATTTGTTCTACAAAATTTCAGTTTTTTGGCAGAAATCTGCAAAGGCCCCAATACGCTGCTGTACGTGTGTTATTGGGATACAGCATGAAAATGAAAACTAATCATCTGAAAAGTGTGGAGTGCTTTTGTATTCAGCCCTCTGAGTCAACACTTTGTGGAGCCAGGTTTCATTTAAATTCCAGCTGCAGTTTTTTTTGACGTATGCCTCCATCAGTTCTGCACATCTGGACACAGATGTTTGCCTGGTTTTTGTAAAAACAGGTCAAGATCAGAGGGAGACGTTGAACAGGCCGTTTGCAAAGTTGAAATCAAAAATTAGCAAAAATCATTTGGATGATCTGGCCTGTCATATAAAAAAAACAATTAAAAAAGTGGGGGTTCATTTGTCAAAGTTTTGTCTTTACCATGTTATTAATTAGTAAGTAACAGTTTCAATCTAAATATATAACTTGCAAGCAAATTACTTAGCTTGCTGTCTAAATATATAGTTAGCTAAATATTTAGTTTGTCACATACGTGTTTGTTTTGCTAACTAGTTAATTTGAAATAAAATATTTAGCTTTCCTACAAAATATATAGTTTATAAACTACATATTTAGCTTGCTAATTAAATAGGTGGGTTGCAACTAAATACTTAGTTAGCAAACTAAATATGTAGTTTACTAACAAAAAACTTAGTTTGTAAGTTAGATATTTAGTTTACTAACTAAATATATTGTTCTGAGCTTTGGTTTGCAAACTATGTAATTAGCTTGCTAACTAGTTATTTGATTTGTAAAATATTTAGCCAGTTAATAAAATATTTAGTTTAAAAATATATAAATTAATGAATAAAAAGGTGAAAATACGACTTTGATAAATAAACCTCCATATATTTTCCTCTCATAAAAAGCTAAAAAACCCAAACTATTGCTGTTAATTTCTAATTTAAATGAACAGATAATTCAAGACAGATTATCATTGTCTTGAATCTCATCTTAAATCAGGTTTTTGCAGTTACTAAAAGCTGCCAGCGGACGCATCATGTCACACGGTGACACAGAAACGTCGGAGATCCTCTGCAGCAGAGAGAGTGTTTTGGCTGCTGCGCCCACTTTGGGGCGTCATGCATACCAGGCTGAGGGCTTGAGCTGGAACTGGGGGCCAAACAGATCCTATGACCGTCATCCTGCAGCTGCTGCCGCCGTTTAACATTCAGAAAGCAGTTTTTTCACAGAACGACACCCAGAGGCGGCAACAGCTTTTAAAACCAAGTAAATATTTTGATTATTCAAGTGGCACATAGCAAAAAACACAACAAATAATCATGAAAATATGAAACATTTAAACGTCTGGTGTGATGCTTAACGAGATTCCAGTGACATGTCACGCTGCAAATAAACAGCATAACCCTGAGTGAATGCTGGAGTGTTTGTACCCGGCCACTGGCATGTTGGAATAAACACAGGCGGCAGCTGTCTAACTAAAACCGTCTTAGCATTTAAACAGCACTCCATTGTTATGCTCTCCAAAATCAGCAGAGTGGAGACTCCTGCGTAAACCGTCCCGCCAAAACGCAACGTTAAATTAAACAACCTTTCCAGGGATTAATTAGTCAGATGAAAATGTCTGAATGTTGCTGCTGCTGCTTTGTTAAATTAGCTGAAAAATCACAAATAGATAATAATTACCTTTACTTCCCAACCTCAGTGTGTTTCCTCTAGAGGTTTAAAGGTGACACACCTCCACCTGCAGCAGCAGAAAACAGTTTTCCTTCCTCACATCACTCTGCTGCTTTTCTCCTTCTTGTTACAATTATTATTATTTAAATCATAAATATCTTTCCCCCCTCTCTCTGCTCCCCTTTGCCCCTTCAGCCAGCTTGTTGCTCCCCTCACTGAAACTCAGGCCTGGCCCAAACCCATGGCATCTGTTGGAGGGACGAATCCAGGCAGCTGATTGGCTGGAGGCCGGACTGACACGCCCATATTTAGGCAGGGAGAGGCGGAGCTGCCTTACAGCGATTAGACGAGGGAGGAAAACAGGAAAAAGTTTGACGGAGCAGCAGAACCAGGCTTGTTTAGAGAGCTAATCATCGTCATTATGAGGATGTTTTATATAATTAAAAAGAAATGAATGAAAATTTAAAATGACAACTGAAAGGAGCTTTAGTTAATCATGCTTTTACTTGCACAAACTGCTGGATCTAAAGGGACAACACTGTTATTTTCCAGCCACATTATGCTATTTTATAGCAGAATCAATTATGTTAACTTCAGTTGTTATAAAAATATTTTACACACACACACACACACACACCTTCATCACAACATGGCTCCTCTATTAACCCTTTAACGTTATTACCAACGTTGAACTGAGAAGTAGTTCCTATGATGAGCTCAGCAGTTCTCCCAGGTGTTTGCTAATTGCCGCTGGCTAGTCTGAAGGAACTGAGTGGGGGAGGAGCTTCATCCTTGAAAGCGGGGCTACATCCACCCAGGTGTTTTGGTTGAATGGTTGCGATGAAGATTAAAGGATTTCTTGAACATCAAATCAACACTACAGGATAAATTTCAACTAAAAATCTACAAATTTTCTCGGAAAACTTTTTAATTTTTTGACTTTTTAAAATTTAAAAAGTCAAAGTTTTTTTTATGTTTGAAACTCGGAAATGTCCACGTTTTGTTTTAGAAAATCTTTTATATAAGTCTCAGAAATTCTGCAGAAAAATCTTTTCTGTAGAGAAATTTTTTATAGTCGAAAATGATTTTTCCTAGAAAATTTCAGAGATTAATCTCAAAATTTCTGAGCTTTTTCCTCACAAATGTTCAGCTTTTTTTTCTAAAAAATCTAAAAAAAAAATTTTGAGTCAAAGATTTTTGACATTTGAAAATCAAAAGAAAAAAATCAGAGATTAATTGTGAGATTAATCTCAAAATTTCAGATTTTTTTTCCCCCCAAAATGTATGACTTTCCAGTGTCAGAAATTTCCATGATTTTTTTTTAGAAAATATTCTGATTTTTTTTGGCAGAAATGTACTCCTTTTTTACGATGTACATGCTGTCACAGAAATTCATGCTGATGATGAGTGTAGATGAATGTCTGTTTATTTTACTATTATTTTTCTTTTTGTACCCAAACCTACAGCAACCGTCACTGATTAATTACACATTTTTCTCTAGATGTTTGGTATTTTTGTCAAAGAAGCCATTTTATGTTATGGATTTGTATAAAATAATAAAAAACTGATTTTACTGAATTAGCTCTGTTTGAGCACACGACGACTCTCTGGTTAGAAAGTTATTTTAAGGCTAATAGCTGAAAATAGAAACAGCAGGCCTTGGATCTTATTTTAGAGAAAGTGTGATGCATTTAAGGGAGGCAGCTGCAGCTGCGAGCTGAATGATTTATTTTATGTGCTTAACTCTAACTAAATTTCTGCTTGGCAGCGTGAATCCTTTTGGATCCAAGTACCTCATGTGACCCAGACAGGGATTATTTTTCCTAAATTATTTATTCAACCAGAAATAGAGCCAAGCAAAAGGAATAATGTTGCTGTTTATTTGTTAGGAACATTTAACGCCACACAGAGACCACACTTTTGAATCAAACTGTGAGAAAGTCTAAGATTAGGGAATGGCAGTTTGAAAAAAAAATAAAAGAGGAGCAAATTTCCACCCAAAAAAACCCTAAAATTTTGAGATTAATTTGAGAAACTTTTGAGAAAATTTTTTTTAACATTTTTGAGCTCCAAAAGTTTCAAATTTGCAGAAAGAAAAAAAATGTAGCTTGAAATTAATTTTACGTATTTTCTAAAACAGACTTGGAAAGTTTCTGATTATTAAAAGTCAAATACTTTTCACTTTAGGCAATTTTCATTCGTTTCCTGAGTTCATCACTTACGAAACTAATAAGTGTTGAACTTATATTGATATTGAAAAGCTGATTCGCCTGATTTTGCTTTGTTTTTTTTGTCATTTATATAAATTTCTGTCATTTTTGTCCTTAAAATGCCAAAATTTCCACTTAACTTTATCTTTCATCCATCTGACTGTGTAATTATTAAATAGTAAATGATTGATAAATTGATCAGCTACTCAGTAATTGAGTAGACTTTTTACCAAATTACTCTTAATTGGGTAAAAACATGTTGATTTAAAGCTACTCTTGCTCCTCTCTACCACCTCTGCTGGCCATTTCCTCTCATTTTAAATCCGGATAGCAGCCGGTTTGTAAGGGAGGAGATGCTGTCAGCACAGATCGGGCCGCCAGCCCTCGGTCAGCTAACAGGGTCATTGTTTCAATCCAGCTCCCACACAAAGCCTGGATTTACAGGCCTGGGACCCGAAACAAGAGCTGGGAGTCACAGGGAGGCAGAGACTGGGAGTCTGAATGGTGTAAAACATAATTTTTGTCATTTTTGATTTATAGTTCAATTATTTTGATGATTTTATTTATTTTTACTGCAGCTCTCACCAGATCACATCTCTGCCGCCACCAGAACTTAAACGAGCCAGAAAATCAGAGCTGGCTGACAGTATGCAGCTCACACTGTTTACACTTCCTGTTTTCAACTGGGACCACTAGATGTCGCTGTAGAGCAGCAGTCAATGAGTTGATGAAAAATCGATTGTCACCAACAAATGGTGCATTTGTTCCCAAGCAGGGTAATTATAGTTAACTAAAGTAACAAAATAACAACAACTAAAATTGAGAAAACGGTAATTAATGGAGAAAAACAATAACTAACTGTAACTATAATGTCTGCTTATAAAACTACATAAAACATACTGAAATTATAGATATAATATCCTTCATTTTTCTGCTTATAAATATATATGTTAGTCTTTTGAATTGATGTGGAATTGATCTTTATTTTCCCAGCTTTATGTCAGCTGTCGGCGCTAATGCTAGCACGTAAAATGGAAAAGTTTGTTGATTATTGAACAGTAAATGGATACAGTCTTTTAAAATAGTATCTTCTGCTGAGTATTTACAACCCAATCAATGTAAATCACAAAACAATATTTTTTGAATTCTGCACCTGAAAATTAACCAATGTATGAAGAAACTAAAACTACGACCAAAATAAAAGCTAAATGAAAACAATATTTGACTAACAAAAACTAGCAAACACTGTAAAAACTAATTAAAACTAATTGAATTAGATGAAAACAAAAAGTCACAACGAAATGAAACTAAACTATAATAAAAAAAAAACTACCCTGCTCCCAAGTTCAGTTAATTTAATCAAAAACGCAAAAATTAAATGTTAAACTCAAATCCTCCACTCATCTTCAAAGAGAAGTTGCTGATGTTGATGCTTTCTCCAGAAGCAGTCAGTCTTTCAACCAATCTGAAGAGGCCTCTGACCAAAGACTGTTGCTGTCATGCAACCGTCATGACAAGCTGACAGCTCATTTTTAAATTTTGATGACACCATCAGTTGTTATCAAGCTCTGCTAACCCATTTCATTGACTTTAGATCTGTGACTGGCACCCTGGTTAGAAAGCTGCACAGAGATGTTGGAGTAGGGGATATGATCTATGATGGATGGTAGGAAAGGTTTGAACTTCCTCCTTCTCTCTCTGCTTTGCATCCATAAAGCTTCCTATTCAAACTGGGGTCAGAGTTCAAGTATTATTTAAGCTTTTCAGATGCTAAACAGCTAATCCCAATTGTAAAATACATACCTTGTTGCCACGGTTACACATTGTAACAGCTGATGCTCCCACACCTCTCTCTTTTTTAAAGTGACAACATAATTTATTCAAATTAAACAGTTGAGCTGAAACAATTGGTCAGATTAGTAGTGATTAATCGATTATTGAAATAATAATCAACAAATTTAATTATGGATTACTTACAGGATTCTACAAACAGTACATGAAGGCTGTTTCCTCTAAGAAAAAGAACATACTCAGAGCTGCAATTAAGCCAAAACTGTACAAAACATATATAAATTTTTAATTTAAGAGAAAAAAGCATATTAGTCTGTGAATTTGCTCTATCCAGAGGCTGAACTTTTCTCACGGTGATGTCAGGAGTATTTTTCATTCTTTGCTACAAATGATCAAGTGTTTACGAAAAGAATACTGGATTGTTGCATTTTATTGGTCATGATGTGAGGCTGTTTTCCAGGAGTTTCCCTTGGGAATATGTGATAGTTCAATATACAAACATGTTTGGCCTATTTTCTGCTCCCAACTTTCATTTCATTTGTGGGTTTCATTTCCTGACCCCAACCTGCACTTTGGAATGAGGTAGAGCGGATATTGTAATACAGGCCTTATTTCCCAACATCAGTGTCTGACCTCAGAAATGGTCAAAAACTAAACAAATTTGCTGAAAGAAACAAGCTGCCACATCCTTACTTTCTGCAACCAGATTTCTTTGGTGGGAGCCGCTAGAGATTTACTAACATAAATGCAGCCAGAAATTATAGCAGAACAAATCACAGGACAACTGGAACACAAGCACTCCTGAATCATGAAATAGTTGTTGTTCTTTTGGCTCCTGACAAACAGGAAAATACTTCAAATGTCCAAACTTCCCTAAATTTGATATTTTACAAGATTTATAATGCCATTTTTTGCTTTAATAAAACATTAGCTCAGAGGCTCATCAGACCCAGCCACTAAATATTTAGCTTGCTCAGAACTAAGCTAATTATTTAGATTTGCACTAAATAGCTGGGAAACTAATTTGTTGCTAGCTATTTAGTTGTTAGCACACTAAATAATAAGTGTGAACCTACCTAAACAGTTAGCAAGCATGCTATTAATTATTTAGTTTGAAGCTAAATATTAGGATTGTATATTCAATAGAAAGCTTGATAATAAAATATTTAGTAACAAAGCTAGCCATTTAGTTTGGAGCTAAATAGCTAGCTTGTGCACCAAAGTTCTGAGCTAAGTATTTAGCTTGCAAATTAAATATTTAGTTTGAAACAGTTACTTTTATAAATTAATTAATTACAACGCAATATAAACCGATAATTTTTTTTGTCTTAAACAATCCTAAATGTTGTTAAAATCCTGCTTTGCATTTCCCACCAACACAGAAAAAGTCAGGTTTTAACAACAACATCTATTGGATGAACTGATTCTTCTAAACTTTTGTTTGTTTTTCAGCAAAAAAGAAAACAAATCACACTCTTTTACACATCGATAGCTTTAAATGCTTTTTAAATGTTATCTAAACAGAAATCGATACTACCTGTATCGGAGGAAGGTGTCCAGGTGACTCTGAATATCCCACGCAGACAGTCGCACATGGTCCGCGGCAGGAGGCCCGAAAGGAGGCGATGAACCGGGGGAGCAGCCCGCGCAGGCTGGCAGAGCTGTGGGAGGCCGGTGGATGTCGGAGGCGATCAGAGGGTCGGTTTAACCGTTTGGGTCAGAGTGACACTGAGCTACAGCGTCAGCATGGAGACTGAATAGCCAGACGATGACAGAGGAAGAGGGAGGAGAGTATCGTGGATGGAGGGACGCGGTGCCGGTCCAGAGGCGGGCAGACTTAGCCAAAAACCGAACTCAAGGAAGAGTAGCTCATAGTTTTACTCAAGAAGTAAAAGTAAAAAGTGCCACCCAAGAAATTACTCAAGTAAGAGCGAGAAAAATGTAATTAGTACCGAGTAACTGTAACAAGTAACTGATTCCGGAGTTTTCTTCCAATTTTAGCGCCATTTTGGGGCAGCGTATCGCCGCCAGACGGAGTGCCGTAATTTGCCAGAGCTGTCGTAAACTGTTTGTTGGGGGAGGAATTAATTTCACATCAGTTCAAACAGTTTAAAAGAATAATAAGTAGATTGATAAACACAAAAATGACTCGAGCTCTCTCTATCTATAATATCGAAATGTTTTAGTTACTTTTACAGGTAACTTTTTATGTAACTTTTAGTTACATAGTTCTGCTAGCAGAGGAGCCAAAATTTGAACTCAAGAAAATCATCATTTCAACAAATTTTTACTGAAGAAAAATAAGAGTGAAACAGTATTTAGCAAAAAGACTACCCAAATGCTGAGTAACTGATCAAAGTACAAATCATTTAATATTTGAAAAAAAATGCATATTTCAGCAGACAAAAATGTACAGTGAAGTGTAAATTTTGATATTTTAAAGATAAATTTACAATAATTAATTCAAATAACAACAAGAAACAAAAAATAACAAAATCAGGAAAAGGAAAATTTTTCCCAAATCAGTTTATTTCATTAAAAACTCACAAAACTTTAACAAAAAACTGCAGGTGCTTCTGGTGAATCTTTGGTTGAAAAATGTTTGTGTTTCATTCAGTGCAGAAAATCCAGACATTTTACTCAAGTAAGAGTAAAAATACTTCATAATAAAATTACTCCAAGTACAGTGTAGTAAAAATACTCTTAAAAGTAAATTTTTTCAGAAAGTTTACTCAAGTAAATGTAATTGAGTAAGTCTGCTCATTCATTAATAACAAATAATCATTTTCACTTTTCTTATCATATCAGCTGACTGAGGTTCGCAGTTTGCTTTCATATGTGTTAATAAGTGTCTGTTTGTTAGAAATAAACAAATAAGTGTGTATGAAGGCAGAGCAGGAGCGTATTAGCAGTAGTGGACAGTCAGCAGTTTGAGGTGACGTTTCGCCAAAGCCCGGCTCCATTGTCTGCTGCTGCCGGGGGCTTTATCTGCGGCCCAGCAGGGCCTTGTTTCTGGGCTTAGAGCGGCTGGACTCTGGCTGTTATTCAGACAAAATGACTGCAAACTCACCACAAGCATGGCAGCTCAGCTGGCTGGTCATTTGTGATGATTTAAGTCTGAATTAGGAGGGGAACCGGAGACTTAAACTGTTTTATTTTTGTCTTATGTGGACTACAGGGATTTATTTAGTGATTTTTTTCTAAATAAATGGTTGTGTTAGTGCACTACCAGCAAAGCTAATTTCTCAACTTTGAACACTTTTAGCACTTAGCTTCCACAAAATAAATTTTTTAAAGCGCACATTTTTTTCGGCAGTTTTGTAATCTTGCAGATGGAAAACATTCAACAACATTTGTGTTGAAGTTTTGTTTCTTGAATGTTGAGGATTCAATAAACAAACATTCATGCTCTTATTTTGAAGGGGGTGATGATGGTTTACGTAGCAGTTCAGTTTTTTCTCCTAATTGTCTAGATAAGGTGAGAGATCATAATTATTGATTTATTGCAATCAGAGGACATACGAAACGTAAAATGTGTTATGAAAAAGCATTTTCTTACCTAACAAACTTTATGCTCACAAACAACTGTTGTGGTCTGGCTATTTGCTCCCTGCTCAAGCTATCAATCAAAGCTGCGTTTAGCTTTTTTGTGTCTTTTTCCCTCATTTTTGTTTTATTTTGTGGCATGAATCTTAAGTTCTTTGGTTGTTTTTCAACCTCGGAGGAAAGAAAAAGGTTATAAAATTTTGTTTCGTCTTCTATTTATGTCCAAAAGTTCATGGACGAAGTTTGCTCAAAAATGATAACTTTTTGACACAAACCTTCACTTTCCACTTTATTTTAAGACTTTAACTTTTTAAAATAGTTGTATTTCCCCTTTTTAATAAGAAATTGAAGGGGATAAATGAGGATTGATCTGTGCAGTTTGTGTGCAATAAGCCTCAGATAATCTGACTGCCGAGCAGCTGCTAGCTGAGTCATGTGCGAACGTTTCCTTTCTGCTGAAATCCTGAAAATCCTGTGGGTTTAAGAGACGGTGGCTCGGATGGATCAAACGGCGTTTCTTCTCATCATTCACGGCTTAAACGTCTCATCTTCAGCTCCTTTCTTCTTCTCTGCTGCTCAGAGGAATCGTTTGCTTGAAGACGCAAAACCTTCAGGCTGCCAAAATGGGAGCAGTAGCACAAATGAAAAACATGTAATGAAAAGCTTTGTGGTTTATTCGGCTTTGTGGTTTTTATTTAATTCATGTGAAAGACTAGCAGCCGCTCAACCACTGACCTACACAGATAAATGAGAATACAAAATGGGAGGATGGGAAAAAAAATGGAAAGGGCTAAATTTCCACCAAAAGAAATTTCAAGAAAAAACATAGAAATTTCAGAGTTTGAAAAGTATAAAAAAAAATGTCTGAAAAAACTCAAATATTTATATTAATTTCCAAAATTTTGTAGAAAAAAAACAATGAAATCTCTGAGTTTGGAAATGTTCTAGAAAAAAATGTGAAATTTCAGATTGTGTAAAGTTGTCTAGAAAAAATCTCAGAAATTACTAAAAATTCAATTTTTTCTAGCAAATGTTTAAATTGTCAAACTAAAATTTTCTTATTTTTTCTGTTAAATTTCTGCAATAAACAAAAAATTTTAATTTTTTCTTGCAAATTAAAATTCTTTTTAAACTCAAAGTTTTCTTTGTTTTTTCTAGAAATTTTTGACTTTTTCAATTCAGAAGTTTCTTACTATTTCCTACAATCAGCTTCGTGTCAAATGAAACTGAAATGTTTCATATAAGAGTCTTTTCAGTTCACGCTACCTAAAGACGAAGCAAAGAGATTAAATACTTCCCCTAAGCAAAAGGCTGCATTTTCTCTTTTTTTTTTTTTTTCTCAAACTTTAAATGGATTAGAATCAGCTGGAGTTCGGTTTTTCAGTGTGGTGGAGTTTGTTTCACCTCCAAGCCTCTGGCAGGTAAAAGTGTGAGCGAGTCAGAGAGGAGGAGCCACCGGTTGCTGTTTGCACCCTCGTCACCGCGTCTGTCCACCGGCAGAACGGAGCGGCAATTAAAGTGCAGAGTTAGTAAAACAATAAATAAAATGTAGAATGGGTTTGTTTTGACTTTCTGTGGAGGTTAGCCAATCCGATTTCAGGGTCAATTTAGTTGAAATTGAGTCTGAAATAACTGAATAATATAAAGTATTGATTTTAGTTTAAATACTTTTATTTATTACCAGTTTTGTCTTAATTATTACCTGTTAACAGAAGATTTTTCATCACTTCCTGGAAGAATCCTCCACACTTCCTGATGAAGGAAAATATAAATTAAAAATGCAATTCCTCTCATATTTGTTTATTCATCTTTTATTAGAAAAATCCAACTTTTAATTGGATCATGTTTATCCAGTGTGAGAAAAATGTTAGCTGGCTGCTTAAATTTTGAGAAGGCACCAAAGTTTGTGATGTTGTAAGTTTGTAGAAAACCTATCAGAACATTTGCAAACTTTCCCAGGACTCCCAGAAATAAGTGGTTTGTTGAGACAAGATGGCCGAATGTTGGCGTCAAAGGAGCGTTTTATCTTTGGCTCGGCGAATTTAAACCCCACTTTGCTCACCTCGGGTCAGACATGTTTACTGGTCTGCAGTCAGCAGAGACTGGGTGGGCTGAGGCGATTAGACACACCCAGAGCCAGGGGTCAACAGCTGACCCTCCAAAACGTCCACAACCAATTACAGGCAGCGACTGGGAGTTTAAACTCCGGCAGTGATGTCACGACTCCGGGGAGTTTATTCACCTACATTTCTAGTTTATTCTCTTAAATTTCTAACATTTATCTGCCAAACAGACACAAGGGAAAAATAAACCTGTAGCAACAGCGCCTACCAGTGTTTGAAATTTGCTACTGCACCCAGACACAGAAAAATAACTGGAAACTATAAACAGACACTGGAAAGGATTATATAAGCATTAAATGACATTTAATGCTGTTATAAATTGTCCATGAAACGTCAAACTATATAAATGTACTTCTGATTTGTTTTAAAACTTCAAACAATTGTATTTCTGTTAAAATAAACATTTTGGCTATGGAAAACTGAAACTGACATAAAAGAAAAATAAAAGCAGAAATACATAAATTGATAACCTTAAAATGCACCAGTTCATTTAAAAAAATTTAGATCTTTGCCTCATGTTTTGGAACTAAATTGACCTTCATATTTATTTATTTATTTATTTCAGTTTAGTTCTAACAACTTGGAAATAAGACAAAAATATCTCAGCAGTAACATTTCAGCAAAACATTGGCGCTTTTTTTGAGTTGATAATTCTTGAACGTTGATGAAAAAGTAGCTTTCCCAGCAGATCATTTTATTATGACAACACATTTCAGTCATGCTGAAACAAGAACTGTGTTGCTAGGTGACGGGCGGGGTCTGGAGGGGTTGCTAGGTAACGGCGCAGCGGCCGATGAACGTGAAATGTGAAATATTCTAGATCCAGAATATTTTCGTCAATATTAAATGATTTGTTGACTTAAACTCGGAGGTCTTTCTGAAAACTTGCGCGTTAGTTTTGTCTTATTTCCAATGTCATAAGATATTCACCAAAAATACTTTATTTTAACCAAAAGTACTCGGTTTTTCCAGTGAATAAGGGTTGACAGCTCTGTTTCAGGCCTGTCTGTATTTATTTATTGACTGGGTAAATCATGTTAAGAAACCATAAACTGTTGATGGACTTTGATTATTGTGCTAAAAAAATACCTCATTTCTACTCTGTGGCAGATGAATTAACGCCTTCATGTTTTTTCTTGGAGAAACTTGCAGAGAGACGGTGAACACGGTGTTTTTGTTTTTCACGGTGTTCCCAGCAGAGGCGGTTTTAAACAGAACACGGCCCCTGGACGGAAACATTTAATTAACAAAACCTTCCAAAAAAGCGTTAAAAGTGGTTTAAAAACATTAGATTTTTAAATTCCAGGCTATCTTTTCATTGTGAACTCCATGCAGTTTCTAATGATTTACCTTCATGTCCCTGCAAAAGCCGTCCTGCTTTTGGAAAACTGTTTTGCGCACCGAAACGCTGCAGCATCGGTTCTCTCCAAACATGGCGATTTCATCGAATAATCGGAGGAAGTCGGTCCCCGGTGGAGCGGAGCGGCGGTCGTCCCGGGCTGCGCGCCGCCATGTCCGCCTCGCTCCTCCTCAGGCGGAGGTTTGGAGGCAGAAACACCCGGAAGGTCTGACCGACCGCAGCAGCTGCACCGGATCAGCTGCTATTTCAGGGACTCTTTACCACAAAAGCCCCTGTAACCTGATACAACCGTATGTGATGCATTCAGATGAGCAGGAACTAGTTATAGTTACGCTCTGACCTTCACTTGAGTAACTTTTTTTTACTGTTAATTTGCTTAAATATACTAAATATTTAGTTGAGGATTTAGCTTGCGAACTAAACATTTAGCTCACAAGCTAAATATTTAACTTACAAATATATTGTAAACTAAATATTTAGCTTACAAACTAAAAATTTAGCAGTGAAAATATTTGGTTTGAAAAGTTTTTTTTGTTTTTTTTTTTTTAGCTCAAAACTAAATATTTACCTGGCCATTTAAGTTTTTTGTTGTTGTTGTAATTCATCTTAAATATTTAGTTTCCAACTAAGAATTTAATTTGAAAACAAAACATTTGCTGGAACTAAATGTTCAGTTTACAAACTAAACAAGTAGCCTGAAGCTAAATATGTAGCTCACTAATTAAATATTTAGTTTGTAAGCTCAATAGCTTGTGGCTAAACTGCCATTTGTTAAAATCTGTCCGAAAGATTTAGTTTGGAGCTCAATATTTAGCTTACAGCTAAATATTCCGTCCATCCATTTTCTAACACCCTTGTCCCGAGTGGGCTGGGGAGTCGACCTGGATAGGTCGACAGTCTGTCACAGGGCAACAACTAAATAGTCATTAAACAAATTAAATATTTAGTTTGAAATTGTGACATGAATAAAATAATAAAAAAACATGGTGAAAATATGAGTTTGAAAAAAAAAAAAAAAACCACCATTCTTCAGTCAGACTAAATAATCCAAATTATTGCTGTTGAGTTTTGACTATTGGTACTATTGGCACTCCATACTTTTATCTACATTTGAACTTTTTTCTATCTGAAATCACACATCACAGGTAAAAATGACAACACAGAAAATAGTTTAAGAACTTTTATCGAAATGATTTATTGATCACAGGCTGCTGCTGCAGATAATTATTGATATTCCCAGATATTTCATGAGATTATACCTGGGATTATTTGCTTTTTCAATCACATTACAACAAATATGTCAAACAGTAAATGTTGACCAGAGTTCAAACGAGTCCTGAAACTAAAGACTCTTGCTTTGCACACTTAATTTTAATTTATTTAACTACTGTGAAGTTGTAAAAAGAAAATAAAATGCACTCAGGTTCTGAAACAGAGTTTAAAAATCTCAGAACAGGAAAATTGCAGCAGATTAGGAAATAAAAACGCTAATTTCCACGTTGATATAGTCAAAAATAATCAGATTTTAATCCCTGAGTTGGAAAAACTCCCACTGATGGTGAAGTATGAAATGCTAAAGAACTAGATTATAAAATCCAAGTAACAATACATTTCTGTATCGTTATAAAAAACGAAAAGCATTGTTCTGTTACTAAAATCCATAAAAGCTACAAAATGTTTGAAAAAGAGACACAGAAGAAAATGTTTGGCCAAAATGCTTTGTCAGCGTTTCACAAACATCAATGTGTTTTAAGTAACAGACCAACTAAAAGTATCGCATAACTGAGAAATGGAACGAAAATAATTCCTTAATATTGATGAAAAGTGACCAGTTCTATTGGTAGCTTAGTTCACTAATGAGACATTTTCCCCATTGAACTAGACCAAAAATACGAGGTGAGATTTTGTGTTTTTGCAGTGTACAGATGTAATTTGCAGCATAAATACCCAAAGTTTTAAGGTATTTTTGATTTACTATGAACGACCTTACAAATAACTTTTCAGAAATATATTGCAGTGTTCAACACATAATGGCGCTGAGAAAAATGCACACCACACTTTTCAGATTTTTCTGAGTGAAAAAAAAAAGAACTTTTTTTCTTTCCCTTTCACACTTATGCTGTTGAAATCCCAGCGAGGTTGTCTAAAACCTCCACAAAATGTGGAGTGGAAAAGTAATTCAAGGAGTAAAAATTGTTCTGTGCTTCCAGCTCACCAGAACCAGCGTTCACCGGGTCCAAAGCCCAGGAGAACCTGAACGCCACACGTCTGCAAACGAGTTCTGGCGTGAGGAGATCAGCAGACGTGTTTGAGGTTTGCACCGTGCCTGATGGGGGCGCTGTAGGCCGAGTCCCAGTCCCGCTCAAAGACGGCCTTCAGCTGGGATTGGACGGTCGGGTCCGGCGAGTCCATCTGGTTCACGACCAGCGCCGACCCGGCCGTGTTCAGGAAGTAGTCCCCCGACCAGTTAGACGTTCCTGAGAAAAAAAAACACATATTTATAAATATATTTCATTTCATCCATTTAACTCTCTTTAAGAAACTGAAATCTCTCTGGGAGTTTAAAAATAAAATCACTTTTTCTTCTTCCCAAATTTGATTTCCAGTTGTAAATGTGACTTATCATCCTTGAACCGGTTAAGGCAGATTTATGGTCTACACAAAACATGTTCATCACATTTCTTTTGCCCACAATCATCCGGAGTTAATGAGATTTCAGCTGTTTTGGGGCGTCCTGTCGCTTTAAATCGAGGTAAGCTGCTGCAGGCCACACCACCGAAACTCAACGTTTACACTCGCTTGGAATTATGCAATCTTCGTACGTCTGTGAAAAGCACAAGTTGAGCCTCCTGCACAACCAATAAGAATACAGAAAATGGTTTCCCACTAGCAAGTCAACAACAAAATACTTGTGCCACAGGTCTCACCAATATACGCCACTTTGTCGGTCACCATGTACTTGTTGTGGTTCACTCTTGCGTAGGGAATCTCTTTCTGCCTCAGGTCGGCGGGAACCGTAAACAGCCTCTGAAAAACCGTCACGGTTACCGTAGCAACCAGCCCAGCGTCCCGCGGCTGTGTCCTTCAGGAGGAGGCGCCACTCACCACCTGGACGTCCAGCTTGTTTCTGTAGTCGTGAACCGAAGCCAGAGACTTCAGGAAGGGAAGCATGACGGGCGGAGAGTGAGGCCAGCAGCTGATCAGCAGGCGAACTTTGACCTTCCGCTCGTACGCAGACCGCCTCAGCTGCGTGTCGATGTCGGCCCAGTACCTGCACACAGCGCAAAATATCAACCCGAAAACGGAGGCGACTATTTTGTGAAATTACAGTGAACAAGGCAGATGGAATGATTTTCACATTGATCAACTGTAATGAGTTTTAAAAACTAGACGCACAAGTTTGCATTTATTCGTAACATCAAAATTATGATGAAGTATTAGCTAACAAAAAACTTTAATACCAGAATAAAGACATAATATTGCACAATAAAGTCCTGAAATCAAGAGAATTATATTTTTAACAGAACTAAATTGCAATATTACAAGGATAAAATCTTTATTTTTCAAGAATTATGTCGTAATATTGACAGAATAAAGTTGAATTGTGGTAAAATGAGGAATATTGTACATCTTATTTAGTTATACTTTAGTACAGGTTTTATGAATAATTAAATACTAAATCTGTTCACACATCATCAGATTATTATCAGCATCAGTTTGTGTTTGCTGCTGATAATCTGACTAAATTTTGGCTGATTTTAGCCTTTCAATTTGATCGATTGGGTTGAAAACTGAAGACATGGTGGATCAAAAGTTATCAAAATTAAATATTCTAACTTTTATTTATTTACTATTTTTTTCATTATTTTCTTTTTCATTTCTTCTTGGCTACAATGATCCACATGATGCTACCGCTAGTGTTGCTAAAATCCACTCAGCTTTACCTTTTCGGGTGCGTATACTCCGTAGTGGGCAGGTAGTTCATAACAGCGATGTAGATGAACTCCTCTGCGTCATCAATCACGCTGAGAAGCGACTGAAGATCCGGAGTCCTGCCGGCGGCGCAGAAGGACAGAGGAGAGCTCTGAACGGCAGAGGAGAGTTAGCGAAACAGGAAACAGGAAGTAGGAGTCTGGTGTTACTGGGATAAAAGCTGATCCTCACAGAGAGGTAAACGCTGGACGGCGTGCTGTTCAGCGGCAGCTGGAGCGGCGTGTCTTTGTTGTACAGCGTGGAGAAGGTGGACGGCCACGGCGACGGGATGGACTCGGTCCCTCCAACCAACCAATAAGCTTCAAAGATCTTCTCCAGGTCTGAGGCCAGGCAGCTGCAGTTGTAGACGACGGCTCCCAGCTCCTTCACCTGGACAACCGTGGAGCCAAAATGTTTCACAGGAGAATCTGAGGCTGCGTTCACACCAGCCCTGTTTAATCCACTTTAATCCAGCTCCAGTCCATCTGCCTACAAGGTCCGGTTCGGTTGTGGAGGCCTGAATCGAACCAAAGAGCGAACTCTGGTTCACCTACAAACCCTGGTCTTGGTTCAGTTGAAGTGAACTCTGGTTCGGTTCAAATGCACATGTGAACGCCAAGCGGACCAGAGACCGCTCCAAAAGCAGGAAGCGGACTATAGCACAGGGGATTCTGGGTAAATACACCCAAAAGAAGCATGGTAGGGTAGCGCTAGCGTTAGAAATAACTTTTGATGTTTAACCAAAGAGAAAATCTACAGCCGCTAAAATCTGATGTTTACATTTCAAGAAGGCAGATGGGCTCGGCGTCGTCTTCAGCGGTTTTCTGTGTCTGATCCTTCAGTGATTCTTGGTGCAGCGCCCACTTAAACTACGGGACACTTAAACTACAACAATAAAATAACATTTCAAGAAACTTAAGTCTAAATCTTACCACGCTAATATTCATCTGATATTGATACGGTATCAATATTATTGATATTTTGTATCGATCCACCCATCTTCACTACTTGCTGCGTTCTTGCTGGTTGTGCAGAAGGCTCTACTAATGCTTTTTAGAAGGATATACAATTGTATAATTGCAGCCATTTTCTCTCTAAAACAGCTTAAGGTCGAACTGAGCAAACTGAAATCTCATTATCTCAGAATGTTTTAGTGGAAAAATGTAATGAACATGTTTTGTATAGGCCAGAGGCCTGTCCAGAGCAGGCAGTCTGGCTGTACCTGCGTCAGGGACCTCCAGTCCATGTTGGCGCTGCCGATGTAAATGTGCTTCTTGTCGACGACCCAGAACTTGGTGTGAAGAACCCCGGTGGTGAGCGCCCTCATGTTGACCGTCCTGACCTCGGCGCCTGAAACACACCTGGGCTTTAGCAGGCGCTCTTTGGTAATAATCACATTACAGCCAATTACTCTTAAGATACGCCAATAGAAGTGAGGTGAGGGGAGCCTCAGTTATAAACTGATTTTTCTGTGAAGAGAAACTGCAAAGTGATTGCAAAAAGTTTCCTATTTGTGGATTTTTTTGTTGTTGAAAAAGCTGAAATATTCGAAAGAAAATGCAGCAGGAGAATCTGAAATACCTGGGAGAAATGCTAGGGCCATTCGTTTCGCTTGGTGCCGATTGGCTGAACGCACGAGAGGAAATGAGGGAAAATGTAGCGCTTAGCGCTAAGATGGTTTCCTTCCAGAGTGTATCAATGCGCATCAAGGAATATTTGGTGTTTTAACTATTAAAAAAGGCAGCTTTCATCAATTTTAGAGTGAATTTTAAATATTCACAAGCCTTAGATATTTATTCACTTCTGAATAAATATATGGTTTATAAATGTAAAAACATATAAAGTCATACTTTTATAAATCACAAAAAGGGCTTAATTGTTTTAATTAGTGGTTGGACTTGATCAAAATTTTAATTAAGTTAATTGCTTGTAATTAATTAATCACGATTTAATAAAGCTATATATCAACCACATTTAGGTTACTCCAGCGTCTTTATGAGCTTTTCTACAGACTGATCTGGAATCCCTCTGAGATAAATATTCAGAAAAGAGTTTGCTGCTTTGATTTTGATAATGTATTATATATAACAAAGTGACAGTATAATTAGCTTGTGCACTTTTTTTTATAGAATTCAATCTCTTAAAGGGAAAGCGCCAAAAACGTTGCACTTCAAATTAAAAACCAAACATTAACTGCGAGGGTTTTGCAGCTGAAGGTAGATGAATCACCTGAATCGTTGAGCAGTTTGAGGTCAGCTTGAGGTTTCCCCTCCTGCGAATCGACCGCAACCCGAACGTGAAGCTTCCCGGAGAGTTCAGCCAGCCGCTTCAAAACTTCCTCCCCCTGCGCAAACAGAAACCGTCGTCACACACTACACTGCAAAAACCAGGAAATCCCACCAAGTATTTTTTGGTTTAATTTCTAGTGTGACCCAGAAAACTTGAAATAAGACAAAGTTGAAAATAACTTCAATAGAAATAGGAGCTTATTTTAAGTCAGTGTTTTCTTAATATCGATGAAACGGTTCGAGTTTCATTTGAAGAATGAGCCGCTGAGCCGTTACCTAGTAACCGCAGCCAAGCCCCGCCCGTTACCTAGCAACCCCAGCCAAGCCCAGCCCGTTACCTAGCAACCGCAGCCAAGCCCAGCCCGTTACCTACCAACCCAGTTCTAGGTAACGGGCTGGGGTTGTTTCACATAAAACTAGGAGAAAAATGTTTTTGTTATGTACCATAAAGAAATGAATAACTTAAAACAAACTCTGATATTATGGAGAGAAACATCAATATTTTGAATGTTTTTTTTTTATTCCCTATTCGATAAATATTACATCAATTTAGCATAAATGCTGACCTCATACCGACTCATTTTAGACGGTGTGGGAGGAGATTTTATCATCAGATAATATATTTTTTCAGCACAATCTTCTCTTTTATTATAAGAAAATATTTAAGATTTTACATTAATTACATTAAATTTAATTTTTTCCCACAGTTCTTATGGTTTTTTTTTGCAACTGATAGTTTTTTTTGTGTGTTTTTTGTCTTTTTCTTGCTATGCTAGCTTGAGGAGCAAAGCGGCTTGATGAATTTGTCTAGTAGCCAATCAGAGAGAGAGCATAAAAATAAGATTTAAATAAATTATTTTAACTTGTATTTTACTTTTAAAAATTATGAGAAAAACTTTAAGATTAAAACAGGTAACATGGATTTAATCCTCTTTATTTTTCCATGCAACTTTCTGAGGTGCCACAGCGCCCCCTGGCGGCCTCCACTTTGAAAAACACTATGCCATTTATACTAAAAACAATATAAAGTTCTGTGTAATATTTAGTGTTTTTGCAGTGTAAAGGACCGTGGGTTGGCTCTGACCTGAGAGGCTGAGGGTTCCTGAGTGCCGGTGTCCTCGTTAGTGAGCGTCCAATAGAAGGAGGCGATGTCGACGCTGCTGCGCGCCTCGCTCATCAGGCGGACCCACGCCTGGAAGATGGAGGGGTTGCTGGTGCTGGAGTTGAACTCCATCCCCTCAGGGATGCTCTCCACCAGAACGATCCTGACGGGGGTGAAGGACAGGAAACATCCCAGAAATTACAAACCGTCACAGTCGGGTCCACAGAAACTCCAGGTAAAGGACCTTCCACCTGGGAAACCTGACATTTCTTCTAGCAAATTTAATCAGGGAATATTCAAGGTTTTATGTATTGGAAATATGTCAAATGAATCTCAAAATGTAAGATTTTCTTTGGAGCAAATTTACAAATTTTTCTTCCCTTTTATCTCTAATTTTAAGTAGAAAACACAAAGCTTTTTTTTTTAGTGTTCACACTTTCTAAATTTTTCCATTTTTGTCAAAACCTGAAACTTCAATGTGTTTTATTTGTATTTTAAAATACAGACAATGTAAATGTCGGCTTGATTTGATGTTCTAATTAAAATGTTCGCTCCGCTAACACTAAAGCGCTACACCAAAATAGCATTAGCGGGAGGAAGCTAATGCTAAAATGCTAACGTCAGACAGGTTGACTCCCACCACGTCAAAGATGTTTGTTCACAAAGCAGCCAAGTAAATTGGCTGCTTTGTGTGCTAAGTGTTTAGCAGTGTTTAGCACACTGATAAGTGTTTAGCAAACTTAGCAGAAGCTAAGTGTTTTTTTGTTTTAAATATCTAAAATGCTAACAAACTGGTGGGATAAAATCTTTACTGTTTTTCACTTCATATCGTTGTTTTGTTTATTTTGAGGGATGGTGACAAAACCCTAAACGAGTTACTCAACAAGTTGTTGCCAGGCAACCAAACAGCGACTAAGTTAGTTGATTCCACCTACTTAACTAAACATTTCAGGTAGCTTGTCCTCTGCCTACATCTCCCAGAATGCCATGCGGTTCTGGATCAGTGCTCGTTGAATATCCTATTATCTATTGATATTTAAGCAAACATATATGTATCTTTATTGAGTTATTTTCCAGCATTATTAAACCGCTAAGTGAAAAAGTAGCTGCGCTATTAGCGCATTACTGCTATTGTTAGCGTCTTTGCTTACTTGCAGGGGTCTGAGCAGGACTCCACCGTCTCCTGAAGGCGGCTGCTGATGGAGGCAGGATGGTGCAACGTTGACCCTGCCGACTTCACTGACCCCGCCGACCCCACCGACCTCGCGCTCAGGATGTTGTAGAGCGCCATGGCAGCCAGAAGCACACAGGCCACGGCGGCCAGAGCGATCTGACACCTGGCGAACTGACGGGGAAACGGCTGCAGTTATTTATTTATCTATTCTGTCCTGAATCAGAGCAACAGACTGAATCCGAGGAGAAACTCACCAGCTGTGCTCTGCGGGAGAATTCCTGCCGCCGTCTCTCCGGATCCACCATCTGCACACAAATTCACTCAATTACACTCAACTGCGTGGGGATTTTCATATGAAGCTGGAAACTACAATCAACAATACGGGTTAGATGACACTTTAGCTTTGTGAGAAGTGAAACCAGTTACGTGACTGAAACTGGAATAATAGCTCCCGTCATTTCACATTTTCATAATTTATCAAATCAATAACTTCCTGTTTCAGCAGAATGAACTCATGACTCTTAATGAAACATGAAATACACTTAAAAAACAAGAAGTAAGAGGTTTAAAATGCTCTAATACACAGAATCATTAGCATATTAAAATATTTTAAATGATTTACTTAGACAGATCGAGATTTTAATCAACAGCAGCTCATTAGTATTCATTTAGATCAAACATACATTCTAGAAAATATAATGAATGTATTGTACTGTATTGTAATGTATTATAAATCCAGGAACGGAACTACAATCATGTTCAATAAATTAAATATAAGTTCTAGTCTTTGTCACATTAAAAGTACCATTAGAAAATAACAACCCTTAAGCAAGTATTAAGAGTAATTAATCTAATCAAGGCTACATTTCTGTTTTTAAAGATACATATATTGAATTTTAAATGCCACGTTTTCATTAGCCGAAAGTGAAAAATTATCATAATTATCTGAAATAAAGGCTGTCAAACATAAATCTGTGTGTATTAAATCAACATAATGTGTTTTAATGACTGATAAAGTTAATAACATCATTTATTTTTTCAGTAATATTCTAATTTATTGTAATGCCTGAAGAACATGGTTACCTGGTTATAGGTGACGTCCAACTTCATGTTTCTGTTTCTGTCCAATATTTCCCAAAGATTCTGAGAGAAAACATGAAGAAAATAAAAAATATTTCACATTTTTAACTAAAACAATAAAAAAATCTGAATAAAAAACCCCAAAGAGAGTGAGAACAAAACAGAAGCAGTTCTATTCTTTCCAAACACGGCAAACAGAAGCTTCCAGGCGTTTGAAACACAAAGATGGTCAACAAAGACACATAGCTTGTTTTGTTTTTAGATTTCCAGGCACAGAGTCATTTTTTAACACAATCAAGTAACCATGTTACCTGCAGTTGTTGTAAAAATGCTACACAGAAAACATGACTTAAAAGAAATTTGACTTCCTGATTCAACACCTTGAAATTGGGCCTCTGTCTCTTTAAGAAGCTCCTGCTCTTTCTGAAACGCCACCTTCACTATCTCTATAGCGCGAAAGATGCAGAATGTATAACAAACATGTTTTAAAAAACTGTCACTGTTATGACAGTATAATCTGTGCAAAAATGTAACTCCTCTGTCTTCTCTCAGTTCCGACCAATCAGAGCAGGGAGGCGGGTCTTAGCGCTGTCAGTCACCTTCTGTGCAACCCTACAGCTAGCATAGCTTGTTGTGAATGCGATGCCATCTGTTAGCATATGGCAGCAGATAAACGACTTTTCTGTAAGTTGTTTCTTCACCATTAGCACATTTAGCAATGAGTACACGAGGATGATTGACAGTGTTAAGCCCCTCCTCCTGTCTCTGAGCTGCTGCTGGCTAGTCTGAAGGATTTCTCAAACATGCATGAGAGAATCAAATGAACACTTCAGGTTTTTTTTGATTGTGGAACATTGTCATATTATGTGAAGCTTGAAAAGAGTTAATTTGACATAATTCTGCCCGGTTTAAGGAAGTGGGGAAGTTCAGATGCTGACAGCAGGAATGTGGCACTTTAAAAGCCCCGAGGCGGCAGTCACGAGAGAAACATGTGAGGCATCTCTGCAGCTGGAACAGGACCAGTGCAATTAGCTCAAACTGTTCTTCAGAAATCAAACATCCTGCGATCCTCAGGTTATTTTAAAAAACATATTATGATCCAGCTCCTACTTCTGCTAGAATCTAATATTCTACTTCTATGCCGTGAACAGGTTTGGTGAGAGGAATCTGTTCTCCTTTGATGTGTTTATCTAAATGACTGATGTGATGGAAATTTTTTCAAGTTTTGAAAATGCACTAAAAAAACCCAACATTTTACCAAGTAATTTTGGTCTAATATCTTGTAACACTTGAAATGAGACAAAACTTACTTACAAGTGACTTTTCAGTAAGATACAAACGCTTGTGTAAAGTAAACAATTCCTTAATATTCACGATAAATGTCAACTTCCACAAGACATTTTTTTCCCCATAAGTGAAATAATCGGCCAGTGGAATTAGAATTTGGTTGCTAGGAGACGGGCCAGGATTACCGTTACCTAGCAACAGATTGGTTATGAAATAAGTGGAACATAGAAAATTGACTTCCTGATTCAACACCTTGAATCAGGAAGTCTTTATAAAGTACTGGAAGCAGTACTTTAAAAAAATCAATTATTTACCTTAAACAAGCTCATATTTCTTGCTGAAAGGTTATTTGAAAGTTAGTTTTGTGTTATTTTAATGTACTAAGACATTTGCACCAGAAACTAAACCAAAAATACTTGGTAAGACTTTGTGTTTTTGGAGTCTGTAACTTTACCTTGCTACCCGTAACCTTAATCGTAAGTCTTCCCTGGGTAAAACCGCATTTCTTTACCTGTTGAGCATAGTACAGTACAAACACTCAGTCCTGTGACAGCTATTTGCTAACTGATTTAAATAAAATAAAAAAAATGCTTTATTCATTCTAAAATCATAACTCATTTGATCTTCAGAGAGTTACAGTGGACAGTGAGAAGCATTTCCAGTAGCAGCCATTGGATCCAACTGAAGACTGTGAGTGTCTCATGACTGTCATCACATGCTAACAGCTCAATTTCCAAGCAGAATAAATCATATTTTACAGTAATACGTTCTGAGTGACGTCATCAATTGTTGACGAGCACTTTATAATCTTTGTCTGGTTAAAAATCAGAAAGACATTGGAGTTGGGGATCGGATCCTAAACAATATAATCGATGGAGGAAATGGTTTGAAATCTTCTTTTTTAACTCCTGCTGGGTTTGGGGGCCAAAGTTCAGGTATTAAATTAGTTTTTGAGTAGTTAATCAGTTAAGTATAACTCCCAACACATTGTTTACGAACTGGAACCAGGAAATCCCAAATTATTTTACAGCTCAAATAATTCACATGTTGTTTACACTGAACTGAGGAACGAAAATCAAAACAAAGGAACTATGATTAGTTTTTCTGACTTGTGATAATCGGCTGCGAATTGACTCAAAAGCTGACTGCATTTGGCAGTAAGTGAGAAACATCCGCTTCACCTTATAACTATGAATTAATCTAAAGTGAGGAAAGCAGCTGTCATTGTTTACGTGAGATCAGAGGAACGAAAGTCGCTGACAGAGCAAAACCATAAAAAAACTAACTTTCAGTTAAAAATAATGATTAAAAACTCCCAACTCACCAGTTAAAATGCGTTAGAAGTCTTTGGAGAACTGCGACTATGTGTTCTCTTTAAACACAATGATGGCTAAATGCGCGTTTAACTGACAACACATTGAAAAGACAGAAGTTAAGCGCCGTATCTGTCACAGTTCACTGCTAGCTTCATACAGAACCGACAACAGCGAGCTGGTCATGTGATCCGGCGAAGCAGCCAATCAGAACTGAGACTGCACCGTGACGTAATCCACTATTGACAATATCACTTTTGACCACATGAGGCCGCTGTTTTACACTACTCGATCTTGGCTGCACTTTTGGATAGTGAAAGGTGGGCTTTAAATATGTATATATTTCCATGAAATAAAACGAAATCAAAAGAAATATTTATATATTCTGAACAAAATGGTCCTTATTTTTTTTTCACAGGGGAGGGGTATTTTTAAAAACATTGTCCAGCAGTGGAAACTATATTTACTTTGCAAACAATACAAAATAATTCGTGTTTCTTTAAAAATTATGACAAATTTTGTGTAGGAGATTATAAATCAGCTTTTTCCAAAGCATTATGTAGCTTTCCACAAACTACATGTAAATTTTCTCTTCTTTCCAGAAAGAAAATATCAAAATATAAAAACAAATTTTAGTTTTTAAAGTTTAAGTGCCCAAATTGTCAAAATAAAAAATATTTTTATCATCCACTGGAAAAATATGGACGTTTTTCTTTATTTTAAAGGCAAATAGTACAAAATAAAATGGCATTTCTTTATAAATGACAGCAAATTTCTGGTAGTAATTATAAATTGTCTTTTTTCAAAGCGTATGTAGTTTTTTAAACGTCAGTATGTTAAATTTTCCTTCATTCTGGAAAAAAAACATCTAAAAATAAAACAGTTTTTTCAATTTGTAAATGTTTCAGTGACCAAATTGTCAAAATAGAAAATATTGCCATAATATTTCTGCAAAAGATTTATTTTTCTTTATTTTAAAGTATTTACAAAATAAAATGCAATTGTTCTTCTTTTTGAAAGAAAATATCCGACAATCAACAAAAATCTTTACATTTTCAATGTTGAATTTCCAAAACAGAAAATATTTCCATGATCATTTGCAAAACAATTTCCTTATTTTAAAGGGCAACAATACAAAACAACATGAAGATTCTTTAAAATGACAACAAATGTTCTTTTTTTCAAGCTTTACATAGACTCTGATGAAGCATTATTGAGCTTAATTGAGGGCAAAAATCCAGTTTTATTTCTAGATTAAACTGCAGAAACACGTCACTTCCCGTGGCGACCAGCAGGGGGCACCAGAGCGCAGGAATAAACCGCTGAAGCTGGAGATGTTTCGGTTAACAGATGAGGTCATTTCCACCAGCAGGTAACAGAAACATCCAGGTAAAACAGAGGAATGCGCCTTTATTTAAAGGTGATGAATGGCCAGTTTGCTTTTGTTGGCGGTGAAACCAGCAGATTGATAAGAAAGAAAGAAGAAGAGAAATTCCAGGTTCACACATGCAAACACACCTGCTTCCTTCAGGTTACAAACCAATGAAATATCAAGCTGAAGGTGTGTAGCCACAGAAACCAGGTCAGAAAAAAACCTAGACAGTTTTATTATTTTACAGCAACACAGACAGACTTATAGTGAGGCAATAAAACACTGGCAGGTTTCTCTTCTGCAGCAAAGTCATCTTTTACCGTTATTATCCCCATTGAGTCTCATATTTTTGGGGATAAATTTGACGTGTTTGTTTCCATCTTTTTAAAGCGATTTTTTCCGTCTGTTTTCCTGACAGCGTTGCTTTCAGGTTGTAGGCGTGTTTGTGTCCCTGTGACTCTGTGATTGATCCAGAACTCAACTGTGGCTCAACTTTTATTACCAACCCAACTTCCTGTTTTTTTTTTTTTTTTTAATCCATTTCTGATTCTTATGATACGTTTGTAAAAGTTTACATGGAAACAAAATGTCCTTAAACACAACCAGAGCTAAAATAAGACATTAAGCTGGTATTTTAGCAGAGTCAGAGGCGTTTTTAATAAATACGAGTCGGTTGATATTGTTTTATTTCTATTGTGTGAGGATTATTTATGGCTGAGATGGCCATAAAACCCGGTGACATCACTACAGCAGGCTGTAATGGCTGGTGACGGTGAACATGGAAACAGGAACTATTTTAGGCCACTGCTTTGTTGTTCCAAAGAGATCATTTTTTTCACTTTCTTCTCATTTTAAACCTAAAATAAATGCTTTAAAGTAAACATTTCTGATCTGAATGAATGCTAGGTGAGACAAGAAATGTGGAAATTAAGACTTTTTACTCTTTTTCTGTTACAATAAACCCCAAAATGTCCATAAGTAGAAGTTCTGAGCTGCTGCAAACAGAAAATATAAATTTTTCCACTAAAATGATAAAAAACCGATGGTATTCATGCTTTTACTCTCAATCAAAAGTATAACCGAAGTGCTTTATTGTTTGTTTAGTTCAACGACGGAGTGCTTTTTTGGGGTGTGGCAGCACAACACAGCTTTATTCAGTTATTTATTAATTAGTTTATATCAAATGAAATCAACAGAAATGGCCAAAGTGTTGCATAAATATAAGAAAAAAGATACTCTGTGCATAATTTTACTTAGAAATAAACCACAACTGATTAAAAATGAGCAAAACTAATTCAAAAGTAAGTTTCCTAAAGTTCTACTCTAAAAAAAAAGTTAAAACAAAATTTGAAATTTGTTTTGGTTTTTAGTGAAAAACCAAAGCAAAGAGAGTTGAGTTCACATCAAATTTTAAATCGATGGAGAAAAATAAAACCTAAATTCCTGGTTTGGGTCTGAATAATATTTCAACGGTTCGAAACGGGATTAAAAATTTGTTGACCAAAAATGAGCGTCTGATTTAAAAAAAATAGATTTTACAGTGCGGAGTCGTCAGGACTCAACTATATTTAGCTTTTGCATAACAATCAAATATAATATTTAAAAACATGTGGAACATAAATTAAAATGGGCCCAAGATGAATCCCTGAGGGACACCACAACTTACAGGATCTCTGGAGAATTTTCTACAAATATTTATGAAATAAGCACTAAAACACGTCTTCTTTTATTTTACTGGTTGTCTGTTAAACCTTTATGTGTCTCTAATGTTTCATTTGATCAAATATGTGTTTTCTGACTGTAAATTTGGTTTCCAATGGGATATAATAAACAGGACAAAACAGATTTCTATTTAAATTTGTTTTAAAAGTTTTTACAACCTTTTGTAAGTGTTGCATTTCAAATATGGTAGAAAGCAAATCTGAAAAAAAAACACTGAGTTATGTTGGTGCAACTGATGAAAATGCTTTAATTTCACAAAGCCACCTACAAAATGTTGACAAATATCTAAAAAATAAAGCAAATTTTACAATTTTTAAATGTTTAAGCAACCAAACTGTCAAAGTAGAAAATATTTCCATCATCATTTTGCAAAATATTAATATTTTTCTTTATCTTAATTGTCAACAATTCAAAATAAAATGGTGGTTCGTTAAAAATTACAACACATTTTCTGTAAATTGTCGTTTTTCAAAGCGTTACGTTGGTTTGCACCATAAATATGTGGATTTTTATCTTATTTATGGAAAGAAAAGATCTATAATAACACAAACTTTTAATTTTTTACATTTTTAAGTACCCAAATTGTCAAAAAAAAAAAAAAATCCCAATAAACTGTTTTCTCTAGTGATGCAACTTTAGGCCGGCAGCGTCGTCCCGGACCAGTTAACAGGTTTAGTACCTCTGCTGTTAACTAAACAACAGCTTGTATGATAAGCCTCTTAAAGCAACATGCGTTCACACCCACATCAGGTAACACTCTGACTCATGTGTTCCCGTTTAGGGGCGGAGACAACGCAGGAACAAAGAAACATTAGTCTACAGCATTGATCCGTTGTTCCCTCTCTCTCTCCGTCTTTGCCTCCAGGATCTCCGGAAAGCTGCTCACCTGTGCAGTTAAAGGATGCAGAGACGGAAGCGGAGCGCGCCGCTATAAACCGGAGCCGCCGCCCAACTGGCTGTCAGGTGTGCCTCCGAATGGCATTCCTGGATGATGTTCCACAAGCAGCAGACGGCGGCTCGGGTGTCATAAACACCTGTTGCTACGGCGACGTGCGGCTCCAACACACAAGATCCACCACAAAGCCCGATCGATTGTATTTGTGAGCGGATTTAAAGTGGCAGCATTTAGTAAAATTGACTTTTTTTTAGTTTTACATCAAGTTATAATGCAACAAACACAAAATGTTGCTTTGATTCTTTCATGCACGCTTGAGAAATCCTTTAGTCTCCATGGCAAACATTCAGTTGAGCTAAATGCCTGGTTGGACCTAGCTCCTAAATGCCCCTCCTCCCCAAATCAGCTCCTTCAGACTAGCCAGTAGCAATTAGCAAACACCTGGTGCATCTGCTGAGCTCATCAGAGCAGCTACTTCTCAGTAGCTGCACGACAGTGATCCAATGAAAACTGAATTTTTGTTCCATTTCTGTTCCATTTCATTGAAAACGTGTAATCCTTTCGTCACACCACTGGTGGGTCCGGGTCCAGTCTGTTTGTCTAGAAAGTCCAGTTTGTTTGAGAGGTGTGAACGTGCGATGGAACCGAAGAAGCTAACTGGTCCGTCTACAAACCTCAGTCTGGGTTTGGTTGAAGTGAACTCTGGTGCGGTTTGAATGTGAATGCCAAGTGGACCGTGGACTGCTCCAAAAACAGGAAATGGAGTATAGCACTGGGCATTCTGGGCTAGCCTAGCGCCAGTGCTAGAAATGGCTTGTGGTCGTTAGCAAAAGACAAAAGAGAAATCCTAAAACTGCTAAAATATGACACTACTCCATTTTTGTTTATATTTTGTGTTCTCACTTGTAGGCGTGTCACAATAACAGATTTTGCTGGGCGATATATTGTCTCAAAAATTATTGCGATAAACGATAATATTGTTTCAAGACTTTTTTACATTGATTTAATGGAAATTACGTAATAATACATGCGATTTCTTGCCAAAGATACACTTTGCTTTCAAAAGACACTTAACACTGGGACTGATACACAAAATAAATAAAACAACCAAAACCAAAAATAAAATAGATTCTTAGTCTCCATTAACAATAAATGTACTTGAATAAAAACTAAACAACATAAAGCCAAAGTGGAAATAAATACTGCATTCAACCAAAAGAGTGCAGATTATGAAGTCTGTATAGTATATTGCCCTTCGGTAATCATTAGATTTAAATAGAGAAAACATCCGACTGCCTGATGCAATAGTTCAAACTACAGGATTTTTTACCCTGAACAACAATCTTAGAACGTTCTTCGTTCTGAGATTGTCACTAGTGTGTTACGGTAGATGGTTGTGCCGCTCCGATCTAAATCAAGGATTTGCCCAGACTGGGAGAGTGACGCGGCCTGTTGAATGTGACCGGTAGCCAATCAGAAAGCGCGGATTCCCCTCCTGCTTTCTGAGGGGAAACATGGAGGGAATCCCGAACAGCTGACACGGTGCAACCCGAAGTCCAGCAGACATCGGAAACAACATGAATGTTTATTCAACAGTTCGTGCAAAGAAAATATAAATAACTGGGGGAGGAGTTGGAGCGAAATTTCTACCAGAAAACCCGGTAACTTTTCAGCTGTTCTCTGTTAACGTGACATAAATAGTAATAATGATTTTCATTCAGTCAGCCTGACACTCGCTACATGCATTGCAGGTAGATTGTAGTAAGGAATTGATTAATGCCTGGTTTCAAAATTAGTGAACTGGATTTATTATTTTGTGTCCATTGCTGGACACAACATGGTTTCGATCGAACCGTTTTACCGAGGATTTCTGTCGGCTAATGTGTCTCTCAGGTTTTGATGATGGGCCGACAATCCGGTACATAAGATGGTGCAGCGCGCTGGGCATTACACTAAGGAAGTAAGGAAGGGAGGAAGTGGAGAGCACCGGAGTTGAGCCTTTTTTCATTGAGTGTCATCAACAGTAAGAGAAAAAGGCAGGAAAAAACGATATACTCGATAATTAAAATGAGGTCGACAGTTTTAATTTGTCGTGCGATTAATTGACTTATTGTTTATCGCAACAGGCCTACTCGCTAGCTGCATTTCCATTGTCAATATATTTGAACAATTTGACATTTCGAAAATACATTTTCTTAATGGAAACACGCCATATTTCACAAAACTGCAACGGCAACACTTTTTTGCATCACGAGTTACATGATCAACAATAGGATGTTACTACTGACAGAAACGTCAAAGAAGACGACAACAGGAAGTAGTGGGATGATGGAGAAACATGTTTATTACTGACTTGTAACGTTAATTGGTAGCAGTAGAGTTGATAAAGTAGAGAAATATGCTGGTGAAAAATTCCTTGAAGTTATTCCACAGTAAACAGGTGTGACGATATAATCCGGTTTAAGGAGTAAAAGTTGCTGATTCTCCTTTGACTCACCTGGACAAAAGCAGGTAAAAAGCCAAAACAGGGAGCAAGCTGGAGCTGTAACGTACAAGGGTCGGACTCTGCAACACAGCCGATAAATTAGAGCCCAGAAATGATGACAACAAATTGATTTTGACAGAGGGCCAGTTCGTTCTGTTCCCCTTCAACTCACGTCTGCCTGGGCTGGACTGCATGACCAGGTGTGGGCGATCCTGGTCACAGAGTGTGTGGATGTGGATGTGGGGGTTGAAAAGGGCAGAAGAACAAGCTGTTTGCCCAGAGATGAACTGCTGAACCACAGACTGGGTGAACCGTAAGGTGGCACGTTTAAAAGTCCTTCATAAATAATTTAAACCTGAATCGACCAAGGTAGAATTAGAAAACAATTTAAGGTGATCTATTACGCTTCCTTCAAAAGGTTAGTGGCGATACCAAACATGTTCATTACACTTTTTGCACAAACTCATTCCTGCTTATTCCTGCCTATTTTGAGCTGTTTTAGGGAGTTTCGTCTCTTTACATCTAAATAACCTGATGCTGGCCACACCCCCCAACTCACCATTTACACTCTCTGCAAACAGAATTATTCGTCTCCACTTCTTGAAAAGCAGAAGTGGAGGCTCCTGCACAACTAGCAAGAATGCAGAAAATAGTTTCTTAATGGAAGTCACCAGCAAAACGTTTGTTGTAAAAACATATTGTCTGCATTTAAGATAGAAATTAAAAATCTGGGAAATGTGTCAATTCTTTTACCAATTAATCGATTAATTGTCTGGATTATGGGTTACTAAAATAAATGCTGGTTACAACTTTACATTAATTAAGGTAAATAAAAATCAGGATGATCATATATCTCATATAAAATAAGCTTAAGTGGTTGAATGAAAAATCTGCACGTCAAAGTTTTATCTGATTAATTGATTAATCGTCAGAATAATCAATTACTAACACACAAATACTCAATAGCTGCAGCCTTACATTAATTAAGGTAAATGAAAAGTAAGGTTAATGTATTCTTAGTATTCCATAAAATAAGTTTAAGTGGTTGAATGAAAATGCAGGCAATATGTTTATTTGACGATTAATCGATTAATCGTCAGAATAATCTACTACAAATATATAAATAGTTAGTCGTTGCAGCCTTATATTTTTTAATGTAAATAAAATGAATGTTATATCTTGCTGATAAGGAGTTTAAGAAACCTTACTGAGTGAATCTAGAAGCTTTTAAAAGAAAACATTACTCATGAGTCACACAGCTACTGCTGCTGCAGAAATGTGACGAACCAAGTCAACATGAGGTAACATTTGAATAAGGAAAACACATGTGGTCCTTTAGTAGTGGGATGTGACCTAATCACAGATAAAGTAGAAAGAAAAGCACAAAACAGTGTGAACCACAAAAATTTGCATGCAGTGTTAGCAGCCGGTTGTATTTGTTTTAAGGCTTTTACAGCAGAAGGAAAAATGTTGATTAATATCTGGAGTGTCTATAAAACACATTCCAATGCAAAAATAACAAAAACTAACCAAGATTTTCACCTAAAAATACAGAAATGAAAGCTAATATCAATAGAACTCTGAAAACATAACATTTTACCAAGTATCTTGGTCTAGTTTCTCCTGAAAATACTTTAGTTCACATGAAATAAGACAAAACTAACTTACAAGTAACTTTTCTGCAAGATATAGGAACCGGTTTTAATTTAATAATTCCTTAATATTGATGAAAAAGTTCTAGTTCCACTTTAAGATTATTTCACTTATGACATTATATTTTTCCCATGTTATAATTGAAATAATTTGCCAGAACATTTTCATCAATAGGAGGGAATTATTGACTGAAAACAATCGCCTGTATCTTGCTCAAAGGTTACCTATCAGTTAGTTTGTGTTTTTTCAGCGTATTAAAATAAATTATAGCATAAAAGACCCAAAGTTTTGAAGTTAGTATCCATTTTAATAACACATTATTCTGAAAGAAAAGCTAAAATCTAAAAAATCAAACACTTAATAGCAGCATTTTACATTTTTTGGAGCAAAATCTACATGCAAAATGTTTTGGGTAACAGTCAATAATTCCTTAATATTTATGAAAAAGTTCTACTTCCACTATTAGATTATTTTACTTGCAGAAAGACATTTTCCCACGTTACAAGTGAAGCAATCTAAAAGTGCAACGACTAAAATTTTTTATAGTCGTTGCACTTTTACAAATATTATTGAATTATTTTTTACAAATAAAATTTTTTACAAATATTATTGAATTATTTACTTAAAACAAGCTTGTGTATTGTGCTAAAAAGCTACTTGTAAGGTAGTTTTGTGCTACTTCAAATGTACTAAGATATATGCATTAGAAACTAGACAAAAATACCTGGTAATAATTAGTGTTTTTGCAGTGAGGATTATAATCTCAGTGCAGAAACACGGTGGAGCCCTGTGGCCGTGGCCTTGATTTGGCTCCCGTTGGTGTTTGTGAGCACGCTCCGTGGGCAGCGCAGGTCAGACAGAGCAGGTAACTGATTACCCAGTCCGGTCGAACCGGGTCTGCGTGCGGGAAGAGGAGGGGACAGCGCCGGGGAGGAGCAGCTCTCTATCCTCGTTAGTCCGACTCCCCGAAGCGTTCATCCCCAAACTTTACACCCTGACCGTGAATGCCGGGGATTTGACGACGCATTGTTGCACTCAGAGCCTTTTGTTCCCGCAAGGACTCAAGGAAAACAAACAGGCTTCCTTAAGAGGGGGAATATTCTGCATTTGGGACGACAAGAGGTTTCAAATAACAGCAAACTCACTGCAAAAACACAAAATCTGACCAAGTATTCTTGTTTATTTTCTTCAATTAAGACAAAACTAACTTAAAAGTAACTTTTAAGCAAGATCTAGCAGCTTATTTTAAGTCAGTACTTCATTAATGTCGATTAAAAAAAAGGTATAGTTTAACTTATAAAAAGACATTTTCCATGTTATTAGTGAAATAATCTGCCAGCGGAACTCGAACTGGGTTGCCCGGCAACGGCCTGGGCTGGGGTTGCTAGGTAACCGCACAGTGGAATATTCTACTACTGAAATGTTTTATTATGCAATAATCAGTTTTTGAAATGAGAAAAATGTCTTTTTATGAGTGAAATAATGAGGTAGTGGAACCAGCGCTTTTATTTATGAATATTAAGGATTTATTGACTGTAAACCAGCTCCCATATCTCGCTGAAAATATACTTATAAATTAGTTTTGTCTCAATTCAAGTGAGCTAGTATATTTGCACTAGAAACTCGACCAGCATTTTGCTTGGTAAAATTTAGTGTTTTTTACAGTGCTTCTGCTAAGTCAGGTCAAAATCAGATGTTAATTCAACCCTTTGACGTAGACGCAAACAACTAGACATGGCCACTTAAGTAGACAAAGTAAATTAAGGTTAAAATGTAAATTTTCTGGAGGAAAGATTAGCTAAAATCTGATGTTAAACTCTGAAAAAGTAGAGAGCTATTAATCTCCAAATTCCTTTTTGTAGCCCCACCGCCCTCCGTGTTCCCATCCGCGGCCTAGAATGAGGAAGTGAGACTAAAGTGCTGAGGTTAAAGGTGACCTTTGTTGTCATGGCAACCTCTTTTAGGTCCGTATCAGGGGGTCTTATCAGCGCTCGCTAAACTTTTTTCTGCCTGAAAGAGATCAATGCGAATCAACTTCACATTCCAGCTCCGTCTGTTCATCCAGGTCTCCGGTTGAAACGCCAGAAAACGGAGAGAAAACGGAGAGAAAACGGAGAAAACGTCGTTTGGCCGGCCGAATCCGCTCCCTGGCGGATCCGGGATGACCCAAGCCTCGGTGGCTGTCTGCGCTGTGTCTGTTGTGCATTTCAGCACAGCAAGGAATTTCCCGTTTTCAGATCAATAAAACCCAACCTGACAACCGCGGCAGCTTGTGGCGCTACAGCTGGGGCTGCGCCGGCGAATACAACCTCACTACTTCTGCTGCAGGTCGTAAAAAAGCAAATACTTCCTTCTGCCGCAAAATCAACTGCCACGTTCCTCGTTAGTAAACCCTGCAGTCAGAGCTGACCCAAAGCATAACCAAGCTTTGCCACTGCTTGGATTTACTTTACAAAAGTTTCGGTTTCACACAGAGGCGGATTTTGATATGGGTCATATGGGCAGATGCCCAGGGCGGCAAAACATAGAGGGCGCCCAAGAAACAGAAAATTCTGGCTGAAATGATGAAACCAAATAATTGTAATTAATCAATTATTTAATGACTCTATTATTTCATCGAAGTCGATTATTTCATTTAGTAGAAAACGATTATTTTGAATAGATTATTGAAATAATCTCACACATGTTCGCTCAGTACGTATTCTGCCGCTCAACTCTGGCTGTCCCGCGCTTGTACGGAGGCCTGGAGGGTCAAAAACATTTCATGTGTCTTTTACACACAATGTAAGTTTTCGATGTGCAAACACAACAGTTGTTTCACGTCTAATCTGTGTAGTTTTTGAATGAATAATCCCAACCAGCAAATCAACACGGAAACAAGTAGCAGGAATTACTATTACAATGTTAAGATTTAAGACACAAAAGTTTGACATACTTATACTTGATTTTTAGAGATCATGCCATATAGGTGGGACCTATATGGTATAAATAAGGGCAAATAATATGGGTCTCAAAGGGTTTTGTCCTCGATTTCCACACTGCAAAAATACAAAATCTTACGGAGTATTTTTCGCCTGCTGTCCAGTGTAAATATCTCAGTACACTTGAAATAAGACAAACGAACTCATAAGTAATTTTTTTTAGCAATAAATGAATAAAGCTAATTTTAAGTAAATAATTCCTTAATATTGATGAAAAAGTTCTGGTTTCATTGGCAGAAAATTAAACTTACAATTTGGGAAAAATGTCACGTTGTAAATGAATTAATCTGCCAATTGAACTGGGATCGGGTTGCTAGGTTACTGGCTGGGCGTGGCTGGGGTTGCTAGGTAACAGCGCAGTGGAATATTCTGCCAGTGGAACTTGAACTTTTCAACATTAATGAATTATTTACTTAAAACAAGCTCTGGGATTTTACTAAAAAAATGACCTGTAAGGCTTATTTTAAGGTATTTGAACTAGAAACTAGACCAGCAATACTGGGTCGGATTTTGTGTTTTTACAGTGTATGGTGGGTTTACCGAGATATCTGAGCAAACCCATATTGTTTTGCCCTCGTTTATCCCATATAGGGCCCACGTGGCGGGGATGCTACGCCACTAGCATGTTGTTTCATTAGCATTCTTCCTGGCCTAAATGTAGAACTTCACTTTCTCCATGGTTTTATCCAAAAACGTCAAACAGCTGCACAAACCTGGACTAAAAACCGAAAGTTTTATTTATCCAGTAAGGAAGGTGGGAACCTTTAGCTTGTTATTTATTCCCACTCTCACTGGTTCCTCTGCTTCAGATGAAATACTCCACATGCTTGAAGGTGTATAAAACAAAGCTCCAGGCAGTTTTCTTGCTGCCCCCACCCACTAAAACTCACCTTCTCTTATCAGTATGTGCTCCTGCCAACCCCCACCCACACCACCTGTAGCACCAGGCCACATCGCCACGGTTACTGATTAACCAGGACTTCCTTTTATCCAGGCCAGACGCCCCGAGGTCACTGCCCGACCCACAGCGCTCGGCTTCAGGCGCAGCGCCGCCGCCGATCTGATGGCGATCGACACAAAAAAAACTCAGACTGTTTCTAAAAAATAAAAACAACCTTAATTCGATGACACGAATTTACTAGCTTTAGTGTTTATTGTGTTTTTTACTGCACTGTATGAGACTAAAGTGTCTTAAAGTCATATTTATCTCCTGCTACTGTTTAATTATACAAGAATAAAGTCATAATATTTTGAGATTTAAGTCATTATTATGAAAATAAAGTCGTACCAGCATAAAGTCGAAATAATGAAAGGATATATTAAAATATATAATGGGAATGTTTCTCAGAGCAGTATTTGTGTTCATGGGACTACAATCACGGTGACACACAGTCGCAGCCATATAGTTAGAAATTATTACATAGTTCTTATTGTCACTTTTATTGTTATCATAATAGTATGACAGCGTATCTGGGCCAAAATTACAAAAATAAAATCATAAAATTAAAAGAATAACTTCAAAATAATATGAGAATAGTTAAGAATATTAAGAATGAACTCGTGCAACAACAAAGTCGTGATATTAAGAAAAGTCGTACGAGAATAAATTTGAAATAACGAGAAAAAGTCGTAATAAGATGAGAATAAAGTCGAAATAATGACAAAATGAGTCAGAACATTTGGAGATTAAAGTCGTAACATTAGGAGAATAAACCCGTACAATAATAACTATATAGTTTACAATTAGTCCAACTTTAATAAATCTTAAATAATGTGAGAATAAAGTCATAAGAGAAAAAGACAGAATATTTTGAGACTAATGTCGCAATACTGCGAGAAGTCATACGTGAATAAAGTTGAAATATTATGACTGGTCTTATATTATCTTGACTTTATTCTCAAAATGATACTATTTTATTTCCTTGTTATAAAGCTAAAGGTCCATCCTCGGTAGTCGAGTTTGGTAAACCTTACAACCTGATGCTTTTTATGTCCACATTTAGTCCAAAATAGTGTCAACTACCAAACCACTGCACGGTGCGCAGGGTCCTTGCTGAACAAATTGAACTTTTTGGTAATGGCGGTCGCCGAGTCAGAGACCCGATGAGGTCGGCTGCAGCGGAGGCGGCGTGCGCGGTTAGCTGTGCAGCGACGCGCAACACGCCGCCCAGGATGAAAGGCCTTTCCTCCATTACTGCCAGCCGCCGCCACTGTCCAGTGAACTCCTGTTTGATCTTAATGAGGTCACGCAGGTATGGCTGCACACGCCATCAGATTCTGCTACCTTCACGATTTCAACTGCTTCACCAAACGAAGGAAAAGCAAACATTGCTTCCTCCTCCTGCTCCAGATGCAACTCTGCTTCAGACTTCTTGTTGTGTTTCTGTCTGTAAGCGATGATGAAGAAACTGATACATTTCAGAAGCTGACTGAAGCCAGAAGGCATTTCTGACCAATCATTAATGCAGCCAGAGCCCAACAGGGGCGGCTCTCGGGCTGGATTAAGGGGGCCAAGCACTGAAACTGCAAGTTCATCTAGATTCACTGAATTCACTAAATAAACAATTGGAAACTATTTATTTACCTAAAGAAAACACATGAATAAGTTTATCACAAAAACTGTGCAGTAGATTTGTGTGTTGCATGATTAGCCTGTTTAGCTTAGCATAGCCTACACTGCAAAAAATTGTTTTTGTCTTAGTTTCTAGTGCAAATTTCTTAGTACACTTGAAATAAGATGAAATTAACTTAGAAGTAACTTTTCAGGTAATAAATATGAGCTTGTTTTAAGTCAGTAATTTGATATTTAAAAGCACAATTTAGTTTACAGAGACTTCACAGTTAATTATATTTGTTTTTATTTATGTTTGATATTTAAAAGGTCTTCCAGTTCCAGTGTTAAATGCTCACCAGAATTTAAAGTTTATTGACATTGTGAATGTGTTCTTGCGTTATTCCAGTAGTGTCAGCTGAAAACAACAACAACATTATTGTTTATCGCGATAACTTCTGAGACAATTTGTTATTGTTAGAGGCCCAGTGGCAGTTAATCGGATTACTTTTGATTTGAATTACAGCACTACCTTTGTTTAAATTCCTCAGTGTAAATTGGGTGTTGCTGTAAACTGTAAACACCCTGATGAGAAGCGGATAATTATAACAAGGCATTAGCGACAGACTCCTGTGTTTAACCTGTCCCATCACACTTGAGGCCTTTTCAACATGAAATAAGCACCGACCCCTCTTCTTCTTCTTCTTCTTCTTCTTCTTCTTCTTCTAACGCCGTCGCTCAAACATGGGAGGGTCGCTGTGAGGCTTCTCACTGATCCCACCAAAACCCATCAACTGTGTCTCTGTCTGTTTGCACAGTAGTAAACCCTAAGAGAGCCCCACCCCCACCAACTTACTCTGCACCATAAACCCGCCCTGTTTTATGCACAATCTTTAAAGACTTTAAAAAATATAGAATAAGGCATCCAAAACGAATAGTTAGTTTGTTCTTTGTGTGTGTGTGTGTGTGCGTGTGTGTGTGTGTGTGCGTGCGTGCGTGTGCGTGTGTGTGCGTGTGTGTGTTTGAGCCGAGACCCTCGGCAGTGACATATAGAGCCGCTGATGTTAGCTCAGTGCCAGGTGAGTCTGTGAGCAAACACAGCGAACAATAGCTGCAGCCCATCTCCTCCTGTTAGCTCGGCGCTCTCAAAGACAGCCATTGTTCTGCTCACACACTCTGCGTGCGTGGGTGTGTGTGTGTGTGTGTGTGCGTGTGCGCGTGTGTGCATGTGTTACACACTCAGAAGACACCCCCACTGTGTACAGGTAGCACATCAACACATCCACTGACTCATATGGAGATGTAGTCAGGTGGAGTTTGTCGTTTAATGAATATTTTTTTAAGGTTAAAAGTAATTTAATAATTAAACAACTTCAAATTGGGCCTCTGTCTCTTTAAAATCTCCTGCTCATTCTGACTACAGAAAGTCATTCCAACATGGCGGAGTTTTTACCAGCGTTTCACTAAGAAGCAGCTCCTATAACGAGCTCAGCAGTTCCACCAGGTGTTTGCTAATTGCTGCCAGCTAGTCTGAAGGGGCTGACTGAGGGGAGGAGCTTCGTCCACCAAGGCGTTTCACACCTGAATGGTTGCCATGGAGATGAAATGATTTCTCAAACATTAATGAAAGAATCAAAGCAACACTCCAGGTATGTTTTAGTTGCGGGAATAACATGACGTACAGCTAAAAAAAGGTGATTTTACATAATACTGCCCCTTTAAGAATTCTCCACGAAAGACATTTATATTCATGCTCTTATTTTGAAGTCTGTTTATGCAGCGTTCTGTTTCCTATCCTCACCTTTATTCTCTCTCTCTCTGTCTCTCTCTCTTTTTTCACTGTTATGATTTCAACCAAGAAACATAAAGAAACTAAATAAAACAGTAGATAACAAGATATAAACATTTATAACCAGGTTATCAGAGCTTTTCATGTTTTACATACCCTGCACTTCTTAGATATTAACTATTTTATTTATATGTCAGATTTGATGTCAAAAACACTTTTTAAATGATGTATAATTTTTTTATTTTTTTAAATCTCAAAAGTTTGTCATTTTCCTCAGGCTGACAAGCAAATATTCACCACACAGTGCAGCTAAAGCTCTGATCTAGATCCAAAATTTACCCCTGTGGGAGTATCCATGTTCCCATAATCATAACAAATAATAAATGCATAATAAATGACTAAGATCACCTGCAAAATGCAACACACCTCTGCTGTGACACAAACTAACTGCAGATTTACGCCCGGATCCCAGCACAGTATTTCGGGTTGCGTTCTGGACTTTGGCCCATTGCAACATCTTATTATCGCTCTGGTTTTTGGCCATTCTGTTGCAGATTTGCAGCTACATTTGAGATAAATGCACCGCTGTGGAGTCCAGTTTGGTTTAAATTTTACCTTTCAGACACAGAAGCATTTGACTGAGCGAAACTTCAGCTTGCAGACAGATTCTCCAGCTTTTGTCTCAATATTGCTGCAGCAGTGTGGTTTCTCCCGGCAACCTTTCCAAAAACAGAAACAAAATTTGTCAGCTTTTTATTCTTATTTCTACACAATAAATATTTCAATTAAATGCATTAAACCTGTCCTTGGGTGTTTGCATTTTTATCTAAAGCATACAATTGACATCAAGGTGATGATTTATGCCACTTTACTGAAGATTGGATGCATTTTTAAAATATGTTTTGACTATGATTGAATCTTAGGATTACAGATAATTTTTTGTAAATGTTCTGAATATTATCACTTTGATTGTTTCACAGCTTTTTTAAAGGTAAAGAAAAGGTATTTGGATCAGAAAAGTATGTATTTTTCATCAAAAGGTAAACAGAGGAAGAAAAGCAAAGAGAAAAGAAATGAAACAAAGAAAAAGAAAAGAGAAAGAAACAAAAAAGATAGAAAATGCAAACAGACGAGGAAAAGGGAAAAGAAAGGAAGAGAGAGAGGGAAAGAATGAAAGAGAACAAAGAAAAAGGGACAAAGAAAGGAAAGGAAGAGATAAAGAAAGAAAGAACAAAAAAGAAAGGAAAGAAGGAACCAGAGAAATACAACATATGCTAAAATCTGGTGCTTCTCCATTTTTGTTTACATTTCGTGAAGAACAAAGTTGCGTTCAGTGTCTTCTTCAGAGGTTTTTGTGTAATTTTCTTCAGTAGTTCTTGGTGCAGCGCCCCCACAGGCGAGAAAGGGAACAGGTTTTTCAAATTGGTTGGTTGGTTTGATTCGCTGCAGTGTGAAACGAAACCATGGCAGCTGAAAATGTAACAAATGTTGCAACTTTTGCCCCCAATCAAAATGAATCTACTGGACTATCAGGCCTAAATATGCAGTGCGATTCTTAATTACATAGATATTAGACCAGTTCACCAAACCTTATCCTTCTGATCTGCATGTTGAAAACTCATCTGGTGTTTTTTTAAGGTTTGGGATAATAAACTAATAAAACTTTTGCGACTGACAGGTTTTTTTCTTGTTTGCAGCCGTCTAAGCAGACAAGGCGAACATCCTTGCTCCTCCTTTGCTGTTCTCCCTCCTCCCATCCAACATATTGTTCAAACACACCAGGTAAACAGCTGAGCGGCGCATGCGCATGTGTGTGAATTCAAGAGAAAAAGCATCACGGCAACAAAAAACAGGGAAGGAAAAAGTCAGGATTTACAGGCAGAGATAGCAGGGAAGAGACACAGAGGCCTTTGTCTGCCTTATCCTCTCCTCATAAGTGTCTCACATTTTAACCCCATGACTTCTTCACCTCTCATTCCCCCCAATCATCCCCTTCACTTCCACACCCTGCCCCATTCATCCCTCCGCCCTGCGCTCCATCCCAGTGCAAACACTTCTCCGCGCTGTGGGAACAAAGCACGGATGAATAATGGCAGTGAAATGTCACCGTTTCTTCATGACGGCCGCCTCCTCCCCTCACTCCCCGCCAGCACCGAGCCCAAGGTTATCCATTAACCAGCCGCCGCAGCACCTGAACCTGAACAATGGGCAGAAACACGGAACAGGGAGAAGGGAGATGGAGGATAGAGGGAAAGAAAATGCTTTATCTTATTATTTGAACCCATTCAGGAATGCTGTGGAAAAGTTAACTCTGGGTGCAGCAGCTCACTTCAGTCTAAGTTAGAGCAACAATTTCTATAAACATGGACGCTTTCTGCAGCAGAAAATCTCAATTTCTGACCAAAAAGATCAGAAATGGGACTGAGGAAGAACATTACTCAGTTAATCTAAAAATTTGGAGGAAATTTTTCGATTAAATTAAAATATACCTTTAATGTGGAAAATTTACACTCTACTAGCCAGTAGCATCTGTAGCTAGCACTAAATGCAGCGAAAGACCAGAAATATTTTTTTCTGTGGTTTGACTTGAAAATTTTAGATGGAATTAAAACATTTTTAGTTTATCTATGATGTGTAAAATTTACCAGCTCGTAGCATTTATGGAAATCACATGTGAACATCACGTACCACATGAAATATACACGAAGTTCACACAAATTTTCACATGTGCTTTGATGTGAAACACGTCAAAGCACATGAATACATGTGATTTTGGAATGTTTCGTGGTAAAACTCCATGTGATTCACATGTTTTCACATGTGTATCACATATTTTGTGTGTGATAACATGTGAAAACATGTGAAAACTTGGGAATCACATGGGGTTTTTACCAAGAAACGTCCCAAAATCACATGTAATTCACATGTGTTTCACATCATGAAAAATGTGGTCCATACAAATTTTCACATGTACAGGATATGAAACACATGTAAAAGCACACGCATGTGTGTGATTTTGGAACGTTTTGTGGCCAAAACCGGTGTGATTCCCAAGTTTTCACATATTTAATATGTGACACACATAATATATGTGATACACATATTTCACATGTGTGGTACCCATGTGAAGGAGTATCCCTTCACATGGGTACCACACATGTGAAATCCATGTGAAAACATGGCAATCACATGGGTTTTTACCACAAAAGGTTGCAAAATCTCACGTATAAATGTCCTTTTACATGAGAAAATTTGTCTGAACCACATGTACAGTTTTCATGGTTTTCACATGTTACTTTCACATGTGAATTTTTTGTAAGGGCAACCCCCTTCAGATAAAGTGTTGCTGCTAAATTTTGAGCCGAGTTGTCGGTGAGCCGCCGGGTTGTTGATGAATATATTAATTTTTTCACACTAAGTTCTTTCAGTCAGTGAAACTAAAAATAGCTCCTTATGAACCCTGGTTGTTTATTTGTTCTGCTCTGTAGTTTTTTCCCGTTGAGCAATCAGAGGGCTTTTTGAGCCACGGCGGTTTGGTAGAGACCCGCCACGGTAACCAGAACCCTTCGGAGATTTTGACCCGCTCGCGTACGAAGGGGAGGCGTGGGAGAGGCGAAACGTCGATGAGCGCGTCGGTAAATAAGACGTGTGATTCATGCAGCGGATGTTTTGAGGGAAACAGACCTGAGGAGGTAGCGGCGCTAACTTTGGGTCTTTTCCCTTCTGTTTTCAGGGGAGGAAATGAACCGAACTGGACCCGTTCTGTTTGCCTTGCACTGGACCCTCACTGCATCTGGAGGAGCACACGTCCTCCATTGATTCATTTTACGTCTTTCTCTGCATCCAAGACACACCGGCGCTCTCCCAGAGCCGCGGAGACGTTTTGGTTTCTGTTTTCACAAAATATCACTGAAAAGATGCTTAAATCTGTTTGGATGTTAGCAGCGCAAAATGCTCAACACAAAATGTCAAACTACCCTTTATCGGCCACTAGGGGGCAGTAACACTGAACATGACACCTCAAAATTCAAAATAAGAAAATGTCTAGTTTCACAAGTGTAACTTTTTCAGCCAAGAATATTGAAATTCTCAATAAAAAAAAATTCAAATTACTCTTTACCTGCAACTAGGGGGCAGTAGCACTAAAAATAGTAGCTTGAAATTCAAAAATAAGAAAATGTCTGGAAAATTGGCCATTTCAAAAATCTCCTGAATTTGAAATTTCAGCCAAGAATATTAAAATTCTCAATTAAAAAAAAAAAAAAAAAAGCTACCTGAGACTGGCCAATAGGGGGCGATAGTAATTGAAATATTGGGTTTCTACAAACAAACAAAAGCTTAAGAAGATGTTATTTTGAGCCATTTCCAAAATATTCAGAAAGTAACTTTTTCAGGCAAGAATACTGACATGTTTAATTTATAAAATATCTATTTACCTTTGACCAGCCACAAGGGGGCGATAACACTAAAAATAACAGTTCAAAATTAAAAAACAACAAACAAATTTCACTGGAATTTTATGAGAAAGCCCGACACAGCGTGGAACACAATTATGAAGTAGAAAGAAAATTGTACAGAATTCAAGACGTAAAAAACTGAAAAGTGCGGTGTGCAAATGTATTTAGCTGCCTTTTCTCTGAGAGCAACCAATTGCCTTTGGAAGTTGCTTGTTGATTGCCAATAGTTGAACGGTATTTAATCTAGTGACAGTATAAATAAAGGAAGGAAGGATGTTGATATAGGAAGTAATTAAAAAATAAAAAAAACATGGTGGAGGAAAGGAAGGAAGTAGCAAAGACTGAAGGAAATATACAAGTAGGTCTGCTATGATAAATTTTACTAAATTAATTTAGAAAGTGATTAACTGATTTATTGGTTATTATGTACATATGAAGGACCTGAAGGAAGGAAGCAACACTCGAAGGATATTTAGAAGATAGCATGGAAAAACTATTATTATTTAACCAGCGTTGGATCTAAACCTGGAACTTCTGGAGTTGCTTTTCATCTGCATGTTTTCTCTGATTTCTCAGCAGGAGAAGGGAAACTAGCTGCGGAAAGAAAAGTGAATGAATGGTGGTGTTATTTATTTGGTTTGGTTGACTGAAAAATTACACGCCATGTCGCTAATTTTGTCCCGTCTGAGCAGCAGACTCCAACAGGGAGTGTGTGTGTGTGTGTGTGTGAAAAGTGTAAAAAACCTTGTGTAAATGACTGATTTATGCGTATTATCTATTTATGGCATGTTTGTGGGAAATTGTGTGTGTGTAGCAGAATTTCAGCAGCCACGTGTAAACTCTACGAGCGGACCAGCTGCACTCTAAATCGGCTCAGGAAAAGGCCAGTCTTTATCTTTTTATATACAGTAGATGAAATTTACTGCATATGAAATTTAGGCGCAGAAAAACTTACTGGTATTATGTTGTAGGATTATAACAGTTTTGGGTTTTCAATGTGGTTTAGTTTTATTTCGTTGTGACTTTTTGTTTGTCTAATTTAGTTAATTTTAATACCTTCTTGGAGTGGGTTTTTATCAGTTATTATTGGTTAAATATTGTTTAGTTTTTGTGTAGTTCTTATTAGTTATAGTCAGGGGTGGAAATTAGCACCCGCCACTGGCCAAATGCGGGTAAAAGTCTGAAGTGGCGTTTAAATTGGAGCAACGCAGCCACAACCGTGGCAGGTTGACAATTTGAACAGGGAAAAGTTTGTCATAATTTATCAAAAAAATGTATCAAATATAATTTTTATCCTCTGTGGCAGTCCATTGGTTGATTTCATGGACGGACATTGGGCTTATCCAATGAAATCCCTCAGTCCTCCTTGGCCCGCCCCTCTCCATCGAGGTTATACATTTTTAATTTCTACCCTGGTTATAGCAGCGGTTTTAGTTTTTAGATTGAAAAGGTAAAAGTATTGGGAATTGGTAATAAATAGTCAACACACCCATTTTCAGAAACATTATTCAATTATTGTTGAATATAAAATATTCATATTAACACCACAAAATGTCGGCCATTTTGCAGACTAATGCAAAATAGCGGACATTTCAATTCAGTTGACGCAAACTGTTTGTGTTGGGGAAACAAAATCTATGTCACATTAGTTCGAATTTAGTCCAATTAATAGATTAAAAACAGGAAATGAGGAATATTATAATTTCAGTATGTTTTAGTTAGTTTTGCACTATATAAATCCAGTTATAATTTTTCCTCCACTAATTACTATTTTTATTTATTTCAATTAACAAATATGTTTTCTCAATTTAATTTTTTGTTGTTTTGGTTTGTTAACTGCAATCACCTTGAATGATGTTTCCATCGGTTAGTTTTAATGAGTTGCTAGAGTGTCTTTTATTAACAATAGCAGTAGTTTCAATTAATATTTAGGAGCAGAATTCAAAAATATTGTGATTATGTATGCATCAAGTGGAAATGAATACTCACCAGAAGATACAATTTTTTAAAAATTAATTCAGTTATTGTTGATAACTTTTTGTCCCGCCATTTTGTGGACTAGCGTAGCGTAGCCGCCATGAGGACTATGGAGTGCCGTAATTCAACAAAATCTGACAAAATTACTTTGTTAATTTAGTTACTTGTAAAAACTTTGGAATTTTCAGGAGGTTGATTGACAGCACTAAGACCCGCCTCTTGGCTCTAATTGGTTGGGTTTTTTTCATCAGGAGCGACGCATTTCTTACCAACAGTAACAGTGGGAAGAATAAGACATAGTTTTTATCAGATTATGTGTCTCATTACAAACTGTCACAACATGGAAACAGATTTAATAGTGATGAGAAAAAGTCTGATTTTTAAAAAATAAAATTTCATACTGCAGCTTTAATGAGTTTTAATTAACCGTCTTCAGAAGCAAACAAAGTGTTTCATTTACATTTTCCAGCCTCATTCAGCTTCAAACCAAATCCAGAAGGAGAGAGAAAAGGCTATTAATTAAAGTGATAAACTGTTCATTTGAAAAAGGCTAAATGACGGTCCCTGTCATCTTCTCTTTGTAAATTTGACATTTTATTATTGAAGATTGGTCACAAAGATTAACCATACCTGTTGGCTTTACTAAAGTGAATTTACGAAACATCCTGTTTTTCATGGCAGTAGTTCTGTTGCCCTCTATCATGGATGAGAACAGAAACTCATAGAAATAAAACCTCCAGTTGCATCTCGGCGTTGCCTGAAGCATCATCGATCTTTAAAGGGAAACCAGTCGGACCAGTTACATCCCGGCTCTGCTCTGTTTGTTCTGAACCAGCGTTCCGCTCGCTGCTCACAGCTGCTTTAACCGGGCCAAACGCCGCAGTCTTTGGATTTAACTCCAGCTCAAATGGCACCACTACATCGCAGGGTTCAATCATTCACATCAGCATGACGCGATCTGCAGAGCAACGTACTAAAACTACAAAAACACAAAATCTCACCAAAGTAACTTTGTCCTAGTTTCTCATGCAAATATCTTAGTATACCTGAAACTAACTTAAAAGTAACTTCATTTTGTTTTTAATAAATAATGCCTTAGAATTTATAAAAACGTTCTAGTTCCATTGGTAGATTAATTCACTTAAACCATTGGATAAAATGTCTTAATGGTACATTAATCTTCCTAAGGAACTAATACTTTTTCATTAATTCTAAGGAATCATTGTCTAATTTAAAATTTACTAAGACATTTGTCACATTCTCACAACTCAATGCTTACATTCACACGTGACAATAGCTGCAAAACAGATGCGCATTTATACAACCATACATCTTTGAAAAGCAGAAGTGGGGCCTCCTGCACAACCACCACAGATGCAGCACGTGGTTTCTGGATAGTAAGCCAACAACAAAACATTTGTCTCTTCCACTTGTCTCTGAGCAGTAAAAAGGTTCTGCTCGGGTTGCTAGGCAACAGGCTTCACTGCGGTTGCTAGGTGAGGGAAACTAGCTGCTGATTTGTGATGCTACATTCCAAATGTTTTTGAAACGACTAATTTTCCAGACACTAAAAAACATTACCTTGTTAATAAAAATGGTTGGTTTTTCAAGCTGTCAGTCTGTTTTTAGAATCAGAATAAAAAGCATAAAACATAGAAAATGTTCATTTTTTTTTATAATATGTCCACTTTAAATTCCAGATCATAGAAATTGTTTAAACATTTTTTTCAGTAATTCTGCTTCAAATAAAGAACTTTATGTTTACTGGATTAATTTATGATTTACCGGTCAAGATTACCTTAATTGGACAGTGAATTAAATAAAATAAACCTGTAGTAAACCTGGAAACCAGTCCAAAAAGTTAGTCTAAAGCCTTGTGGTATTTAGTTTCTGTCAAGATACATCTTGTTTATCTTCCAAATGTTGATACTGATAGGCCTGGAAATGCCTGATTTTATTAAACGCTCGTTGACTAGAAGCTTCATTGAGATCAGAAGGGTTAGGGTTAGGGTTAACCATAAACTCAGAAGCAAGTGGATTCAGCAAAAAGCAGCTTTCATGACAGAAACACTTTTTCGTCTGATTGGTGTAAACGATAAGGTTTACACAGAAAGCAGAAAACATTTCAGTTTGGTTAAATGTTCTGGTATAAACCAGGCGAGGAAACTAAAGTCCCAGCAGCAGACCGTGCTAAAGAGACAAGATCTGCATCCTTGCATGCAGAGCAGGTACATAATTTCTGCCACATAAGACAACAAAAGAGGCAAAAAGATGGGAAAGGGAAAAAGAAGTTACATGAGGTTAATGTTTGTATGAGTCATGCATAAGCACACCTTGCGAACACCATGAAAATCCTTACAGGTTCCTGGAAGGAATTAAAGAGGGTGACGTGAAACCAGGATGCAAGACTGCCCTGCAGGGCTGGCCCCACCCAAATGGCTTCCCAGGTTAGTGTTTTCATCCCGCAGCACGTCTTCTGGACTGCCTCAACATGGAGGAAATTGCATAACTGATCTGAGAAGTGGTGCTTCTGAAAGGGAGTCACTTCCACTCACAGTTGTTACAGTTGTTGAGTTTTGGTCAGAAAACATGAAGGACATCAGAAACTTTTAAACAGTTTACTGATGCATTTTGGGTAAGAATAAACATTAGCTTCACCGCGTCACAGATGGAGAAGGTAAGGAGAGGAAACGAACTTCTGCACAGGCAGTCACTTCAAAATAAGAGCATGAGCAAATGGCTAACTACTTAAAATATTCTTAATAGTCGAAATTCAGAAAGGTGTCAAAATTTTACAAGACAGCCAAGCAATTTAGTGCGTTAGAATTCATCATTACAAAAATTTAAGGGAAGTGTGCTAAACATTTTCAATGTTAGCAAAAATGCTAAAGAGCTAATAAAGAAGAATAGCTCTGCAATTAGCAAAAGTGTGTCCACCCTGAATTTAGTCTATAAACTACATACTTTATGTTACTAACAGTCAAATAAAACTGTTTATAATAAAAACAATGAGTAAAAATCCAGTGTTATTCACTGACGCTCCTTCCTTGAGAGATTTTTAGACTTTGACATTTAAATATCTCATTGTAGAGAACTAAATGTAAACACACTGATGGGGCTGTAATTGGACTGAAGGATTTATTCTGTTTTTATAAGTGAGTTGGCAGAGCAACTAGCAGCAGATAAATAACATGTTTATGCTGATGACACTTTAATTTACACACAGCAGCATCCTCCTTAAATCAAGCTTTGGAGCTTTTTATTGAACCTTTTCAGTTACATTCACTCTTAATTGAAAGAAGACTAAATGACTTTCAGGTGGTTGTTGTGGAATGTTTTATTACACTACCACTTTAAATTTATGGCATTTTAAACTAGGATTATCTTAATTGTTTGTGATTTGTCGTAAAGAACAAATAATCTAAATAGGCAAATAAGGAACACGATTGCCACTGAATGTTTGGTAAAACTACATGTTCAGTTTGTACTACGGAGATAAATTTCTTATTTCAAAGTTAAAAAGATAAACAGAAAGGTTTTCTGAAGCCAGGAGTGGAAGTAGGAAAGTCATAGGGTTTCTCACTAACCCTGACCTTAAGATCCAATAACTGCAGAAAGTTGCTGACTTCGTCTTCCTCAGCATTCGGTGTTCCCACTCTGTGATTTAACAAGCCTACCACTTATTAGCTGAATTGCAGTTGTTCCCTTTCCACTTTCCTAACAGCTGATCGTGGAATATTCAGGAGCGAGAACGGACTTATTGCACCGATGACATCTTGCCTCCAGCTCTATCCACGTCTTGGATTTGATGATTGTCCGTTACTTTGAAGCTTGATTTACTACATGAAAAACCTGAGTACGGGTTGATCGTGTTCAGGCACAAAAGTGTCTTTGAATCATTAAATTGTGTCTGCTTTGCATTCCTGCAGCTTGACAAGTTGGAATCAAACTTGTTTGCTTTTTACCCGTTTTCATTCAGTTTGCACTTTGAAGACTTGCTCTGATGTTCTCCCAGGATGCCCATAAATTCTCCAAATGTTTGAAACGGTGTTTAATGTTTTTCACGTCCCAGGTTGCCCTTACCGCTGCTGTCGTCCCTCTGAGCTTCCTCCACGCTGATTTGATCTTTTTTTGGCCTTTTTACAGCTGCTCTTTGAATAAAGCTACTCACCACCCTTACGGGAAGCACACAACTCAACATCACAACTGCGCCTCTCATGCCTCCAAACCGAGCCTTTCCAAATCGGTCTTCACAGAACTTACTAATTCAGGGTCAAGTTTAGAAAATCTCTCTCTCGCTTTCTCCTCAGGACGGCCTCTGCGACAAGCCGCAGCCCAGCAAAGGTGATGCTAATTTTAAACTGTGAAAAGGTGGCTTTGTTGACCCACAGGGAGTTAGATCTTGAGGAAAAAGATGTGGGGAGGAAATTTGCAGAGATCAAGGAAGGAAAACAAAGAAAGATTATTAAGAAATTGGGTTGTCGTTGCTAAATTACCTCAGCCAAACCTTTTGAACCTATAAAACATTAAGGGTGCAATCACACCAGCCGTGATTGGTCCACTTTAATCAAATTCTAGTCCGTTTGTCTAGAAGAATTAAAGCAATTTGAACTGCCTCGTTACTGAAATGTGTGATGCAAACAAATATGACTGATTGAACGATAAAAATCCAGTTCATTTGGGGAGGTGTTGACATGTAATTGACCAAAAAAGCAAACTCTGGTCTGCCTAAAAACCTCGGTCTTGGTTTAGTTCAAGAGAACTCTGATGCAGTTCGGACGCCGATGTGAATGCAAGTGGACCGGAGAACCCTCCAAAAGCAGGAAATGGACGACAGCTCAAAGCATTCTGAGTAAATACATTCAAAACAAACACTCTGGCAGGAGAAATGGCTTGTAGTCTATTCCCAGAGACAAAAGAGGAATCCTACAATCGGCAAAATCTGACACGCCAATTTTGTGAAGAAGAAAGTTGCGTTCGTGTCATTTTGTTCAGTAGTTCATGGGGTAGCGTCACCACAGGAAAGGAGGGAAACACATTTCTCAAATGGTTTGAATCGTTTGACACAGTGCAGTGAAAATGTATCAATTGTTGGTGAATCAAACCGAGTCTACCGGACTCGGTTTGATTCAAGGGTATTATCAGGTGTGAAAATACCCTTAAAAGAAAAGAGATTCTCAATCCGCTTCAAAAAATCTACTTTCATCTGAGTCTAATTGTGGTCTGGCTCGTTTGAGATCCTTCAAGACTTCTTTCTTTGGGGATATCTTTGAAAGTCCTAATATGATTTGAGAATTCAACAAGTTGCAAAAGAGACTGAAAATGGAGCAAGAGAGGGTCTATGAAAGGAGAGAAATTCCCTGGCCTAGGCCTGTATGCCGGCGGATGGGCGGCGTTCTCTCTGGCCCATGAAAGGTGTGATTGTCCGACAGCTTCCACGAGCCAGGAAAGTTCCCCCAGCAGCGGTTGACGGCCCCTCTATCTGGCAGGAACGGAGAGAAAGCCAGCGCTGGTTATGTCAGATACCATCATGGTACCGAACGAGGAGGAGGAAGAGCAATGGCAGGATGTAAAACAGCTGCGTTATTTTCAATGAGCGTTATAAATACTACAAAGGTACACGCAAACACACATACTGGAGGACAGTGGAGCCTGAAATTAGCCTTGTCGACCTGGAGCGTCTGAATGAAAAGAAGGCCAGCTCTCAGCGTGTTTATTTTGACAGGGGGGAGCGAAGTGGGAGGGGCGATAGGTCTACAGAGGGACACAGAAATGAAGAAATGAGAAGGAAAGGAAGAAAGACCCCGAAAGGAGAAGATATTTCAGATTCGGACATTCCTCCACGTTCAAAAACAAAGTGCCAGTCTGGCCTGACAAATTGCTTTTCCTTTCTCTGTGTTTTTCAGGAGACTTGAACCGGCCAGGATGAGGAGTACGAATTCAGACTCTTCTGGCTTTGGGTTCATGAGTTGATGACTTTAGAGTAGGAAGACATTAGGAGCTATCAAAATCCAAGCATCAAGAATAACAAATAGTGAGCTCAAGCCCAACTGTTATGCTAATTGGTCTCTCTAAATTACCCAAAGGAGTGTGACTGACTGTCCGCTTGGTCATTTGTCCTGTGACAAATGGTTTGGTTTGGTGACATATCCAAGATGACAGAGGATGGATGGATATATTCACACCTGGTAGACTCGGTTCGATTGGTGACCAAAATTTTAACATTTGTTCCAAGGTTTATTGTTTTATTATCCGAAACCTTAAAAAAAAAAAAAAAAAACAATGTGTTTCCAATATGCAGACTGGAAGGAGAAGGTTTAATGAACAGGTGTAATATTTATCTAATTAAGAATAGAACTGTACCTTTAGGGTGCTTTCAAACCTGATTGTCTAGTAGATTCGGTTGGATTGCCACATTTCAAAAGTTGCAATATTTGTTACATTTTCAGCTGCCATGATTTAGTTTCACATTGCACCGAGTCAAATCAACCAAACCATTTGAGAAACCTGTTTCCCTCCTTATGGGGGCGCTGCACCAAGAACTACTGAAGAAAATGACGCAAAACCTCTGAAGAAGACACTGAGCGCAACTTCCTTGTACACAAAAGGCAAACCAAGATAGAGTGGCGTCAGATTTTAGATGTTGTAGGATTTATCTTTTGTCTTTGGTAAAAGGCCATGAAGCATTTCTCCCACTAGCGCTAAAATATTTTGTTTGTTTTGGTTGTATTTACCCAAAATTCCCAGCGTCATAGTTCGCTTCCTGCTTTTGGAATGGTATCTGATCCGATTGGTATTCACATATGCCGAGAATGAGGTTTGAAGGCGGACCAGAGTTCACTTTATTGGTCCACATCAGAGCTTGATTCGCATTCAAATTTTCTCAAACAAACCAGACTCTCTACACAAACGAACCAGAGTTTGATGATATCAGTTAAACAGAATAGGTGTGAATACAGCCCTAAATGCAGTTTTGGCAGGAAATAGAGGGTACACCTTTCTTTCAACTCTAGGGTTCTCCATTCAAAAACACTTAACAGATAAATTGGTACTGCCGTAATAAAACAAAGGTGAAACCTGGAGATGGTACAACTCCTGATTCAGTTGCTTGTAGAACCATCTATAGCACCAATGACTCTTAACAGTAACATTTGCTTCTGAATCTGAATATCTATCTCAATGTGCCATTTCAATAAGGGTTTGGACTTTGACTGGGGCTTCTGACATGTTTACTATCAATGTCCTGTTACTCACCAATCTGTTGGATAAATGGATTCATGTTTGATTCTTGGATACCTCCTGTAAGGTGTAGTCTATGTGATACATGAGATTTACGTAAAACTACTTAAAATAACCAGACAAGATTCAATACACAAGTTTCATTATGATAAATTGTGTAGCATAATAGCCTAATAAGCTATATCGACTGATAAAATGCTTATATTATGATACGTTTTTCAGGCATACTGCTCAGCCTTAATGTCACTGAATTCCCTCTAAACATGTTCTGACTGGTCTTGTGAATGAAAAAGGCTCCTTTGAATTGCAGAAATAAATACAGCGCACTGTGCAAAAGCAAATGTATGGTATATGTCATGGTTGACTCCAGAATCGGAAGTGGTCACAGTATACCTACTTCCAAAAATTAAGACGCCAGCACAACTGCTAGGTACCCACAGTTGGTTTGGGAAGTTTGGTTTTCTCCAAACATTGTGCTCTCCATTCTCCCCAACTATCCGTTGGACCTTACTCCAAATGTCTTCATTCTGGTTAACTCAAGAGTAAGGTGCCTTTCTCACTGAAACATAACAAATGAGATCTGAGATGTGCCGTACAAAATGAAAAGAAACTCATTAGGATGAACAGGAACAATGCATCAAGGCTCACAAGTATCTCTGAAACTAATAAAGTCCTTTGTCTCTTTGTGACGTTAAACTCCTTGAATCCAACAGATTGAACTCTTCACAGCCTTTTTCTGATTTCCTACGGTGTCTGCACTGGACCAAACTGAGCAGCAGTGTGTTTTTTCAGACTTACGCAAAAATAATCGCTGCTTGTCCGCATGAGCGTGAGAGGTTGTCGGCCTCTCCTCAAGGAGCCCCGTTCAACCACACACACACGCATACACACACACATGTGAACAGAGTCTGGAGCCAGAGGACATAGTAGCACTCATTCATCCTCTGGCTGCAGCTGCCTCCCCCTCCATCCTTCTACCGCTGGTCTTCAAATCTTTTTCATCCCTCCACCTTCCCACCGTGTCCATTTTAGGTTCTGGAAAGGTACAAAAACAGTCTTTTGGATGAACAGTCGAGTTGGATGTGTGCTCATAACACCAATTTGCCCAGAGAAACACCAGCACAAGCCAAACCCTCGTAATCTGTGTCCATTCTGTCGCCACAAACCTACCCTGGCGACTTTCTAGTGTCCAGCTGGAAGGACACATTCCTGCACCTCCCCAAACGGTGATGAAGATGCATCGTGTTGTCAGAGTTTGGTCTACTGTAACCCAATCACTTTCACTGTTTTGAGTGGTTCTCCTGACTTTTATTTATCTCCTTATCTTCCTTAAGTCTGCTACTTTCCAATGCTTGTTTGTCTAGAAAGATGGGAATGTGAAAATGCACTTGAACTCTGATTTGAACCAAAACATAAAATCTAGTGTACAAATCTTGGTCTCGGTTCAGTTGACGTGAACTTTAGTGCGGTTCAAATATTTGTGAACACCAAGCAAACCAGACACTGTTCCAAAAGCAGGAAGTGGACTATAGTGCAGGGCATTCTGGGTAAATACAACCAAAACATACTTGCTAGTTTAGCACTAGTGGTAAAAATGACTCCTGGTCTTTTACGAAAGACGAAAGAGAAATCCTAAAACCGCTAAAATCTGAAGCCACTCCAATTTTTTTTACATTTTGTGAAAGAAGTTCCTGTCATGTCTTTAGAGATTTTCATGTAATTTCTTTCAGTGGTTTTTGGTGCAGCGCCCCCACAGGCGAGGAGGTGAACATGTTTTTCATTTAGTTTAGATTTAGTTTAGACTGGTACAGTGTGGAAGTTAACTGCACTAGCTAAAAATGTCACAAATGTTTCAAATTTAGTCTGTAATTGATCCGAGTGAAGACACCCTAAAACAACTTTTGTTAATTTTCTACAACACAATGGCTTAAAAGAGTAAAATTACATATTCATGGGCATGTTCTCATGTACTTTTAAATATTTCAAACAACATGTAGACGTCAATCACTCTAAAAAGTTCATCTTGTATCTAGTTTGATGACAAGACCAGGATAAAGTTTTCATTAATAAAAGTCAGTTACTCTAGCTTGACTTTGACATACTTAACATGTGGATGTTAAATATGTGGTAAAATTAAATAAAGGCAAACCAACTCCGACAGATCAGGACCACCACTAATGTTCAGACTGATCACTTATTAATAATCGCAAACTAAACATCAGGCTTATAAATATAAAACTTTAACAGGCTGAATGTTCTGTTATTCGTGTGGGAAATATGTTTGCATGTTTTTTACCATTGTTCTTAGTCAGTTGCTATGGCAACAAGTCTGTAAATAGTTCAGCCGAGAAAGAGAAAAAGGTCAAATATGTGCAGTTTTGAGCTAATCTTTGACAGTTGTTTTTACGTTATTTGTCCCTTTGCACTAGATTAATATCACCCACATGTCTAGGTTTCATGCTAACATAATTGTTATTAGAGAAAGGTGTCTTTTTGCCCTCCAGCATTTTGCGCGTGTGACATTTATGCAACATCTCTATACACCAAACTGACTCTTTAAAGGGTTGCCCTTTTTTTTTTTTTTTTTTTTTTTTTATAATACTGTATGTCTTTTAAAAATTAAGTGACTCCATTATTTAAACTGCTGACTCCTTCAAGCAAAATCAAGGATTTCCCTGCGGAAGTGGTGCCACTGTTCATTTGACGCTTGGCATTAAAAATTTTCCCATTTTTCCCTGTCACTTCATGGTTCATATAACTGAATTTATCATAGCTCTGAAGCAAATTCAGGTTGAATTAATGTTCATTGCCGTTATTAAAACCAAATCAATTTCCATGTCCCCAGGAAAACAAAAGTTTTCAGTCACATCTGAAACTGCGATGGGGGTGGTCTTTTCTCATGTGTGGCTGTTAATTTAAAGTCCCGGTAGCACAATGGGTAGGTGGAGGGCCACTAATCTGGCCCAGCTGGATGCTGCTGAGGTGTTTTACTGGATGTGAGTGTTTGTTGCTGTTAATTGGTCCTGGCTGGGGGGTGGCTGCGATTGGAGGCTGTGGAAAAACAAATGAGCTACAGTAACAAGTCAGTGAAAGTGAGCAGGACCTTCATTCCTCTGCAGCATGTTAACCAAAGGTCATCAGTCATCCATTGTCTCAGGAAGCTGATCGCGGAGGGGCTGGCTGTCACTGATGCAGCTTTATTTTAGATTTCTATTCAGTTTCTACTGCTAAATGAATGCTAAAGAGAAACATACTGATTGTGCTTTTAATACATGGGATCTCTTTATGTAGATCTTTGAAGTATAGATTTTATTTCTGTTTAAGTAAAACCAACAAATTTTAAAATGATGACTACAAACTTAATTACATTTAATAAACTTGATTTTGCAAGTTAAGTTTAGCTACTTTCAAATATAATTTAATAACAACTTAGATTACTTCAGGTAGGAAAACTACAGATTTATTGCAGTAAAATAAATATTCATAATCTTAGTATTCATGATGCTTTCTAGACATGTTCTCTAAATACTTGAAGAATTTTTATTTTCTCTTTAGGTGGTATATTTTACCACTTTTTTGATACGACACACTTCACTTTAAGGGTTTTCAGCCTTCGTTTTAAAAGAGCAGCATCACAAAATATAATTCATAAAGTTTTTGTGTACTAATAACATCCTGGTTTCGTAGTCTTTTCGAATCCTTCTGTAAATAATTTTGCACCATAAATTTACAGGACAACTATTCTCACAAATATATTAACCTTTTTATATTTTTTAAAATGTTAAATTAATTTGTGAGTCATTTTAATATGAATCATAAAAAGTAAAGCAATTAAAGCATCTTTGCATGCAATTTAATACACACAAAAAAATTTAAACAGTTCGCTGTGAACCAGAATTTAAAAAATAAATAAATAAATGAAATGATAAACTTTTAAAAACAAGCAGAAACAACTACTGACCTGTTTTTGGGAACAAAACGTAGCTTTCTCCCTGTCAAACCTGTAGAAAATTAGGTTGTTGTTAAAAACACACACACTATCACTGGGCATAATGATGTAAACTATGACAAAACACTTTTTACCATGAATATCCATCTTTAAAATGCATATTGTAAATGTCTGTGGTACAAATAAAAAAACGTCATAAAATAGCTCACAGGCGTAAGTTAACCGAACTGATTAGCTTGCGCCTGCTAACAGCTAACCGAACGGATTAGCTTGCGCCTGCTAGCAGCTAACCGAACGGATTAGCTTGCGCCTGCTAACAGCTAACAGTTAGCTGCTCTATATAAAGCTTTTATGAGCTATTTTCGTGTATTAAATAATTACCCGGACCCTGTTCGTCATAATTGATCGACTTCAAACAAAACAATGGAAAATAACGGTTACCTGTTGTTACAGCCTCCGATAAAATCCAGGAAGGCTACTTGTCTCATTCCTGCATGCTAGCAGTGACTGCAGGAGTTTTCCTTCAAACACTTTTGATACAGAGTAGAAAATTTTTTTGATCGTTATTAGTTTAAGGCCTGCTCCTTTTGTCTGCTTGAGTTTAATTCAAGCTGATAGTATAAGATTAGTTATCAACATAGTAATGTGTTCAGACAGCAATCCTACTTTATTATGGAGGGAATTTTATTTATTTTAACTATTTATGACAAACCATTGAATCATTTTTACGCATCAGTTACAGATATAAAGATATGGCTCTAATAAAAATAGAAAAAAAAATTCTTGTCTTAATTAGGATTCGTTTGTATTCCAATTATACTGATTTTTGTTAATTTATGGAATGCTATTAATGCAAAACTATACATAAGACAAATACAATTTGCTTGTAATCCAATAATCTTTTAACAAGTAAGAAAATATATGAGAAATGCAATCAAAGACAAAAAAAAAAACTTTTTTAATCTAAGAATATGAACATAAAACGAAGTAAAATGCTAATTCAAAGCCGATAACATGGAAATATGCTTTCTTTTGTTATTTTAAGTTCATAGAATGTAGGAAATATACATATCTTCTTCAGTTTGAATAGTTATTCCTTGTCAGAAAGCAGATAAAAACATAAAACAAAACAAAAACACTTGCTTTCCGGTTTCCGACCAGAACAAGGAGTTCTTGTGACTTTTAAGACCAATGAAATGCACTGTTGGCCTTACTGAGTGTAGTCGAGTGTCTGGTGGCACATAAAAGTTTGTGTCATCACCCGAAGCTGTGGTAAAGGATGTTGTAAAACTCTCTAATCTGTATTTTGGAGCAAAGCTAGTGATTGAAAATAAAGAATGTCAGAGAACAGAGCCCTGAGGAGCACCGCGTGTGATTTTTGTTCACAAAGAATTAATATTTTTTAGTGAACTCTCGTTCCTTGTTTTAACATGTTAAGTTATGTTGAGTTATCTTTATAGTTTTCCTGCTCTAGGTTTAGTCCGCAGACTAAACCTAGTGCTTTTTTCTTCTACTACTCTACATTTTGCATTATTTTTGTTATTTCAACTGTTAATTTTATGGGGGTTTTTCTCTCAGAAGCCACACCTGGTCTGGTGTTCTGTTTGTTTACTCTTGGTTCTGGTTCTGCTAGAGGTTTCTTCCTGTTAAAAGGGAGTTTTTGCTCTCCACTGTTGCCACATGCACTGCTCAAAAAATTTATTTTTGAAATGTCAAATAGCGAAATCACATTGTGAATGGAAACAAAGCTGACATAATCCTGACGCTCCAAGTTATCGTGTAACTAAATTCGCGATACACAAAAACATATAAGCAGATGCATGATGGGACATCTTGAGTTTTCTTCGTCCTACAAGAAGATAGAGCGGCCGTTTGCTTTTGTTTTCTTGGTTCAGTCTCATCTGTTTGATATTTTCCATCGGTTATGTTATGACATGAGAAGTATTCAGATCACATATTACATTTACACACCCTGACACTGAGAGCAGTCGTCTTAAATTACCTGTACACCTGTTCCCGCCCACAGACAGGTGCATAAGGTGCACACCTGTACAGACACCAGCTTCACATTCAATTGTTGACTTTTTCTTTTGTTTTTGTCGCATTTAAGACCTTAATTGTGTACAAATTGTTAAATTGAAAGCCTTCTATTGCTAAATAGTGTTTTTTGTGACTCAGTTTATCGATTAGTTGCAGCAGTTGCTGTGAAATCCTTTTCTCACAGCGTATCTGCAGACTCAAACCTCCTGCTTTTGCCTCTGTTAATTTTATCTCCTCTCTATTGCAGGCCACAACTGCAGCTGTTATATTGCCGCTGCTTACATGTGTGTGTGTGTGTGTGTGTGTGTGTGTGTGTGTGTGTGTGTGTGT
>VMRN01000025.1:121973-214369 GCA_010277015.1 Poeciliopsis turrubarensis
TATTATTATTATTATTATTATTAGATGAAGCAATGATTTTCAATTTTCTCAAATGTCCAGATGAACTTTCACAACTTTTTTGCTGTTTTGGTAGAGAAATGAGCCCACAGCATCACTCCGCCATGTTTGTTTGACAAAAAATAAAATAAAAAAGAATCACAGTCTTTCTAAAACAGGGGAACCAATGTTTGATTTTACACTGATTTTTTTTAAAGCTGCAGAATTAAAATATATTTTTTAACATATTTCTTGAAACCATCTATTTCCTAAGCCACTATTGCACCAAAAACAACCAATCATAGAAAACATAGGAGGCGGGGCTTAGCGCTGTCAACGAATGTCTCCCTGCTAAGTGTGCAGCTGACGAAGAAACAACTTACTGTACAGAAAAACTGTTTAGCAGACATTGTTGGCAGTTGTGCTAACTATCATTAGCATTCATGACAGGCTATCAGAGAGCATAGCTTGATTGACAGCGCTAAGACCCGCCTCCTGACTCTGATTGGTTGTTCCTGGTCTCATACCACACTCTCATAACTCTCACCAACAAGTATGTAAAATATATTTTTTTATTAAAGCTACATACTTTGCTTTAATGTAGAATTGTATTCTTGAATTTATTTGAAGTTTTTCAACACATCTTTAGCAGAAGAACTATTAAAGTCCTGTTGATTTCACCCATTCACAAGCATTGCATTGACTTTACGAACTGAATGTATTTCTATATCACACACACACACACACACACACGCACCCACACACGCACACACACGCACCCACACACGCACACACACGCACCCACACACACACACGCACACAGAAATACCAATGAGCACGTCGTGGACAACGTGGGGTCAGTATCTGCTCCTGACGGCATTCTGACATGCAGACTGAAGAATCAAACTTTTCACATTCCAGTCGGTGCCTCCTGACTCACAACCGACCCCTGGAATAAAATAATCAATTTGTTGTTACGGCAACTGCACAATCATGCCAAAAGGACATAGCCTCTGTGAAGGTATGTTGTTCCTTCGGTTGGCTACTTTAACATATTCTTCCAACAAACTACTTTTCAAACATGGATTTATGACATGCAGCCACCCACAAAGAGGTGTTTTCATTTGCACTTAATGGGGTAATTGTTTATGAAGGTAAACCTTCATGAAAGCAAATCATTAGCAGAGTAGCAAAGGTTCGGTATTACCAAGATTAATGGTTCATAAATTCTCTGGTTTCCAATTGTTGCCTGATCAATTAAAAGTAATTTAAAATGGACCCGGGTGGCTTTAAAGGTGTTTATTTTTTGCACATTAGAGTAAATTGAAAATAAATATTTCCTATTTTTCCTCATTCGAACTGGCTGAAAATCAAAGCAAACTAATACGTTTCCAAAGTCTGATTCATGGTCCTGCTTGAACATTAGCCAGGTTGGTGTGACGTCGATACAGGCAGAAAAATAGAGCAAATTTTATATAACAATTGTAAAGTCAAAGAGCTTGAAAGAAAAGGAGAAAGAAAAAGAGGGAAAACAAGTATAAACAGTGATAGGGTTAGTTCTGCTAATGCTAAGAGCTAGCAACATGGTGTTTAACAAAAGCTAATGCTAACATGCTATAAATATTCAAAAAACATAATCTTATTAAGTCATTTCTTAATAATTTCTTTGTATTGATAAAAAAGGTTTTAGTTCCTTTGGTGGATTATTTCACTCATAGAAATATTTTCTATGTTATAAGTGAAATAATCTGCCAGTTGAACTAGAACTGTGTTGCTAGGCTACGAGCTGGGCTTAGCTGGGGTTGCTAGGTAACGGCGCTGGGAACATTCTACCAGTGGAACTAGAACTTTTTCATTAATATGAAGGAATTATTGACTTAATGCAAGCTCCTATAGCTAGCCAAAAAAGTTACTTTTAAATTAGCTTTGTCTTAATTCAAGTGTGCGAAGATGTTCCCTCTAAAAACTAGACCAAAATTACTTGGCAAGATTTTGTTTTTGCAGTGTACAAAATGTGAATTTTACAGTTTACAGCCATTGTAAGTGTTAAAGGTTGGTGTGAGTAAATTGTGTCCAAACACAAGTTAGCAAGGTGTTTCTTACAAAATGGCTGGTTTAATATGTAGAATACAGGGTTGTTGCAATTTACACTGCAAAAACAGAAAATCTTGTCAAGTAATTTTGGTCTAGTATCTGGTGCAAATGTCTTAGTACACGTGAAATAAGACAAATTGACTAGCTTTTCAGCAAGTTGTAGGAGCTTGTTTTCAGCCTGGGACATGCCCTGTGTGTCTCTGTTTCTGTGTCCAGATTATGAGTTGCACGGTCTGAGATTTACAGCAGGCTGTCACTTCAGTTCAACTGGTGTTGTCCTAAAGTCTAGCCGCTAGCGCGCACAGCCAGTCCGACCAACACATGCCTCCCAGATGTCGGCCAGCATTCCTGAAGGTCTCATCACACTTGCCTCCTCGCACCCTCCTGGACCCACAAGTGGACCTACCAGTCTGCTTGTGGGTCGGCTAATTTACAGCAGCGACGGAGAAATGTGACACCTTTGACCTCTGTGTTTTCTGCGTTGATCATCTTATTTCTGAAATTGTGGCGGTTTTTATCAGGGCAGTTACCCAGGGCGGCATCGGAAAGGGGAAGGTCCATCAGAAATGAGTGGAGAGGGACTTTTCAAACTGAAAACAAAATGGCTTCCTTTTAGCCTTCCTGAATATAAAACCTTGGAAAACTGAGAAACTTCAGACGTATTTGGTTTGAGACAATGAAACACTTTTACAGTGGCGATTTTTGATATGGGCAGTTGCTCAGGGTGGCATTAGAAAGGGGTGGAGCACCTAAACCCTAGAAAATAAAATATATCTTATGAATCAGTTTGCTAATACTAGCATGCATGTGCAGCTGCTGTTTAGTACTTGGAGACAACATTAAATCTAAAAAAAAATTACAGCAATTTTACAGAAATGTAAAATTGCTGTAATTTACAGCAATTTTAGTTTTAGTTTTTAGTTTTAGTGAAACTAAAATTGTCACTTGATGAGTTTTGGGAAGAACGTGCTTACATATAAGTTTTTTTCTTATATCTTAAATGCAAACTGTAGATATTTTTGTATGGATTTGGCTGAATTTCTGCTCTGAATAGGTTGTTCTATCCACAAATGGCCTTTTTTTGAGTTAACGATTATTCAATTGATGAACGATTAATCAATTACTAAATCAATCGACAATCATTTCAATAATGGTTTAATCAGAATTAATCCGATTAATCATTTCAGTATAATTTTGGCTAAACTATGAATGCACTGTTCTTTAAGCAAATTACTTTTTTGTTAAATGATTTCTAAATTAGTTGACAATTATTTTCATAATAAATAAATCATAATTAGTTAATAATTTGAAATGCAAAAATCTGATATTTTTGTACAATTTTGGCTTAATTGTTGCTGTAAAATCTTATTTTACAAAATTGCCTTTTTTAATGAATTAAATTACTGAATTAGTTTATCTTTTTTTAAAAATTAATTAATCCCGATTAATCTAATTATTAGTCATTCCAAATGCAAATTCTTGATATATTTTGTATAGTTTAGGCTTAATTGGTGCTCTGGGTAGGTTATTTTAGAAAAAGGCCGTGTTTGATTGATCCATTATTAAATTAGTTGATTACTTTCTAAATGACTTAATCGATTACTCCTTTCAGAAACCGTTTATTGAGTCCGTATTCAACTGAACGCCAGAGGTGTTATTTTCTTACTTATCACTCCATGTTTGCCATTATAATTGTTGTGGAGCAGTTAGAGATGATCTCTTTGATAATTCTGATAATTTACAGTAAACTGTGTGTAGCAAAAGGACCCTGGAAGCTTGTTTGGCCTGAGGCGAAGCGCAGCGGTTGTTTGCTTTTGAATGATTGAGTGAGTTTACGATGGAGATGCAGGAAGAGGCGCTGATCTCCTGGATTATTTGATGAAACAAACAGACGCGCACCCTGGGGGTTTCCCCTTCGTTTCAGTTCCCTCTGCAAGAGCTTCATAAATACAACCCGAGGCCTTCAGAGGGATCTTCAGGATATGACACCCTGCGTTTTGTACTGCGCTCGTCCAGTGATCCTGAAACAGGAGGAGACGCAGGTGTTGCATATTAATCTGCGACATGACAGTTAGATCCTTATCTCCGTTCATTCTTGGCAGCGCGTTACCCCTTCTTGGAGAGATGAAGACCGTGTTGCATGAATTGACTTGACAAAACCAGTTTTTGTTTTTTTTTTTTTGCAACTGCGTTTCCGTTACAAATGTGCGCAAAAAGTTAGTCATATTCAGCGGATGTTGCGAAAACACAATTTCAGCAATTGCTGTGTTTTCCATTAAATAAGAAAGGAAATTAAAATCACAGGTGGGTAAGTTTGTTCACGTGACAAGTCATTAAAAAATATGCAACGCCATCATCCTCCAACTACTTCCTGTCATCTTCTTCGTGGCTTCCTCCAGTAGCTGCGTTTCTATGTTGACTATATAATAAAGCAATTTGATATATGTACGTTTTTAATGACATCGTGTGAACAAATGTTATCAAATGTTATATTAATTGTCTTTCTTATTTAATGGAAATACTACAATTGCAAAATTGTTGGGGGTTTTCAACCTTAGCAGAATATTGACAAAGTTTTGTGCAAATTAGTAATGGAGATGCAGCTAATGTTACTCAGAGTTAAACATGACATAAACTTGAACCACTTTGCCAAACTTCAAGGAGGATTTAGTCTTCTTTATTTCCTTTTATTTTTCATTTTTTGAGCCAATGATGCAGTTTGGATCGATACCCTCCACTGACGCACGCACACACGCACACACACAAATCCAGCGGCAGCAGGTTAAATGCAATCAGCCTCCCTGTGCTGCGTTCGTCTCTCAGGCCAGCAGTTTATCTCGGGCCTCTTTGCAACACCCACGGCTGCCGGAGCAAAGTCCAGCCGCTTATCGGAGCCTCCGTCAGTCTGACTGAACCTCTCTGAGCTGCTCTGAATCCAAACCAACCTCCAGATCCGTTTCTCCTCTTAACCTGCAGCTTTATCCACAACGAGAACAATTCGCTTCATTTTAATCTGCTAGCATTAGCATGTTTAGGCTGAACTGTGTTTTAATTACGTCACACAGAGAAAGAGTCAGAGTTCCTACCAAGTATTTTTGGTCTAGTTTCTAGTGCAAATGTCTAAATGTCACTTTAATCAGACAGAACTAACTTTTAAGTAACTTTTAAAAAATATATAGAAACCTGTTTTATGTCAACTATTCCTTTATATTGGTGAAAAAGTTCTAGTTGTGCTGGCAGATTATTTTATAATATTAAGAAATTATTGCCTTAAAAGAAGCTCTCATATCTTGCAAAAAATGTTACTTCTATGTTTTATTTATAATGTAGTAAGATAGTTGCACTAGAAACCACATTATCTAAATGTTCAAACCTGGCAGAAACTGCAACTAAATGTGTTTCTGCAGAGCATCGGCTCAGATTGTTTAAATACAAACCTTGTTTTTAATGTTAAAACCTTTAAAAAGTGCATCTTGACTGAAACTAATTTAAAATCTGTGACTTTTGCGCCAAAAGTGGTGCATATTTGCTGATCCACAGGGAAGACTTTGTGACAAGCGGCTCATCCGTGTTTGTAAGATCAGACTCAGATTACCGACCGGACTTGATGACTGACTCACCTATCGCTTTCTCATTGCACCTATTTATTTTTCACATGAAACAGAATTTGTCCTCAGGGCTAAACTGAAAGTCTCTCCTTCTCTCCCTCCCTTCGCTCTTTCTGTCCTCAGGCAATGACATGTATAAACAGTTTGTCCCGCTAACAGGATCCAGGATGCACTGCCTCATTTGCATTGCACTCCTTAAAACACGCCACCCTTTCCCTCTTTGTTCCTCAGTTTTCCTCCTTCATTCATGTTTTTTGGTGAAATTAAATCATCAAAGCAGCAAATGTAACTCCTGCAGAGTGAAACTGTTCTTCATTTTGCAGTGAAGTCCAGTTTTTTGCAGCTTGGAGGTTCTTCTTCAGGTCTGCATGCTGGATTTCTGGTATTTGCCCTCCATAGAAAAGCCTGCAGACAGCATCAACGTGTCTCTAATAGAGGACATGGCCTCATTTAACATGCTTCATATCCTCCTTGATGATGACATGCTAATTAGACAAACATTATTTTAATCCTCACAACCTGTAATTTGTTTCCAATCATATTGTTTTGCATAAATTAAAGCTAAATTTATCCAAAATCATCCAACCAAATGATCTGAATCTTAAAAGTAACTTTTTAATGAGATTGAGAAGCTTCTTATTTACGAAAAATAGTGTTTCAGTTGATCGATTATTTTTACTTATAGCAAGACATTTTTCTCACGTTATAAGAGAAATAATCTGCCAGTGAAACTAAAACCTGTTAGTAAATATTAAGGTACTATTAACTTAAACTCTTAAATCTTGCTGAAAAGTTACTTGAAAGTCAGTTTTGTCTAATTTCAAATGTACTAAGAAATTTGCGCAAGAAACTAGACATGAAAATCCAAAACACTCTCAAAAAAGAAAAAGAAATATGCTGCAACTGCAGAGAAACGGTTCAATGCAAACGGAAAAATGTTGCAAATAGCAAAAATAACAGCAAGTTGCAAACTGGCTCCACAAAACAGAAGTCCTCCAGACCACTAGGGGGAGTCGACCACCACGAAATAAGACGGAATGTCATATAAAAGAAAGTTCATGTCTTTTTCAAACAGGATTTTAGAGCAGCAGAATATTTACATTGGTAACATCACCAAATCCAGACTCCCCCTAGAGGTCAGGAGGACTTCTGTTTCGTGTTAGCAGTGTTTAAACTTTTCGCTACTTTTAGCATTTTCTTTTTTGCTTCTATTTCCTGCAAGTGCAGCATTTTTCTGTTGCCTTTGTTTTCGTGTTTTGGCGTTTGCATCATTCGTGTGTTTGCTGTTTGCACCTTTCAGCTGTTGCAAAAGGTAGTTGGATTTGCCAGCTGTTGGTCTCTGTGACCAGCCAGGCACTGTTAGCATGCTGAAGTATTTCTCCCCATTTCATACATGCAGACAAAGCAGCAACAAAGAACATTGCATGTTGACGTACTTTAATCAGATACAAACCGTCAGAAGGTCAAATTCTGCATCTATCGATTTGTCTCATGTTCACATGGCAGCCATATTGAACTCTGAGTTGGACTAAAGTTTTAATCCAGTCTGTTAAGTCCAGTTTATTTGAGGGAGGTGTGAATTCACAATTGGACAAAAAAAAAAAAAAAAAAATCTCTGGTCCGCCTACAAACATCGGTCTGGGTTCGATTGAGGTAAACTCTGGTGCGTATTGAATGCATATGTGAATGCCAAGAGGACCAGAGCAGAAACTGGACTACAGCACAGAGCATTCTGGGTAAATACAACCAAAACAAACGCCTTAGCCCAGCGTTGGTGGGAGAAATGACTCGTCATCTTTAGCTAAAATCAAAAGCGAAATCCTACAACTGCTAGAATCTCATGGCACTTGATTTTTGTTTATGCTGAAGAAGGAAGTTGAATTTGGTGTCTTCTTCAAAGGTTTCTGTGTAATTTCCTTCAGTGGTTCTTGGTTCAGCGCCCCCACAGGCGAGGAGGGGAACAGGGTTTTCACAGTGTTTGGTCTGTTTGACTCGGTGAAGTGAGGAAGAGAACCACAGCAGCTGAAAATGCTTCAGCTTTGGTCACCAATCAGAAAGTTCAATTTCTGAATACGCAAGCAAAGCAGCCTCCAAAGCCACTTAATTTTGTATCAACAAAGAGCAAAACATAGTCATAGATCTGAAAAATATTTATTAATTTAACCAAAAAATATGACAGAAATGGAAAATATCATTATCAGAATAGACAAGTTTATGTTTTATTGGTGAAAAGTGCTGGTTCCACAGGCAGACATTGTCCCCCAATTTATATTATTAGTGAAATAATCATCTGAAATATTTGTACAATAGACTAAACAAACCCCTTGGTAGGATTCTGTGTTTTTGCAATGTGTTGTGTTTTTACCAGGTCATTTTGTCTCAGCTTTTGAATGCAATTCTATTTGATTTAGTGGAAAAATGATAAAGTAAATACAAAAGCTTTTTTTTGTAAAAACTAAATTAACCTAAAAAAAATGAATCATTTTCCTTCCGCTCTCCAATAGTGGTCTAGTTTGTGTTTCAAAACATCTAAACAAATGTGACAAATAAGGTAGATTTCCAATAGAGCGGATTTATGTTATGATGTAAACAGTCAGTAATAGAAAAGTGCGATAAACACGGATTTTCCCACAAACTAGAAGCTAAATCATATCTTTATTGTGGCCATCCAGGGTTTTATCGGAGCCTCGTATCTGTTTTGCCAGATTCTCACGTTCAGAAAGTGGGTCAAGCGTGGGTTACAGATTACAGGAGAGGCTGTGGAAACTGTCGCCGTTTCAAACCCCACGCCGAGTCACTCCGTGTAAATAGTTTAATCTAGTTTCTCCCCGAGGACGGAGTCGGTCACACCTGGGCCGACCTCCGGTGTGTGAGCAACATAACCGGTCAGGCGCTGGCTTATCTTATCGAGCTAACCGCGCTAACTCTAGCTGTGGGGGAACTAGCCGTGGGGAAGCTAGCCGTGGGGAAGCTAGCCGTGGGGAAGCTAGCTATGGGGGAACTAGCTGTGGGGGAACTAGCCGTGAGGAAGCTAGCCGTGGGGAAGCTAGCCGTGGGGAAGCTAGCTATGGGGGAACCTAGCTATGGGGGAACCTAGCTATGGGGGAAGCTAGCTGGGGGGAAGCTAGCTGGGGGGAAGCTAGCTGGGTGACGACCTACGTTGCCATGGTAACTGAAGACAAGTCACCATTTCCTGAGGTATGAGTTATATTTTTTTGCCAAAATATTGTTTTTTTCGCTTTCAGAGAGACTTTACTACTTTTAAATTGGATTTAATTGGTATTTACTGAAGTTTAAGAAGTTTTAATGCGACTTGGTTGTTAGTTTGAAAGTTAAGTGAAGGAAAACTGGGAAATTTCAGGTTTGTGTTTTCCAGTTTAAAGTATTTTTGTGGATGAATACTGAAGAAAAGATGGAGTATAAAAATATTTTTGTCCATCCAATTTCTCAGTTTTAATCCATATATAAATCTTTGTTTCAATCCGTCTCTACCTCAGTGGAAATATACAATTTCATTTGGAGATCTGTTGTTTAAAATGCAAAATTGCATCCAGATATTTTTGAAAAACTTTTTTTTTTACATAAAAACCTGTAGGAACCTCATCATAAAATATAATTTCAGAGTATGATTAAAAAAGTGAAGAAGAGGTGAAGAATAAAGGAAGAGCTAAACTTTTTCCATTTTGAGTCTTTAAACTTACTTCTAAGTAACTTTTCAACAAGAAATGGGAGCTTGACTTTAGTCAATTATATTATGATATTGATGGCTGATTAACATCCACTAAGCGACATTTCAGGGGAAAATTGTCTTACTATAAATTAATCTGCCAGTGAAACTAGAACTTTTTAACCAACATTTATATATTATTCACTTAAAAAACTCATATTTATTGTTGAAAAGTTATTTGTAAACAACTCCCAACTCCAAGTGTACTAATATATTTGCACTAGAAACTAGACTAAAAGTACTTGGTAAGCTTTTGTGTTTTTCAGTGCTCTGCCTGTCTTCTCCTGTTTCTTTTAAACGACATCTAAAAATCCCAATAGGTTTTGCTGTTTTACAGTTCCAACCTCACAGAATTTAATCTGGTTTTAATAAGAAATAAAGTCATTTTAAAGTCTTGTTAAAACAAAAATTAGTTCTGGCAGTTAAGTGCTTCCGTAGAAACTTTGATTTCTTCCGTTTCCTTGACATGTTGGATTCAGGGTAGATGCGTGTGCATGCCACACTTTTCAGAGTTTTATTTGTTTTAAATTTTTGGAAAACTGTGAATTTTTGTTAATTATCTACACTGGAAAAAAACTCAGAATGGAGCTCCAATTTAAGTTGCTGTTTTTAATCGAATTGAAAATTTGTCAAATTTAATTTATTTACATTTCAATGTAAATAGATTACACTAACAACTTAATAAATGTAATATTTGGGTAAAATTAATTTCATTACAAATAAAATTTTTCTTTTTTTAGTGTACTTAATGTAGCTGAATTTTAATTTTCAAATTACTGCTGCTAAGTTTGCTACTCTTAAGAGATTCACTTAAAAGCCAGTTTCGAAATGCAAAACTGCAACATTTAAACATTTTTGAGCGGATTTTTGCTTGGTTTCAACATCATCTGCTGCATTTTTCCTTTCTCTCTCTGTTTTTGTAGTTGTTTCTGTTAGTTTTACTTGTGCAGGGTCAACAGGAAAGGTCGTCCGTTTCCGGAAAAGTTCGGTCTGACTCGGAAGCGAAGAGCTTTGAGTCTCTCAGCGGGATCTGAGCGTGTTTAGTCTGACATGTCGCACTCCGCAGTCATTTGGTTTCAACAAGCTGCTGCTAAACGCAGCCAGACTGATTGACTGGACGCAAAAAAAAAAGAAAAAAAAGAAATTCTGCACATGAAACGTTTTCATTTTAAAAGACAAATAAAAATAATGCACAATTTCTTCCCCACATTTTTGCCTTTTTTAATAAGAAAAATGAATCATTTTAATCACATGTAAAACCACCAACAACAGCAACAAAAACAGAACAAAAAAACAAAATATATATTATATCAGCACACTTTCAGAGTTCGTAAAGCAACATAGCTTAAATAAAAGACATTTCTGTTTGAAACTAAAACATCATGTGACCTGAAACTCCTGCAAAAAAAACAAACAAACAAAAAAAAATCCTTCAGCAGATCGATCTCTTATCAGATCAGCAGGCGTTTGAAGAAAAGGCACTTTTTGGACGTTGGAGGGTCACTTGACACCCCCAGCCCCCGTTCCGACACAAGGAGGGCGTTGATGTAACACACACGCACACACGCCAACACACACGACAACACACACGCCAACACACGCGCTATCAGCTCACCTGGCCTGTGGGAGCTCCAGAGTGCAAAGTACTGTATGTAAATCCTCCTCTTAGTGCATCTCTTCCTCCGTTTTTCGGTAACTGTCTGTTCGCTGCCATATTTACGGAACAACATGAACATCTTGGGCCATGAAAACAACTTTTTGTACACTTTTTTTTAAAAGTCTATTTCTTTTTCTTACCACAGTTGCTTTGTTTTATTCTATCAGGACTGTAAGGTTTGCAAAACAAATTGCTGTAACGCTGAAATTACTGAAGCAGTAACCTGAAAATTGAGCTTTGGGTTGTAACCGGCGCGACTTCACTGAAAAACAAGAGAACGGAGCTCCAGCTCAAAAAAACTGAGTTAATTTGTTTCACATCGAAATAAGCTTACTTTATTTACATCTGACAACTTAATGAACTTCATGTATTTACTTGGATAAACTTAATTTGATCACTTCTAGCAATTTAACTCATTTTTTAAAAGTTGGATTACCCGTTTTCTTTTTTTCAGTGCAAGATATATTAAAATTTATTCCCTTCATAAATAGACACAAATCTCATCCTCTCATCCCCTGCGTGTTCCCTTTATTTACACTGTATACAGGTTTAATTTTCGCCCTGCAGAGACAGAATCTGACGCAAAAACACAAAATCTCACCAAGTATTTTCGCTCTGAGTCAGAGCGCAGATATCTTATTACACTTGAAACAAGACAAAAGTAACTTTTCAGCAAGATATAGGCGCTTGTTTTAATTCAGCAATTCCTTAATGTTATGAAGAAGCAGCATATTCCACTGCGCCGTTACCTAGCAACCCCAGCTAAACCCAACTCGTAACCTGGCAACGCAGCTCTAGTTCAACTGGCAGATTATTTCACTTACAAAGAGACATTTTTCCCATGTGATAAGTAAAATAAACTGGAGCTAGAACTGGGTTGCCAGGTAACGGGCTGGGTTTGACTGGGGTTGCTAGGTAACGATGCAGTGGAATATTCCACCAGTGGAAGTTTTTCCTAAATATAAAAATATTCTTGACTGAATTAAACTCCTATTTCTTGCTTAAAATTTATTTGTAAGTTAGTTTTGTCTTATTTCAAGTGTACTTACATATTTGCACTATAAACTAGAAAAAGAAAAAAATAACAAAGTAATAGGTAGTAAGATTTTGTGTTTTTGCAGTGTAGAGGTGCCACTTAGAGCGGGCACCACAAATGGTGTTGGAATAACTCTGCCTATAATGAAAGTAGTTAGCTGCATCTTCTTCGTCGCTTCTCGTGTAACTACATAGTTCCCTTCTTTGAGAGAAGCAAACAGTTTGTTTCCAGTTCCTCGAAGAGCTTCAGTGTCCATTTTAGAAAGAGAGGCCTCCATCTTGGTTCACCGTTTGCAGAAAGGTGTGTGTGTGTCTGTGTGCGTGAATATGTGTGTGTGTTTGTCCTTATTAGGAGGCGTTGAGCACCGAGCGGCTGCACAGCGTTTGGTAGTACGCTCCGGAGTCCATGGCGGCCGGGCTTGAGCTGTCGTAGATCTGCTTGACTCCCACCGGCGAGCTGCTGGCGTAGCTGTTGTAGGCCATGAACTGGTCCTGGTAGGACTTGAGGTCCATCTTCTGCTCGTTGGACATGAGGTTGGTGATGGAGAACGGGTGGTTGAAGTTGTAGTGGGGATCCAGGGACTTGAGCGGGTCGCTTTGTAGGTCCATGTGCGGCTGCATGGTGCTGGGCAACAGGTGGGAGCCACCGGCCAAAGTTTGGGAGTGGAGGAGAGAGTTGGAGGTGGGGGAGGATCCGGAGAGGGACATGGAGGAGGAGGCGGAGGAGGCCGGCGGGCTGTGGAGGTGAGAGGAGGACAGCGGGGGGCAGTCCAGGGAAACCAGGGTGTTCCTCTGGTGTGGCTGGTCGTCGGAGGAGCTGGGGTGGGAGTTGTCCGAGTGGGCGGACTCCGCTCCCTCCGAGCCGCCGGTCGGACTCCGATCCTCCCCCAGACGGTCTCCCTTCCCCGACGCCCCCTCCTGGTTCTTGGCTCCCTTCTTGGCCGCCTTGTCCTCGATCTTGAAGCGCTTCTGGCGCCGCAGGTAGCAGCCGTTCTCGAACATGTTGCCAGACTGCGGGTGCAGAGTCCAGTAGGAGCCTTTGCCCGGTTTGTCCGGCGAGCGCGCCACCTTCACGAAGCAGTCGTTGAAGGACAGCGAGTGGCGGATGGAGTTCTGCCAGCGCTGCTGGTTCTCGCGATAGTAGGGGAACAAGTCCATGATCCACTGGTAGATCTCGTTAAGGGTGAGCATCTTGCTGCTGCTTTGCTGGATCGCCATGGTGATGAGGGAGATGTAGGAGTATGGCGGCTTGGCGTGGGTCAGGGAGCGCCGGTACGGCTTCGGTGGTATCTCCTTGGGGCCGGCCCGGCTTAGGGAGCCGGCGGGGGAATACCCCAGCTGGCTCATGGACTGGCTCATGTTTTGGTAGTGGGACAGGGACCCCAGGGAGGCCGGGGCGGTGGAGCCCAGCGGGGTGAGGCCGCTGGAGGACAGGGAGGACGCCACTGGAGACAGAGACATGTGACTGGGCCCGGTTCCCATGGAGGCCAGGGAGGAGCCGCTGAGGCTGGAGCTGGGGTACGCCATGTTCATGCCCGCCGGGGAGGCCGTGGCCGGGTTCAGGTTGATGTAGCTCATGGAGCTCATGGAGCCCAACCCGGGGTTCATGGTGCTGGGAGAGGAATACATCTGAATATGGGAAACATCCAGTTAGCATCAAAAAGTTCATCCAAAGAGGGTTTTCACCAACAAATCCAACCCAAATGGACTGTTTGGGTTGCTAACTAAAATATTGGTCAACATAATCAGTGATGGCAATCGACAATACGTAACATTTGTCACTCGTTTCTCAGTCGGTGACAGTTTATTGTTGCGTTTTTCATGAAGTAAAGCACTTTGAACTGCCTCACTGCTGGAATTATTTATAAAAATTACCTAAAATGATCCAGATTTTCACATTTATTAGAAGAAAATGTGAGCATTTTCCTTCCATAAAACGCTCAAACTTCCTGAAAACTGCAAAACAGCCGAAAACAAACTAACTGGACCAAAGTAATCAATGATGGCAATTGACAAAATGAAACGTTTGTAACTCCCAACTGGTTGCTTTTTATGACTTTTCCTTTTTGTGTTTTTATGATGAAAAGCAATTTGAACTGCTGGTTTTATTCAGAAAATCACCTAAAAGTTATCAAGATTTTCACATTTGTTGGAAGCAAGTGTGAAAAGTTTGCTTCAAATGTCCATAAAGCTGCAAACCTGCCGAAACACTGACTTCCTTTATGGTTATGGTTTATTTTTAAACCTTAATAAGTGGAATATGTAACGGTTGTTACTGGTTTCTAAACTGGTGACTCATTCTTGCTTTTATGACTTTATGTGTTTTTTATGATTTGAAGCAGTGCCTTGTCGTTGGTTATATTTATAAAATGACCTAAAATTATCAAGATTTTCACATTTTTTAGAAGCAAATCTGAAAATTTTGCTTCTGTAAAAACATTCAAACTTCCAGAAAACTGCAAACCAGCTGAAACACTGACTTTCAGTTAAACCCACCTGTTTAGAGTTGCTTCACATTCGACGTGTTTTGATGATGGCAATCAATAAAACGTAGTATTTCGAATTTTTATAAGTGTTTATTCACTTTGTCCTGCCTTTTTTTTGTTGAACTTACACAAATAAACTTGATTTATTGATTGGTTAAATTTGATTTTATGTATAAATGAGTCTAAAACTCAAGATTTTCACATGAATCAGAAGCAAACTGGACAGAAGCGGCGATTTGAAACCGAAAAGTCTCTCTTATCAAAGCACAATGAGTCTCTCAGTGCTTGGATTTCACACCGCCGTGTTAACCTGAAAATGCGTAAAAAGACGCGTCACGCTGCCTCCTCCTCTGTCGCCATGGAAAAACAAATCAAATAAAGAGAAAACCAAAAACACCCCGAAATATAACAAAAACACAGCAGACTAAACTTAAACAGGTGGTTCTGGTTGCTTTAATGGAAGCTGTCGGTATTTCTGGAAAGTGCGTAAATCTGCCGCCGCTATCGCAGCCCCGCTTACCGATTATTGGTTAAATATTAGCAGGTTCTTTCTTTCTTGGTAATTTCATCAAGCTGCTGATGGGATTAGCAGTAATTAAATTAGCGGGAAAGAGAGGAGAGATGCGTCATTAACACCTGGACGGTCGCGACCTTTCAGCCGCGTCGGAAACACAAAACAAGGCGCTATTGAAGCGCAAATGTTTGATCCAAATGAAACATTTGACCTTAAATCAGAAGTTAAAAACATCTCTGACGTTTCTAGAAGCAGGTTCATTATTTTTATGAAGATATTAGAATAAATTTTACCGTTTGTACGTTGTTACAGCATTATTTAGAACACATTCAATTTATTTTATTTTTTTTACACACGAATATTTTTTTATTCAAGTCGAAATACTTTTTTTAGTCGAACCAAATGTGTCTCCTCCTTCACCATCTGCTGCCCAAAAAAGGCTCCACGTTTTATAAAAACGAAAAATAACAATAAAGTCAAAAAAGAATTGATGAGTGCGGTGTTAAAAATGTGAGCGTGAATCCAGGTTGTTACCTCGCTGGCCTCGCTGTAAAAGGTATTCCACTCTGGTAAATCGTGCGCTTCCATCTTCACGGAGCTCAACATCCCCAACACAAGTCTTCAGGAAGCAGAAAAATGTCTAAAACTGTCGCTTATGTTTTTTTTTTAAAAAAAAGGGAGAAATATATATTTTTAAAAAAAGGAAAGAAAAATACAATCCTCAGCAGGCGGAAAATCCGGGCAGAAAGTTTCCTCGGTGCGTCGGCGACGTTCCTCTGAGGAATTCTCTGGATTTTTCTGATTTTTTTCACTCATCCATTGTTTCAGAATCGTGTTAATTAATGACAGGGGGACGCGGGGTTCTTCTTCTGGCCCGTATGTCTTCGCTTCCCGCCGGGGAGCCGGTTGGGACGCAGCTCTGGATGGGACGGAGGCGCAGCGCGCAAACACAGTGAGGAACTGCGCGTCTCCTCCTGCGCTTATAAAAGGCGCCTGCAGGTTCCGCCCCGACCCAAACGCCGCGTCGGGATCCAGGAAGGGCCGCGCGTAAAGGCCGATGTGGCCCCCTGGCGTGCTGTTTATTGGCCCGGCGGCTGCAGCGGCCGGGCGGCGGGGCCAGATGTCAGCAGGGGAACCTTCTGTTGCAGAAGAAACCTCAAAACTAAAAGTTCACTGACTGATAAATAAAGTAAATTATTGCCTGTTTGCAGAGCTGAGGACGAACCACTTACATTTACTTGAGTACATTTGTATTAACTAATATTACTGTGAAGTATTTCTGCTCTTATTTAGTAAACTTGTGGATTTTCTTCCCACTGAATGAAAAACAAACATGTTTGAACCAGACAGACTCACACCTGCAGATTCTGATAAGGTTGTTTTTTTTTTTAACTGATATGGAAATATTTTCTTTTGCCTGATTTTATTATTTTTGAATTGTTGTCATTTTTGTCCTTCATATACAGAAATTTCCTTTTAACTTTACATTTTGGTCCTGCTGATGATGTAACTTTTACCTATTAAACTATTGATAATTTGAGCAGTTATTCAGTGAACTCTTTACCAAATACTTTTTTACTCTAACTTGAGGAATTTCTCTACTTTTAATTTAGTAAAACTGTGTTGCATTTGTTTCTCTTCAGTACAGATTTTGTGTTTTCTGCCTCAGATCTATTATGTTGTTCTGATTCAGGCTTATGAAGTGGATTAAAAGCCCAAAATACCCCAATATTCTCCTATTTTCACCTGCCACGCATCTTTTCTCTTTATGAGACCTGATCATAAAAATCTTCCCGAGTCTCTGGTTATGCTGATTTTTTCCCCTCACGCTCTAATCCCGTTGGCCTCCCGCATGCGCATCAGCGCCATCTCCATTCAGTCCCCATTAAGGCTGAGGCATTGAGATTCACGGGCCTCCGTCTGCTCCCAGGCCTGATGTGTATTCCGAGGCTGTGCGTTACGCAGGGGTTCCCTTCATATCCGCCTCCCTGCTGCAGCTGGAGTTGGAACAAAACGCAGCAAAGTCGGAAGAGAAGAAGAAGAAGAAGGAGAAGAAGAAGAAGAAGAAGTAGAAGTTCAATACGCACATCAGCTGAGAAACTTGGAGCGTTTTCATTGTTTTTACGCGCAATCCAACAGCGAGTGGATCATCTTTTGTTTCTGACTTCAGTCGTTGGTGTTTTAATTGTGTGGGCAAATATTTACCAGGCAGTGAAATCTGTTTATCTGCGGGATATTTGACTATCTGGATGGAGGCGCAAAGTGTGAGACTCCTGCGTGAGACGCTTCCACGCTGCATTTAACTCCATTCTGGTCGCTTTTCTCAGGCGCCATTTTGCACTTTCTGCCGGCGGGTATTTTCGTGCCGACGTTTCGTCGGGAACGAAACGGATTGATCTGAAAATCTGTTGATTTAAACGTGTTTAAAATGCGACTGTTACAATTTCAACGAGCAAAAATCGGTTTGCTTCTGTGACCCGTTTGAACTGGATTAGAACCAAATTACAGTGTGAAATATATAAAAAACAGGACATTTTACTCTAAATCTTGATTTCTATATCACACTTGAATTGAGACAAAACGAGCAGAAAACCAGATTATCAGCAAGTAATCTGATAATTCCTTAATATTGATCAAAAAGTTCTAAGTCCACTAGTTGATCATTCAATTTATTTCACAATCAAAGACCACTGCGCCGTTACCTAGCAACCCCGGGCAAGCCCAGCCCGTTACCTAGCAACCCAGCTCCAGTTCCACTGGCAGATTATTCCCCATAAATGAAATAATCTGACAGGCAAACTAGCACTTTAAAACATTAGATTAAGGATTTATTGACTAAAAACAAGATGAAAAGTTACTTGAAAGTTACTTTTGTTTCACTTCTTGCGCATGAAGTAATTTACTAAAAGCTGGACCCAAATGACTTGGGAAGATTTTGTATTTTTGTGTGTTTATTTTAAATGTTTATACATTTTAAGTATTTTCATGGCGGCTTATTCGCTATAAATGGTCAAAATGTAACGACTTAAAACTTATGGTTGCTATTCCAATAAGTTTTTGCCATCAGTTTTTATTTTATTTTATTTAAATGTCTCAGTTTCGATGCAACTTCTCTATATTTCCTTTGTCTTTGTGTCTCAGCGGGTTGTTCTTCATGTCAATAGAGGCTCCATGCCGTCCATTATCACCTCTCCAATTGGCTTAACAATCGCAGTAATGAGCTGCTGACGCTAAGAGGAAACGAACCAGAACCAGAACCAGAACCAGATCAGCATTCAGGTAGATTAATATGCACCAAGCGAGAGAAACATCAGAGTTTCTGTTATCTAAAGAGGCTCTGAAAGAGACTAATTAGGGTTGCAGCTGCTCCTCCAAGCACTAATTGATATATAGCGCCATCTTGTGGCAAATACAAGACATTTGCGAAATTCCGCAAAACAAATCCACCAAAATCTGAGATGGATTTGAAGCCAGTGGGGCCCGAAGTGGGTCCTGGAGGGCCGGCATCCTGCGTGTTTCAGTTCTCTAGTTTAACCACCTGGATCATGAGAGGCCTGAGAAGGACCTGCAGGACCCATCCTGCTTCAGACAAGAAACTCAGAGTTACTGAAATACAAGTTATATATCCAATAATTAATTTATTTCACAGAAAAATCCAGCTGAGATTAAAAATCCATTTTACAGCAGCAGCAGAAAAAGTTAATTATAATTAAAATATTAAAACAGACAAATGTTTGTTAAAAACATTTAATGACAACTAAACTGATTTACTCATTATATGTCAGTGAGTTAAACTGCCATAAGCTGGATATTCGCTTCTCCGCTTCCTATTGGACGAAAGCGTACCACGTGGTTTCATGTTAACCCGGATATTTTCCTTTATTTGCCTGATTAAGTTTAATATCTCGCGACATACTAACACTAACACTACCGGGTCATCATAAAATAAGTAAACCAGTGTTTCTGTTCCTGCTGAAGCTTTAAATGAGTTTAAAAGTTTCCGAACCGCGAGTTAAACTGAGCTCGGACTGGAAGAAATGGTTTCCTCCCCAGTTAGGAGGCATCGCTTCTCGGCCTTTTGGCTCAGATCAAGTGTAAGTTTCTGTTCTTATCAGTGTAATATCTGATAGTCCTCGATACGAGGACCATATATTAACTTGATTTTTGGAAGAAGGAGTTGGAATAGGGGCTTGCCTCGTCCACTCCACGCATTGTCCTGGTATTGCAGTGTCTCCAGGAGCAGTGCACCTCCATTATGGTGTTATATAGTAATATCGATCAACTAAGAAGTGACTTTTAATTAAACCTTGAAACATTTTAATGTTAGAAGGTATATCAATCAACAAGAGAGAAAATATTGATCTTTTGATTATCTCATAATCTGTAGTTCCCTTTGTTCATTATTTATTTCATATTTACAAATTTTCAAAATGTTCTTTTTTTTGCCTAGAAACAAGAAGAAACGTATTTAATGCTTTGAGCTTTCAAACAACAAAGTTCATGATTTAACAATAACTGGGCAAATATGGCCGCCATGTAGAAGCTGTTTAGCTCCTTTGGTCTCTTATCATCATCTCTCCTATACCTCACAAGTCTAGGAACTTTGTAACCGACAGCCATCTTGGCAGGCAGTTGCTATGGCAACAATCAACAAGACTCAAGCTTAGAACTAGCATTACATCTAATTTATGAACAATAGAATTACAACTAATAAGCAATTAGCTTTTGAGTACTCGACCCATCTGTGTAATACTAAAATAAATAAGTGATATTTACTGTACTTACTGCTGAACTAGCAAAATTAGCTCAGCTAATGTGGCTTTTAGCTCTGAGCTAAAACAAACTGTACTGAGCTCCACAATGTGGAGCATGTTGTGTTTTTCTACATGTAACATTTAGTTATTAGGGTTTTATTTATTCACAATAATGAAGTCCTTAGATGTCTAAATGTCAAAAATAAAAAGACAAACATACAAGTTTCCATCCCGTTTATTGATGGTTTCTAGTTTGTACATGAAGCTGCAGTAAAACCAAAAGCTCTACAAAAACAAGAACATTGATAAAAACAAACTCCAAACACAAAGGGGGACGAAACGGCAAAACAAAATGCCAGCTGACTTTACAAAAGCTTCAGATAAAAAGGAAAAGCGTTGTGATGGAGGGAAACTGATTCAGGTTTTTCCAACAATATCACAAAGAGTCCATTGCACTCCTGCTTCCCCTGAGGTTCCCACACAATAAACAGATGGTAAACGTTTTTAAAAAGGCACTTACCGAGGGATTGCATTACGAATCAGTGCATATTGTACTTGATATCAATTTCTCTAAAGACATTTCTCCCAAAACAGAGCCAATCTGAGGGATGTTACACGTTGAACACGATTAATTATTACATAACAGGAGAGATAAAAACTGAAGAAAAGCATCCGCTTGAATCCTATGAGAGTATTAAGGCTGTTCTAGACTGAACTTAATAAAAAGTATAAATTTGTCAAATTCTATGCATTTACAAGAAAAAAAAAGGTCCAATATTAAACGGTGTAAAGTCACACGGCAAAAATGATACTTTTCCATGACTCAAACCTTAAATTTACAATATTAAAGCAAGGATTTAAAAACATTCAGAAATTTCAACAAATAAAAACTAAAAAAAAAAAAGTATCTGAAAAGTTTGATATTTTCCATACTTACAACGTTAAAGCTAAGATTTTGTGTAACATTGTAAAATTCAGAAATTTGGATGAAAGAACTCCGAAATTTATGGAAACATTTCAATATTTTCCACCTTTTCCTTTAACAGAAACATTTCCTGCATCCAGACTCGGTGCAGCCATGTTCCTCTCTGACTCTGGTGTTTCTTCTGGATCACGTTTGAGGCGTTCAAGGAAAATCCGGTCACGGGAAATTGATCCAGGAAAAGAGCCCAGACCGATAGCTTACACTAAAACAAGTATCCAGATGTTCTAAATTTACCACTTAAACTCAAGAGGATTTTGGTCATTTTTGTTCACATCTTAAGTTTTAATATTGTAGATTTATGGATTTTAATTATGAAAAATTAGCATTTTTTTCTTGCAAATTTATGACTTTTTAATAAAAAATAAAAAAATCTTATGTGTTACTGATCTAGAAATTTTTCTGGAATAAATTTGTGTCCAGATGTTGATATTCTAAAATCTACCTCTTCTGTTTGAGAAGATTTTGGTCAAAAATGTATGACTTTCTGTCATAGAACATCTTAGTTTTAATATTGTAAATTTATGTCTTGGAATGTCAACTTTGTATTTTTTTTCCTGCAAATTCATGATTTTTCAACACTTCTTTCTGTTAAGCACATAAAATTGATCACAAAATGAGCTTTTTTATTGAAAAATATCATTTTTCTTTAATCTAAAGTGGCATTTATGGTCAAATTTATGACTGTAATATTAGTTATAAGTTTGAAAATTTACTTAAGTCATGAAAAATAAGCATTTATGACTGATAATTTTTCTTGTAAATACATACATTTTTACCTAGATTTATTGTTTCTCTGTCATCTAAAATGAGTCCAACGCTCCATCGCAGGAGAATCCAGACCAACCAACAACTAAATATAATTTTTATTCAACAGTTACATCCAGAAACATGAAGTTGGGCTGAACACGGCCTTTGGTTTGTGCGTGCATCGTGCACATAAAGGGAGAATCGACCCAAAACACAAACTCAGTTCGAACGTTGGCCCTGCCCACTTTAGTTTCATCAAACATTTTAATTCTTAAAATAAAATCTGGCCAATGAACAAATACATTCATCATATGTGGGGAAACAAAACTTTATGAATAATTTTTTTCAGGTGGATTCTCCCTTAAAAAAATAAAAGTAAAAAAAAAAACGCAATTATATTTCATAACATATTTCAAACTGTTGCATATACTAAGACTAAGGGATTGCACATACATACTATAACAGATCTTTACAGTATATAACATTTAACATTCTAGTATAAAATATAATCCTAGGCCTATCAATAGATATCTTTTAAAATATACATTCGGGGTAAAGCGTAGGCTGGGCTGGATGTGAACGTAAAGCAACGTTAAGGTCGAGTTTGACGCACCAACGTTTTTCGGTTTCACGAAGAGTCACGTAAAGCTGGCGTAAAGAAAAAAACAAAAAAAACAAAAAGCAGAGAGAAAGGTGGTGGCCTGTCACCTGCTCACATGGCGTCAGTTTCACGATTTCTTTCAGCTGTAGCGCCAACGTTTTCCTTTCTCGTCACGTGAAGCTGGCGTAAAGGAAATAAAGACTGGGAAAACGTGGCGGCTGGTTACCTGCCAACATGGCGTCAGTTTCTTGACTTGCTTCAGACCTGAGTGTCTTCAAATTTAACAAAACTGGTGTAAAACGTCTGCGCAGCAAAAATGTTTTGTTTGTGCCGCTATCATCTTAAAGATATTAAATGTTTTCAGAGGTCATGAAAAGTCAAACAGCTGCCGCAAATTCTTTAAAAAAAAAATTATATCAATCAACTCGACAAATTTGTGCAGCAAAAATTTTGTTTGTGCTGCTTTTGTTCAGAAAATATCAGTGACCCAAATATAACAAAATTTGTGTCAAATGTTTGTGGAGTAAAATTTTTAATTTGTGCTGCTATGTAATAAAGATATTACATTTACAAATCAAACAAATTTGTTGCCAATCAACTCAGCTATGTTGTGCAGCAAAAGTTCTAGTTTGTGCCGCTGTCATTTTAAGGATATTAAAAAATATTTCCACAGATTGTGAAAGGTCAACCAGCCACCACCTCACTTTTTTACACAATAGCAAAATTAGTGTCTGAAGTTTATGCAGCAAACCTTTTTATTTGTGCTGCTTTTTTAAATGAAGGTTTAAAGGTCAAAAGGTCAACTACAAAATGCGTTACATTTTTGTGCTGCCTTTGTGTAGCAAAAATGTTGTGTTTGTGCCGCCATCATTCACTACATTTACACAAACAAATTTGGTGTCAAACAACTCAGTGAAACGTTTTGTTTGTGCTCCTTTTGCTTTGAAGATATTAATGATGACCTCAGGAAACTTATTTTTTTATCATGTAAAAAAAAATAGCAGCACAAATGAAAATTTTTGCTGCACAAATGTTTGACACCAAGAAGGTTTGAGGGAGGGATGTCACTCAGGGTTTTTCAGCAGAGCGCTAACGTGAAGCTGGCGTAAATAAAAACAAAAATGTCGTGGCCGGTTACCTGCCAATATGGCATCAGTTTCAGATTTCTCAGCCAATTTATTGCAAGGGGCTCCGTATTATACCGACTTCAGTTAACAGCGTTAAAACCTGTAGCAAAGGTAACATCCAGCAGTGTGCAGGAGTGAGAGGTCACTGTAAAACAGTGTTTTACTCATTTGATTTCTGCCATTTTAAATTATCTTTACTTTAGCTATTAGCATGTCGGATTTCCTACAAAACGCCTAGTTAGATTTCCAAAAGGCTCCCAACCCTTTTAAAATCAGGCAAAAGGCAGTTTTAAAGTGTAAAACAGAGCAACTTCGCTCCAATATAATCAACCTGTTTGATCATTTATGAATTCAGCCTCTGGACAGTCTGCTTCTCCTTCATTTCAATGAAATGTTTTAAAGGCAGAAAACAAAATACCAAAGTCCAGTTCTCTGTGCTTCCTGCTATGATAACGTCCACACTGAAGAGTGTTGTCAGCACGACCAGGTGGTATTTCTGGATCGCTAACTGATCAGAAAAGGACATTTTGAGCCTCTATTAGACGATATATCGGTGCGTCTTGGTGCAAAAGCATTTCTGTTTAATTACAGTTGAGGGAAAATGTGAATTGTTGGCGTTTTAATTAGCGTTTAACTTCGTTTTGCTCAAGAGATTAAGAAAAATATTAAACTTCCTCTGCGTGAGTAGCGACATGCTAGCATCGTAGGGTCGTTTCTGGCTCTCTGAAACAAATATTAAAAATTAATTCAGAAACAGTTGTTTCTTCCACCTTCAACACAGTAAGAATAATTTGTTTTTCACGTTTTTATCATTTGGAATTCAATTAAAGATTAAAACGTTAAACTTGATCCATTTTTCTTTCCTGTTTTCTACTGCAAAACTATGAAAATTGCTAAATTTCTCTATAATGCACAATTATTGTTAGCTTTGTTGTGTTTCTACAGAGTCCTTTTGGTTTCTAGGGGACATTCAGTTATAAAAGTCAGAGAAATAAACAATATGCAGTTGTGTAGAGAAGAAAGACGGTCGGGTTAGAAGGCGAAGAGCTTAATCTGACTTTCAGCTCCTAAACGTTACTGAATTAATTGATTTTCGGCCACAGAGGAACTAGAAATCTGGTGTGTTGGTGTGATCTCAGCAACCGAGCCAGTGCAGGTTAGCTTTTTTTACTTGAGTTTATCAAACAGAAACGAAGCCAAGCACTTGGATTGTTATGAATGAGGCCATGGAGACATAAATCTCATGTTGTGGTGCTTTTCTAATGTGACGTTTAGCACCTTTGCATCACTGAGGATGCAGCAAAAACTCAATTATAACCAATGTTTGGATGTTGACCTGTGCTGGAGAGGTGACTCGTGAGAAGAAATGTAATTTACATTCGTTTTAAATGAGGACAACTAATATATCGAGTCCTTTTCAGGTGAGAAAACTGATCTTTAAAGGGAAATTATGGAGAAAAACAGAAGCTTCTGAACTGTTTAAACTGAAGTTAGAAGAGTAGGAACCTGTGTAGTGGAGGGTTTCTGGTTTTGTTGGTTGTTGTGTTTCTTTTCTGGGTCCCTCAGCAGTCCAGTGTAGACATCTCTTATTGTACTGATTCCAAATCTGTAGAAATAAAAAGAAAACCGTAATTATGGCATAAAAACAACAATAATTACAGGTGAAACTAATTTTATCCAGCAATATTATCACGTTTCCATTTGCGTGGTTAACACTAGTGACCCTCACTGTTGCCAATTTGGTCGATATATTTTGGAAATTTAAAAACCTCTTTAGCAACTTTTTTCTAAAAAAAAAAAAGAAAAAAAAAAGGCAACAAATGTAGCGACTTTGGCGACATGTGAAAAGGCAGCAGTCGTACTGCAGTTTAGAAGCAAAATGCAGGTTAGATGAATTGGACCTCTGTCTCTTTAAATAACTCCTCCAGGAAGTTGTTACGACATGGCTCCTCTATTACTAAATTTTTAGCAGCGCTGCTCTGAGAAGTAGCTCCTATAATGAGCTCAGCAGATGATTAGCTCCACCAGGTGTTTGCTAATTGCTGCTGGCTAGTCTGAAGGAGCGAAGTGTGGGAGAAGCTTTGACCTTGAAGGTGGAGCTAGAGCCACCCAGATGTTTTACAGCTGAATAATTACCATGGAGATTAAAGGATTTCTCAAACAAGCACAACAGGATCAAAGCAATACTCCAGGTATGTTTTCGATGAGGGAATAATGATGTAAGGCTAAAAGATGTGGATTTTACACATTACTACTCTTTTAATAAATGTAACATCTGTCATTGAAGCTGTGGGTCTGAAACCTAAATGCTTTATTCTGCAGAACTTTTAGGTGTGAAATGAACCCGCCTGCTGCTGCTGCTGTTCGGTCTGCGTCACCATCACGTCTCTCTCTCTTTCTTAACAGTGACGTCTCCTCCTCCTCCTCCTCCTGATCCACCTCCACTTGCGCCGCCACCTGCTCCGCTCCCTGATCCAGACGCCGGAGCACCTCCCGACCCCGAACTGGCTCCGGATGCCGCTGCCGACGCGGATCCCGCTGGAGCCGGAACGGCGCCCAGGATGGTGGAGACCTCTCCCTGCATGAAGGCCCAGGGCGGGCTGTTGGGGGAGTTATCCAGCGGGCAGCGCTCTCCGCTGGGGCAGTACACCTCGCCGTCGCCCCGCCGGCTCTGGATGTACACTCTGGTGCAGGGGAAGCAGAACCTGCATTTGAAATGAGAGACAGGAAGCATTTATGAGAATACAACTAGCATAGAGCTGTTATAATTTCCCTCTTTCTTCTGGAGGGCAAAAAAGCTACTGCTAGCCAAGGATTAGCATTGGCTTTAGCGCTTTACCTTAAATGTATGCCTGATATATAAGAGAAGTTTGCTACCAATTGCCAACACTACAGATAACAAGGTCAGGAAAAAGTTTTTAAATAAGAAACAAATAGCGAGGGATGCTAGCTTGACTTTGACAACTTTAGCATGTAACTATGCTGTGGAATTCAGTGTGTTTCAATTCAGTTAAAAAATAAAAAATAAAAAATAGGCAACCTAAAATACTCTGACAGACCATAAGTAGAGCAGATATTTAAATTAGCTAATCTATAACCGCTGTGTTAAATGTTCTTAAGAATTTAAAGTTTGAATGTGGCAATAATAAGCCATTATTATTTTTTGTTTAAAATGATCTTAAAATGACAATGTTATCGTTTATCGCAATAATTTCTGGGACGATTTATTATCCAGTAACACTTGCTATTGTGACAGGCCTACGAATTATTGTTTTAGTTACTAATTGTTTTATCAACTTATCGAATAAAAAGGTTTGACATATTCTACTGATTTTCTTAATTTCACCATTTAAGTCTTTTTTAGAAAATATTAGAAATAAATAAAAATGCAAGTAATTAAAGGTTTTTTTTAAATAAAAAAAATAAACATTTTATTTATCTTTTGAATTTGAGGAGAAGCAAAAACAACTGAAACATCTTTACAGATTTTGTTCCATTTTTATCTTGAATGCAAAAGTATATTTATACATAATTGGCTTAATTACTGCTGTTCCTAAATTTGTATATTGAACTTAATGATTAATCAATTACTAAATTATTTGATAATTATTTTAATAGGTTAATCGTCATTAATGGGAGTAATGATTTCAACACCAATTGAAATAATTCATTAATCAATTCTTTAGCTACAAATGATCAAGCGCACACTAAAGGAATGCTATATTATGCCATTTTATCAATAAAATGATTTCTTATTTAAAGAAAAAAATGTTTTAATTTGCTAGTTTAAATGTATATTTAATATTCTGTAAAGTAAGCTTGAAACCTCCCATTAATCAAGCACTATTATTGAATTGGAAATGTTTCTTTTATTTTCTTAATTTAAAAACAGAATTGAGTTTTCTTGCATTTTTTACTTTCCAACATTCTATTATGTGTCATGCGCCACTTTTTGCATCGATTAATCGTCTAGAAGTATCGATTACTAACTCGTTAATCGTTAGCTGCAGCACTAATAATAAAAAAACCGCAGTAAATCCAGATAAACGCCAGAAAACAAACCTGTGCCCAGGCACTGATGGACACTGGACAAAGTGTGTGTCCTCCAGCCGCTCGTGGCACAGCGTGCAGGACAGCGTGTTTCCGGTCGGATGGGTGTTGCTGACAGATGCCGACCCCAGCTCGGAGGCACCGTTGTTGGGTAACGCCGCAGCAGTCGTGGCTGCCTCCGCGGAGCTGCTGGAGCCCAGAGGCTCGGCTCCGGACCGGGCCGTCGGGGGCCGTTGCTGCCTGGCCGGGGACGAAGCGGGCTTCGGGCTCGTCTGGCTCACGCCTCCAGCCATGCAAAAAGACGAAGAAGACAGGCTTGTGCTCTTGCTGCCGCTGGTGCCAGCCTGGGTCTGAGTCTGGGACTTGGCCTGGGAGGAAATGAGCTCCCGCTCCAGCTCCGGAGTGATGAAGGAGGAGATCCCGATCCCCAGCTGTCTGCGGCTCATCTCGGCCAGTACCGGCGCCGGGAAGATCATCGGGCTGCTCATCGGCGCTGTCCTGGCGGTCAGACCGGCTGGCATGCCCGCAAGCAGCCCAGGCATTCCCGCAATGCTTTGAGACACCAGATTGGGTGGGATGGCGGCTCCGATCATGGGTCTCCGGCTGCTGCTGGGGCTCTGGCGGTTCACCTCTTGGGGCGGCTGTCCGTCGCGGTGGAGCCCGTTGGGCGGCACGCGTATCGCCGTCCCGCCGCCTTCCCCTCTGCCTCCCCGCTCAAAGCGCTCGGCGTGCTGCCTGCCGCCGTCCGGCCCCGGCTCTGCTCTTGCTAAGGAGCCGTGTTTGTTGGGAGAGGGGCCGGGCGACCTCACGTTGCCGTCCTGCATGCCGTGACTCCGCTTCAGCTGGCGGGCGCTTGCTATCAGGAACTCGATCTGGTTAGCCCCCTCGTAGTTAACGCAACCGCGGCAGACCACCTCGCTGAAGTCCCACACCACGGTCCACGGCATCTTCGGCAGGTCGCACAAGTAGCACCACTGGCGCCTGGACGACGAAGAAGGGGAGGACATGGCTGCCTGGCGGGCCACCTGGCACACCTGCTCGGGTTCTAACAGCCAGCTAGCACGCTAACGTGCTAACGCAGGTTAGCTTCGTTAACCTATTTCGGTTCGACAGGTGTACGCCCTCTTTTCGACAAACTTTCCGCCTTAACTCACCCAACACAACTTTAGAAAAACGCTACTCATTTTAAACATGAAAAATAATGACAAATATTAAAGTCGTCTAAGCTCTTTTTCATATATTTGCTTTGTTTATCCTATTCGGCCTACTTCTCGCTCCTGTCAACTGTTTTTCCCCCGACAGACGCTGGTAGGTTACGTAATAGTTCGAGGGGGATTGTGGGAGTTTGAGTTGTTTTGACCGGCGCTACCAACTCAGACGCTACCATCAAACTAGGAGGTGGAACTACAATCCACCGTGAGCCGGAAGTACTCCACGTCTGAGTTCACTTTGTGTCGACACATGTTCATTCCCACTTCAGAGCCATGTGTGTTGAGCTAAAAAACGTTGCGAGTTACATCGTTAGCCGTTATTTTTGAACTATAAAACATGCCGAAAGACATTTCTTCGTCTTCGAGCGAAGATGAAACGGATAATGTTGCCACGGAAACAACAGAGCGGCAGAAAGAACCCGGTAAGCATACGGATATAATTTAAGCTAAGTTGGTGAAAAAAGAAATGTTTTCTCTGACCAAAAACGTAATATTACCGTGTGTGCTACACTTTCAATAGGCATTAGAGATAAATAGTTTGTATATGTTTGTTGTTAATCAATAAAGTTGCTTAACAACAGACAAATACTGATGATTTATGTATAAAATAATACAGTTTGAGACACACTCCATGCCACTAGATGGCGGTAATTTGTTCCATACATGTCTTACCAAGTGGAACTAGTACTTTTTCATCATCATTAAGAAATTAATGACTTGAATTAAAACCAGCTCTTATATGTTGCAAAAAAGGTACTTTTAAGTTTGTCTTTATTCAGTTGTTTGAACTGGAAACAGGATCAAAAATATTAGGAGAAATTTAGTGTTTTTGCAGTGAAACATGTATTTTTGTAACCAAATACATTTTATGTAGACTTTGTTCCTAAAAAAAAAAGTGTTTTATTATGACATTTTAGCTTTACTTCAAGACTAATTCGTTGTTAAAGTGAATACTTACTTCAAAACCTTTCACCCTTTATCCTAAAAATTACTTTGGTAAACTGCAAAAAAGTATTTTTGGTCTAGTTTCTTGTGCAAATATTTCAGAAAACTTGAAATAAAACAAAACTAACTTACAAATAACTTGTAAGTTTTAAGTCAGTAACTCCTTGATATTGATAAAAATAAAAAGTACCAGCTCCACTGGTACTTTTTCACCAGTCTGTTTGTTTCACCATGTTATAAGTGAAACAAATAGACTTGTCACAATGTTTTATGTGAATGATAAAGTGTCCCAGAAGTTATTGCAATAAACAATAATGTTGTTTTTAAACCACTTTCAAGCAATATAATGGTATTAAATTCTAATTATCATTTAACACTGGAACTGGAAGACATTTTCATCATCCAAAATAAATAAAACAACAAATAAAATGAAGTCTCTGTAAACAAAATTGTTCTTCAAAAAAAGGGCTAATTGAGACCAAAGCGCCAAACTGAAGATTTTTATCATCCAGTTTTTGATAGAAAAAGAAAAAAAAAGAGAAAAACAATAAATCGTAGAAATGATTGATGGCGTTCTAATTTATCATGGGATTAAAAGATTGATTGCGACAGGCCTAGAAATAATCAGATTTTTCATCAACATTGAGGAATTATTGACTTAAACTCAGCTCCTACATCTTGCTGAGAAGTTATTTATAAGTTAGTTTTGTCTTATTTGAAGCGAACTATTTGCACTAGAAACTAGAGTAAAAATACTCAGTAAGATTTTGTGTCTTTTGTGCATTTTGACACCATAATTGAATAAAATTCCCTCACTTTTCAGATTTTTATTTGTTTGTTCATCACAAAACATCCCAATAAAAACAAACCAAGAACACGTGGAAGCGTTTTCCCACATAGTGCTAAGCCGACAGATCCTCCGCTTTCTAATTCTTATTTAATGAAGAATTGCTTGTTTGTTTCTGCAGCGAGGAAGACCGGGCGGGTGGAGTGTCCTGAGGACTTTGTGTCTTTCTGCCACGTCCCCTGCAGCAGCACGCTGGCAGACAATCTGAGGAACAACGAGAACGAGTTGTGGCTCATTAAAGCTCCTGCCAGCTTCGACCCCCACTGGTGGGTACAGCTTGTGCTCCTTGCGTCTGTTATCATGCATTCCGATCTTTACAAGAACTTAAATGGAAATTAAGCTTTGTCCTCGCGGTTTTCTCTCTCTGTTGTTCCATTTCAGCAGAAACGTGAGGTTGAAAATCCTCTCAGAACTCAGTCAGGGATGATTGTCAGTTTTTCTGCCGTACTTTACTGGCCAATTTGAGATTTTATAGAACAATAGCAGCTGGTGAGGAGATCTCGGTTCAATCCAGTCCACAAAGACATTGTGTCCAACAAGTCGTTTTTTTTTTTTAAATCCTCATTTTTATGAAGACATTATTAAAATAAACCTTAGTTTCCTTCCTGTTCGTCATCTTCTCAATTGGAAAATGTTGGTTTCATTTCAAATGAATAAATTCCACCCATAATTTCCATCTACATTTATTGGTTTCCCATGATAAAGACATGGATGACCAGAACTTGACTGGTTTAATCACATGTGGCGTTCCACAAGGTTCATTCCTGGGACCCCTGTTATCTACATGCTGCTGTTAGCTCAGGCAGGGCTAGCTCAATGCTTTTAGCATGTTGTCATTTTTGGGACCCTTTATACCAACATGTCAACACCAGATGCTTCATCGATCCAAAGCGACTCTACTGCGATGGCTACCTTTAGCGTAACTAGCTTACATCATGCTGGTGTTGTAATGACTGTTGATTTTAACCTGACAGAAGTAGCAAACAACAAAATAATAATTTGAATTTTGAAAGTGTGACATATTATTTTAATTATTTGAAAGTAACAGCAGAAAAACATAGAATTTACAATAAACAAGTTAGGAAGTTTAAAATAAACGTGACAGGAGGAAGAGTTTAATCTGCTATATGTGTACCATCCATAAAAATCATATGGAACTCATTTTCCTGTTTGTAATGGCATTTAATTTGTATTTTTCAGTGTTACTTAAAAATCATCATTATAGCTTCATGTTTTAGTCCCAAAGCAGCCATTTAACTTGCATGTGCCTTGGGCCGGCTCTGAGCTCAGGCTATGTAAAGAAATTAAAATAGTTACTATGAATATACAGATGATGCACAGCTCTGCATTATGATGTCACCAGGTGACCATTGAACCGTCCAATCAGTGAACAGAAGTTAAAAACAGATAAATGTGTTGATGTGCCAAAACGTTCTCCAGCTGAACGGAAACAAAACTGAAGTTATTATCTTTGGACCTAAAGATCTGGAGAAAACGCACAACTTCAGTTACTACAGCTGGAAACTGGAGAGCAGGATGAACTCTGACCTGAACATTCAGAGACACATAGAGACGGTTACGAAGCCGGCCTTCTATCACCTGAGGACATCTCCGGGATTGGAGGGCTGATGTCTCAGCATTAGAGGAACTCATCCATGTGTTTTTGTGGTTGCATCGATTACTGCAGCAGGTCTGCATTAAAAATCAATCTGAACGCTGATTATTTCACTTTGTCTCGTTATAAGGGAAAAGTTCTGGAACTCGAACTTTTTCATCAATATTAAGGAATTACTGACTTAAAACAAGCTCCTATTTTGCTAAGAAGTTACTTGTAAGTTAGTTTTGTCTTATTTAAAGATATTTTCAGAAGAAATTACACCAAAAATACTTGGTAAGATTCTGTGTTTTTGCAGTGAACAGGAAAGATTTAAAAGAAAATTAAAAATTCAGAAATACTTTATTAATCCCAAAGAGAAATTAAATATTATTACTGTTCAATGAGTTATTGTATATTGTAATGGCTGTTGGCAGGAAAGACCTCTTGTTGCGGTCTGTATTGCATAAAAAGACTTTGATAAGATGTTGTTTTTGCAGTGTAATGTTGAACAACCTGAAATCTTTCCTGTTGAAATCTTACCAAGTATTTTTACTCTAGTTTCTTGTGTAAATATTTGGTGAACTCAAAACAAACTTACAAGTAACTTTTCAGCAAAATATAGGATCTTGTTTAAGTCAATAATTCCTTAATGTTGATACAGTTCCAGTTGGGCACTGCGCCGTTACCTAGCAACCCCAGCCAAGCACCGCCCGTTACCTAGCAACCCCAGTCAAGCACCGCCCGTTACCTAGCAACCCAGTTTTAGTTCCACTGGCAGATTATTTCACTTACAACATGGAAAAAATGTCTTCTATTCTACCAGTGCAACTAACTAGAACTTTTTCATCAATAAATTATTGACTTAAATCAAAATGCAGTTATCTTAATAAAAGTATTTCAGGGTATTTGACATTAGACCAAAATTATGTGGTAAGATTTTGTGTTTTTGCAGTGTATTCCAACTCTCCACTTGTTTTTCCTGCAGCTTCAGCGGCGTCCAGATTCCCCTGTCGGGTCTCCAGACCGTGAAGGTTCCGGTTGGACCGGTCCAGCAGTGCTACAGCGTCCTGGCGTCGTCCCGCCCCAATGACCTTCACCTGCTCACCAGCGACAGCCGGACGTCGGACGGCTTCGTCGTCGCTCCGGCCTTCTCTGGGCTGCTGAACATCTGCGAGAGCTATAGGGACGCGGGCGGCAGGCAGGCGCCGCACGTCGTGCCGGCCGCCCCGGCGCCCGCCGTCCCGGCCGGCCTCAAGCAGCGGTTCCACCCGTTCGGCAGCAAGACTCCAAAGCTCACCTACGTGGCGGAGAACGAGGCGGACGGAGCCGCGTTCGGGCCGTCGTCGACGACGCTGCGGCCGCTGGTGGTGAAGCAGTTTGTAGAAGATGGAGGCCGAGTGGGTGAGGATGATGAGGAGGAGGAAGGCAGGAAGAGGAAAAAGAAGAAGAAAGAGAAGCGGTTAAAGTCGGAAGAAGTGGAAGTGTTGCTGCAGATGAAACAGGAACCACCTGATGAAAATCTGGACGAAGCGACGGCGGTCCAGACGATGAAGAGGAAGAAGAAGAAGAAGAAGAAGGACAGGGAGGGGGAGGAGGGGGAGGAGGGACTGGAGCCCAGCGTGGAAGTTAAGGTGGAACCAGTTTCTGTGAAATGTGAGCAGCTGGACGTTTCATACTGTGACGCAGCAGAGAGTTCAGGGAAGAGGAAGAAGAAGAAGAAGAAAAGCAGAACTGAGGAGGACGTTCACTCCTGATTCCCTCCATCTTTAAACGTCTTCAGATGTAAACGCTTAAAGCTGCAGAGTGTAACTTTTATAAAAAAAAGGTTTTTTTCATGTTTATGAGACAGATAATCTCTGAAAAGATTGATCTCCTTATCCCTGAGAAGAATTGACCAAAAACAACCAATCAGAGCCTAGAGGCGGGGCTTAGCGCTGTCAATCAACATCATTTAACATTATGCTGCTAAAAGTGCTAGAGGCGGACAAACAACTCACCGCTACAGGAAAGCTGTTCATCCACTATCATCGGATATGATGGTGACGAATACCAGCGTTAGGATTCGTCAATGGAAGGTGATTGACAGCGTCAAGACCCGCCTCCTGGCTCTGATTGGTTGTTTCCAGTTGGTACTGGGAGAAGGCAGAAGAGATCAGCTTTTTCACATGTTCTCAGCCTTAAACCATAATTAGTTTGAAAACATTTCTTGTGAAAGTTACGTTCTGTCTCTTTAAAGCCAGTTTCCCTCACAGCAGCTGGACGAGGCGGCAGCATCTCCTCGTTCTGGTCCGGTTCCTGTCGACTCCTGGTGGATTTCACAGCCTTGGATTCGCTCTGCGTCGCTGTGTTTGTTTACAAAACCACAGATTTACTGTGGGGTTTCTAGCCAAAGCTTTCAGGACTGATTTGGGTCACAAAACCCTAAAAAGAAATTAAAGAAACTTTTAAAGAGGAGAAAAAGTGTTTGGTGTGTTTATTTGTCCTGCAGTTTTGAATTCAGACCAACAGAATTTGCTTGTGATTTCATCCTGGAGGAATGAAAACCAGATTTGCGGCCCTGATATCCAACAACAACGTGGATGAAAGAAGATTAAAGAGCTTTTCTGAAGATCGGAGTGAAGCAGGATGCTGAGGTAGCAGCTGAAATGTGGGTTTATTCCCAACAAAATAACATTTAAGATAAATAAATGTCCCTCATTGTCACACATTGAGGAAATTCATGTGCACCAGCAGCAGAACGTAGATTCAAACTAGTTAAAAAATCCCAAAAACAGGAAAATAAGTGACGCTGTACAGTAAGTGTGAATTTAGCCCATATGAAAAATAATACAGCAGGTTATTGTAGCACAGGTTAAAACAAATGTGCAACTGAAGACTAAAAATGGACTGAAAAGTGAAAATCCTAAATAAATAACAGCTAAACAATGTTTTTTATTCAGTTTTTATTTCTCTGACTCCTCAATAAAATCCCCTGCAACAAACTTTTATTCAATTCAGTATTACAATAAATATGAAGGTTTGGAGCAAAATATAAAGGTAACTGGAACATTTGGTGTTTTAGGGATCAAAATGACAATAATTTAACAAAAAATAAATAAAATCAGGCAAAAGAAATTTTTTCCAAATCTTTCAATATGAAACTTTAACAGAAACTGCAGGTGTGAGTCCAGTGAATTTTTGTTTAAAACATGTTTATTTTTCAATCAGTGGGTAGAAAATCCAGAAGTTTGACTCAAGTAAGAGGAAAAATAATTCATGATCAAATTACTCAGAGTCAAATGAGTTACAGTAGTAATGTAACTCATTACTACTCAACCCTGCATTTAATTCAATAGAAAACTTCAACTTTTTTCTAAAAACCTCTCTGTCAGGACGCAGGGGAAGAGTCCCTGCTGTGGCCGGTAGGTGGCGCCAGAGTCCGGCCTGTGGGCCACACAGCTCAGCCTGCAGCCTCAGATCAACCTCTCACCTTTAAAACACTTATTTCTCCCGACAGATGTGAGGGATGTCCTGCTGCTGTCTGAACACAGAGGAAGGATTTGCAGATGTTGAGGCGGCTGATGGAGAATCATCGCATCTTTGACTCTGAGGTGAAACATTTCAGGCTCGGCTCTGCATCACCCCCACCCTGCTTCTCCCTGCTCTGCACCGGAGCATGGTCCTGCTTCCTAATGAGCTCAGGCACCTCTGGTGCTTTCACAGCCTCACCATCTGTGCTACACACACACACACACACACACACACACACGCACACACACACACACACACATTCATGCTCCCAGACCGGGAAGCATGTCCATCTGACCAGATTTTGCAGCACCTTGCAGTAGCAGCATGGCGTATTGGGCCACTGCATTCACAAAAAAGTACATGTTCACTAAAAACCTCAGAAAAAACAACCAGAAAATTCCTGAGATTGAAAAGTTGAAATTTGCTACAAAAACTCAGAAATTTTCCAGAAAAACCAGAGAAATATGTCAGTTTGGAAAAGATCTAAATTTGCTAGGAAAAAACTCTATTGGATATTTGCAAGAAATTTTTTTTTAAAAGTTTGAGCTCAGATTTATTTCAGAAAAAAAAAGAAAATTTCTGAATTTGAACAAAGAATTTTCTGGGTTTAAAAAAATCTAATATTTGCTGGAAAATTTTAGATTTTTCCGGAAATTTACAAAAAAAAAAAGTTTTCGCAAATTTTCCACTTTTTAAACTAAAACAAATTCCAGATTTTTTTTTTCAGAAAATGTATGATATTGACCTCAAAAGTTTTTTCTAGCACATTTTTCACTTTTCAAACATAAGTAGCCATATTTTTTCTAGAAAAATTCTGCAATTTATTTCAAGCAAAATTTAAATTTTTGGAACTTAAAAATTTTCTTGTTTCTTCCAAAAGATTCTGAAATTAATCATTTTTTCTCTTGCAAATTTTTGACTTTCCCAACTGAATTTCCAAAAGCCAAAACATTTTTACTTCAAATATTTTCTAATTTTTTCTAGAAAGGTTCAGAGATTAATCTTAGAAAAATTGTGAGTTTGTTTTAAAGATTATTTTAGATTTTTCAAACTCATAAATTTCCAAGTATTTTTATGAAATTTTCTGAAATCAATTTCAAAATCTCATAATTTCTTTCAGCAACATTTTTGACTTTTCAAACTCAGAAATTTTCTTAATTTTACTAGAAAATTTCTGAGATTAAACAAAAACAAAATCTCAGATGTGTAAATTTTTTGGCAGAAATTCACTCCTGCTTCTTTTTTTATCCACTATGGCGCCAGCAGCTCAACCTGCAGATTGTGTTGGTTTAGCTGCCAGCCAGTGAAGCGGAAAGCCAGAAATGTCAGCGTCTGGGTGAAGAGTCTCTCTGTGAGTCAGAAATAGTGCCACAGATGTGTGTTTCCTCGCAGGTATGTTGAAGGTGTGTGAGATTTTGCTTTCCCTCTGCTTCAGATGGATGTTGTGTAACGGCAGAAGCTCCTGTCTAAAGGAGGCGTATTATGCAAAATTCACATTTTCCACAATTTTATACTTTCATTTGGGTTTCTACTGTTTCTAAAAACAACCGAAGTGTTTTTTTTTTTTTTTTTTTTTAAAAACAGCCAAATGGCTTTTGGCAGTAAATTAATATTTTTTTGGTGTCTGGAAAACAAACTGTTTCGAAAACCTCCAGAATGTAACGTCACAAATCAGCAGGGGCTGTCCCTTCACCTACTAACCCCAGCCAAGCCCCTGCTGTCACCTAGCAACCCGAGTGGAACTCTGCCAGTCACCTAGCAACCCGAGCGGAACTCTGCCAGTCACCTAGCAACCCAAGCTTAGCTCTAGAAACTTTTAAGAAAAGTTCTTTTTGACATTCTTATTCTGCCAGCTACATTTGCTCTTATGAATCTATTTTTAAAAATATTTGTTAATTATTCACTTATAATTTTATAAAGTTAGAATAAAAACCAGATTTTTAAAATTCTTTGACAAGAAAAAAAAAACAAATAATAAACTTTGTGCCTAATGGCAGAAGTCGGTACTTTTCTCAGATGAGAGTTAAATCTGAGTGTCTTTTAAAGAAAACAATTTTAACTTTAAATAAAAACCTTTTTTGGTTTCTGAGCACTTTTTAAATTTGTCAGTAACAATTAAAAACAGTTTAATTCAATTAACTATAGTGAAACATACTGACTCAATAAGATGGATGTTTTTTGTTTACACTTGAATAAATACACAATTAATGTCAGAAAATTGCATAAGTCCAAAAACAAAACAGAAATTAAAAGTGTAGATATTCTGCTCATGTCTGAAAAACACAATTTCGCATTTGTGGTGTTTCGATTAAATGAGAAACACAATTAAAATCAAAGTTGAATATGTTTGTTCACATGTCTTTAAAAAACACACCACACCATCCTTCCCCTTCCACTTCCTGTCGTCTTTTTTATGGTTTCTGCCAGTAGTAACATCCGGTTGTTGATTATGTGACTGTTGTGATGTGAAAAAAGTGTTTCCATTGTAGTTTTACAAAATACACAAATGTTGATGCATCCAAAAATCCACCTCATCTCAGCACAACTTTTTTTTAATCAAAAAACACAATTGTGTGACAAATTGCTGTGTTTCCATTAAGCAAATTTATTCTCACAAATCTAATTTGTGCATTTTTTAGGTCAATGGAGACACAGCTACTGTTGCAGTAACCAATGTGACTAAGGAGTCTTGCAGTGACATTAGTCCTTTAATCCTGGAAATATTCTCCAGGTGATAGAAGATTGGCTTTGTAATTGTCTTTTGTGTCTCTACATGTTCAGGTCTGACATTTAAATAGGAGGACAGTAAATACATTTAACAATTATGTTTCCATAAAATCTCCATCCACATATTTTCACCCACATTTATTAGAATGAATAAATTCGCTCCGAACACAAACAGCCTCAGTAAAGTTCAGGTGAACTGAACAAAACTGGATCTAATTCCATGGGAAAAAGATGATTTGGTCATTTTTTTCTGTCATTGTTGTTGCATCAGTAGAAATCTGTGTGTCTGTATGTGTGTGTGCAGTAATGCGATCAAGAAGATGTGTCAGATCTGTATCTCATTTCCGCCATATTTATTCTGCTGTCAGCAGATCATCGGATGAAACAAACATCCGCATGGAGCCCCAGAACTCAGGATTCTGTTCATGCATCCGTCAGTGACTCTGTGTGTTTATCTGTCTGCGCTGCACAGAAAGACGAGCTTTAACCGCTTAAATATGTCGCCCACAGCCAGTTTTTGTTCTGCATTCACTGCAAGTAGCTGCGTTTCCATTACAAACATGTGGAAAGCTGTCTAAATAGTCTGCCATGTTGAAAAAACAAAATCTCACAATTGCAGCGTTTACATAAAACAAGGAATGAAATTAAAGTCAAATGTGAATAACTTTGTTCACTCCATAAATCAGTAAAAACATGGCGTCCCATCATTCTCCTGCCACTTCCTGTTATCTTCTTTTTTGTTGTTTGCGCTAAAGGTAGCGTCTGGTTGGTGATTGTGTGACTCGTTTGATGCAAATTAAATGTTTCCATTACAATTTTGTAAAATAAATCAATTTTTATATAGACAACAAAACCACCACATGCTTCCGGCAAAACTTTTGATTGAAAAACAAGGTTTTTTTTCAAAACTGACATGTTTCTAATAAGCTAATTAGATTTTATATAATCAGCAGAAATGCAGGTAGCGTTCCACGAATGTTGGAAAACCATAGTTTCATAATTGCAGTGTTTCCATTAACTAAGAAACACAATTACAATCAGGTGAATAAGTTTTTTCATAAATCATTAAAAACATGCATTTTTCTGCTACTTCCTGTCGTCTTGTTCTTTGTAGTTTCCACTAGTGGTAACATCCTGTCGTGACACGCAAAAAATTGCTTCCATTGCAGTTTTGCGAAATACACCAATTTTGGTAAAGCAAAAAAAACCCAAAAAAACCAAAAAGCAAACAAAAATAAACTCCACCACATCCCAACTCCAAACCTTTTATAAAAAAAATTTACCATTTTTCTCATTAAGCAAACCTATTTTCAAAATGTTAATGTGGTCAATGGAAACTTTGACAGTGTGAAGCATTTTCTGTGTTTCTGTCAACCACAGAATTGTGCAAATTGAAATTACCAAAATAAATGTTGCATTTTGAATTAAAAATCTTTCTTTGGCTTTTGGAGGTAAATATGGAAATCTGTCCTGTTGTTTGGACTAAAATAAATGTTACAGTAATTTTATTTTTTTGCTATGTTGGAACAACTCTGCAGGAACTTAAACAGCTACCAGGCGTCAACAATGATATGACGATAAATTAAGAAATATGAGTTGCAGCTCACACATCTGAGAATAAACTGGAAAAATCAAAAGTCAAAGTTTTCTATTTTTAAGTCCTGATTGAAGTAATTTAAACCGATGTTGGAGCATGCTGTTGCTAAGCGATTTAATCTAGAAAGAAATAGATTTCCTCACGTTCTTGATTCACTTTTCATAACAAGACAAGAAACAAAACATAAAGATGCAGGAAAGTCACATTTAAAATGAACTATAAAAGTCAGAATATGGAGGTTGAATTCAGCTCCAGCCCGGGTCTCCATGCATGCAGGATCACGCCTGAATGGCTTCGTTCCTTGAATGCACCGCGGTCGCCGCTCCGTATGGAAGCCCAGGGGTCAAAAGGTCATCAGGGTCACGTTCATGTTTGAGGAGGTCAGGTTGACGTCTGATGATGAAGGAGAAGCTGCAGAAAAACAACTGTCAGGACAAGAAGAAGCTTAAAGAAGCAGCATTATGTCAAATTTTCTCTTTTTTAACTTTACATCATATTTTAAAGTTATTCCCACATCACAACCAAACATGGAGTGTTGCCTTGATTTTCTGCATTCATGTTTCATAAATCCTTTCATTTCCATGGCAACTATTCAGCTGTGAAACACCTGGATGGATCCAGCCCTACCTTCGAGGCGCAGCTCCTCCTCAGAGCTGCAGTTTCCAAGCTTCTAATTCCCCCACTCAGCTCCTTCAGACTAGCCAGCACCAATTAGCAAACACCTGGTGGAACTGCTATTCTCGTTAGTAGAGGAGCCATGTTGGGAAGACTTCCTGAAGGCAGAGCTTCAGAAAGAACAGGAGCTTCTTAAAGAGACAGAGGCCCAATTTCAAGGGATTAAATCAGAAAGTAAAACTTTTTTTGAGTCACTGGCAGATTATTTCACCTTTACCATGGGGAAAATGAAATAAACTGCCACTTTTCTTCGATATTAAGAAACTATTTATTTGAAACAAGCTCCTTTTTTTGTTTGTTTGTCTTATTTTGAACATACTAAAATATTTCCACTAAAAATAAGATCAAACATAAAAAAGATACTTGGTGAGATTGTGTTTTTCCCAGCATTTTTTTTAATATAACAAATTATTCTTACATAAAAGATAAAATGTAATTATAAAACATTACAAAACACATTCTTCAACCACATTATCAGCACTAAAAAACCCCCACAAAATCTTCTTGAGTTTTTCTCATTTTTGATACAGTGATTAGTGTTAATATCTTAAGACGGTAAACTAACTCACAAGTAACTTTCCAGTATGATGGCAGCTTCTTTTATGTAAATAATTCCTTAATTTTATTTTAAAAATTCTGGTTCGACTCACAGATTATTTCAGTAACAACACGGGGAAAACGTCTTGTTAGCGCTGAAATAATCTGCAAGTGGAACCAGAACTTTTACATCAATATTAAGAGATTATTGGCCTTCAGCATTGTCCTGTATTTTGCTGAAAAGTTACTTGTAAATTCATTTAGCGTACTAAGATATGTGCACTACAAACTAAAGCTAAAGTACTTGGTAGGATTTTGTGTTGTTGCAGTGTACAGCAACAGAGCTGCATCTGAACACAGTAATGATGCTGGGGAGAAATAATGATAATAATAATAATAAAAAAATAAAAAATAAAGCTTGTCTGACTTTGACAGAAGAAGAGATGAAAGTCCACATGTTTGGGTGAATTGAGGCGTCTCCTTCTGCAGGCGGTTATCATCAGCAGGCTGATTCTGCACTGTAATACATGATATCTAAAGGCAGTAGACTGATGCAATTTATGTTTCAGTGTGTGTGCGTGTGTGTGTGTGTGTGCGTGTGTGTGTGTGTGCTCGGCTGCAGAGCTGTCTGCCGTGGAAGAAGACGGGGATGAATAATAAATGCAGTCTGAAGTTTGGATCCAACGTGTGTGGACTACTGAGCAGCGCCGAGGCCTTTCTGCCGGGTCTGAGGGGGGATGGTTCCTGCTTTTTTTTTTTTTTTTTTTTTTTTTTTGGAGTGTTTTTGTGGGGGTTTTGGTGTCGGGCTAATGAATTGGAAAACATATTCTCGCCCGTTCCGCCCCGCCCTCCGCAGTGATCCGTCTCTTTCCTTTTCAACCCGCGCGCCGCGCAACAGCCAGCCTGCGGCAATGCGAGCGCTGCCATGGCAACCGAGACGTGCCGAGGACCGCAGAGAGAGAGGGAGGGGGGGGGCAGATTATCACCCCCCCTACACACACACACTTCAAATCAAACCAATAAACACACAACCACACTCTTCAGAAGAAATAACAAAATTAAACAAAACAAATAAATTGAAAATCTGCAGCAGAGGAACTGAGACTCGTTTCCCCACAAGAACCGCCATCTTAGTAAGTGTCCGTTTTAGCTAGCAGCTAAAAGCTACATTAGCTAAGCCAGTGTTGTTAGTTTGGCAGTCAGTACAACAGTAAATATCTCTGGTGTTTGTGTTAGCAGCGCTGTAGCGATGTGAGTATTTCAGTTATTAAAATTTCTTTAGGAAAATTAATCTGCCTCGAAGCTTCGTTAAATTATGTTTAATTATTTAGTGCACCGAGTTCCGGTCGGTCATTATTCACTTCCGCCTGAGTTGTTGCTAAGCGCTACTAGCATAACGTCCAGTTTTCTCCGTTTTTATCTTTTTTTTTTTGAGCGACCAACAATAAGCGTCCTTCAATTGGTTCACTAGATTTTTCTGATTACTTGATTAATCGTAACAATAATCGATAGAGCAATCGATTACTAGAACATTGTTTTACAATAGCCCTAATACAGATATTTGTGTATGAAAAAATATTGTAGTCAAAGTAAAAGTTTTGGAACGTACAAAAATAACGTTCACCTTCAAGACTACAAAATGATTTAAGTAATAAGTGTAAAATACTCAAAAAGTTGTAGTCATACAAAAATACAGTCTTTCTAAAGTTGATGCGAAGAGCGGCCATTTTGAATCGAGGAGTTCCTCCCAGTTTTCCCTCACAGATTAGAAAAAACTGATGTCTTTCTTACAGCAGTAACTTTCTTCTCGTGCTTTCTTCCATAATGGCCATGTTTGAGTTCGATAGGTTTTAATTAAAGTAGAAAATGGGAAAAAGTTCAGGGGTTGTGGGTTCTTCTTAAATGATTTACTGGTGAAAGTAACATGGCTCAAGACAAATTGAAACGGGTCAAACTCTGGGCTGAAATGGAGCCAAAGTCCTTGAAAGGCCTTCAGAAACACTGGAGAACAATTTAACTGGACCACTTTAAAGATTAGGGAAAACTCTGGTTCTTTGGGAGACAAATAAAAAGTAATATGAGATACATAAAGACTTTTGGACAGATATTTCTAATTAAAACTTTTAATAAAAATGATACTATGCAGACTTTATGTGGTTTTCCAAAGCAGTTTTTGTATTTTGCAGCTGAAAACAGGCAGATTTTATTTTCTCTGTATGACATCAAATCAAAGTAAAGTTTTCTTGTTTTAGATTTTTTTTATTTTTTTTTCATAAGTTTCTTTAAATTAAAATCAGACTATCTTGCATTTTGTATAGTGAATCTTTAGATGTACTCCAGCAATTTTTTCAGACAAAATTCGGAAGTCCAACCCAACAGACAATGGTAAAAATAAAAGATTCAATAAAACATACAGATATTTATCAGAACTCTAAAGAAAGTCAAATCATTTTTATGGTTAGTCTTATAAAATAGAAATAACTCTGGTAGTTGGATTAAAACAAGCTCTTATGTCTTGCTTAAAACTTTGAATTTAAGTTATTTGCACTAAAAATACTTGGCAAGACTTTATGTTTTTGCAGTGTAATCAACTAGAAGTTGCAGCACAGCTGCTGTCAAGGTCTGGATTGTGACTGAAATGGAGCTACTCTTCTATGTTGCCAGATATGTCAATAAGTTGAGCAATGACTGGATGTTTGAGGCGTTTTTGTCAGCCTCAGTCTTGTAACTGAACCAACAACTTGGTTGCATACTAATGTTTCTGCCTGACGCATCCGTCTTCCTCCCTAAGAAACATCTTCCCATCCTCACTTTTCTCCCAATTATTTTCATCTGTCTGCCTCCTTGTTTGTCCCTGCTCCTCATGTCGCGTGTGGCAGTGATACAGCGTTGAGCCGCTGCGGCATAAGCCGCCCACCCAACCCAACCCAACGCCGCCGCCGCTGCCGCCGCTGCCGCCGCTGATGCTGCAGAGACAAACAGGAGTTCAGTCACCACAGACATGAAGACGAGCGGGAAAAGACTCAATTTTACACTCTGCTCTCTTACAGCTGCAGCTGCATTTACAGGAATTATGAGTTTTTAAATTTTTCATTGTATTTGGCAATCCCTAATTTACAGAAACTGCTCTGATTGCTACAGATTAAATTATATTTTGGAGCATTATGAACCTAAAAGCACTAATCTGACTGTTTCTTTTTTGTGAGTTATTGGAGTTTTCTTTGCATTTCAGACTCAGAATCTGTTGCTTGGCTCTCTGTGAACAAAGCAGTCAAGTCTGACATATGTTATCAAAGCAGCCCTCTTAGCAGCTTGCTGCAGTTGCCATGGAAACCCCAATGCCAGTTCCCCCCATTGTTTGGATCGCTCGATACCCTGAAAGCTGTTTTTTTGTGTTTTTTTTTTTTTCAAATTTAATAGAGTCTTGGTGTATTAAAGCTGCGGTAAGAGGCGGATTGGTGCAGGTTGTTGGTGTGTTGCAGGATCGCGGTTCATGCATGGATTCCTGGAACAATGCGAGTGTGATTTATATGATTTATTTATTTATTTTTTGTGTGAATGTGTGAAGCTCCTTGTCTTGACCTTCATGGCGGATGCAGACAGAGATGATGCTCTGTGATCACAGAGAAGCTGGAAATGGCGAAGATGGACCAAAATATTATTATTTATTTATTTGAAAACAGATGAAATGTTCTAGAAAATATAAAAAAATTCAAATCAGTATTTAAAAAAACACATTCAATTTTTATAATATTTAGAAAATGTTTCAAATATTAAAAAACATATCTTACTTTCATTTTTCTTAAACCCCCCCCCCCACACATCCTGCATCATGTTCAGTTACAGCCTAAAGATCGGTTTTGCAATTTTGAGCTCCTCTATAATTACATTTACTTTTAACACTGATTTTCAAACAAAATCAGTGTTTGAAAGTACATTTTTAAATTTTTGCTCAGAAGCAATATTTTAACTCCACAAATGCTTCCTTCAACAACATTCGAAACAGATTAAAAGTGCAATTTAGGAATCCATAGTGTTGTTAAAATATTTTACTTCATCCTTTATTTTTTATATTTATCTTCCAAGCATTCAGACTATCTTGTTGCATATTAAAGCGGTCCTGACCATTTGCTTTCCACATGTTTTAAAGATTTTCAGGAGTATTTATTTGGTCTTATGGCGCTGGTTCATTTGTTTTCTGATATTTTTTATTTAATTAATTTCAGTTTTGTTTTTGTTAGTATAAGTGTATATAATACTGAAAAAAGTATTTAAATAGTTGTTTCATGTTTGGTCATTTAATTGTAAAATTTTGAAGTACCTTGTGTTTTATTTTGAAATTCAAGCTCTTATTTTGGCAGTATTACATGTAGCGGAAGTAAGTCCAACTGCTCCGTTTGCCAACCGTTAAATTTGCTGAGTTTAAAGTAATTTTAATCTTCTGGCTGACAGACACAAGGTAAGTTACTTTATAACGTTTAAAATGTTGGTAGATGTGTACAGGATTAATGAAAGTGAAGTTAAAGGTTTAATAAGTGATCGACTGAACACAGCGTTTGTTGGGAAATGGAGGACCGGATCTTGCACGCATGACGTTGATAAGTGCCTGTAAATAAAGGTTTAATTCAAAATATTTACTTATTGAGATTAAAGTCATATATTCACCATGTTATTTCACATTTATAAATGTCAGAGTTTCAGATTAAATATTAATTCACAACCTAAATATTCCCCCGACTAGCTAAATACTAGCCAACAAGCTAGCATGTAGCTAAGAGGCTAAACCATTTACAAATATTTGTCTATATTATTGGTTCTATCCACTTAGCTAAGTGGCTAGCAAGCTAAATATTTAGTTACCATCTAAATGTTTAAGTCTGAGCTAAATATTTAGTATGCTTCAAAATAAAATATATATATTGCTATCTATTTTAGTTCCAAACTAAATATCGATTTTCCAAACTAAGTATCAAGTTTAAAAGCAAATATTTACTTTAGCTAAATATTTAGCTAGCTACCTAAATATTGAGTTAGCAAGCTAAATATGGAGTTCCAAAGTGAATATTTGCTTTTGCTAAAGATGTAGCTGGCTACCTAAATAAGCTAAATATTATTTTAAAATTAAATGTTTAGTTTCTGAATATTATTTTATTTACTGGGATAAAATTGAACTAAGAAGAAATCCTCTGAAGCTCCAGAGCATAGCTTCTTCTGGGTGTCTCACCTTGTCTCAGAGGAACTCTGTGATCCCGTTCCTTCAGTGATTAACCCCCGATCATTACTGAAGATCTGCAGATCAATCACTGAAACAAACGCTTCACCTTCATGCCCCTTCAGCTGGTCCCGTACTGCTGATGTTGCAGGAATATCTGCATGGCTTGTGTTCCACCTTCATCTGTCTGTGACCTCCGGGTGTAAAGTCCAACATTTACATTAAGGCGACATTAGACTTGCAAACCAGTATTGACATCAGCAGAGACAAAAGACGACACATGTGATAAGTTTCCATGTTGGTAACAGAATATATATGAAATATCAGTGGCAGAACGAACCTCTGGATGCTCCAAAACTAAAAAAAATACAGTCCAAAGTATGATGTCAGGTGTGTAAGATCCCGCCCCCATTAGCTTGACTAATAGCAGCGGTAGCTAAAAGTAATGGCCTCAAAGTTCTGTTTTTTGTGTGGAAAATGTTTGTGTGTTTTTTGGTATCGAATCCTGAAACAGATAGTGGCATTGCTGTCAGTTGCTATGGCAACGAGTCCTTTTGTGGTGTGTAGTATAGAGGGGGAAATTAAATGTTTAGCTTGGAAATTGTTTACTCTTTTTTTTCGAATAAAAGTTTGGAAATGCATCCATACTGAGAGAAATGTTTATTTATGGCAAAATATTTAGTTTTAAATCAAAGTATTTAGCTTTCAAATTAAATATTTAATGTAGAACTCTGACATTTATAAATGTAGGACTTAAAAATGAACATTAACATTTCTTTCTGTATGACGGAGTAAATTAACCTAAATTTAAAATTTATGCTAATGGCGTACATTTCTGAAGGCCGTACTCTCTCCCATCAGTTTTTCTAGAAATATTAAACAATTTTTGATGACTTGTGTCAAATGATTAAAAATAAATGTATGCAGTAAAGCTTAACCTCACACGCCCAAAAAATAACATCACCTTTAATTTCATGAAATATTCTTGAATTATTAAACAAATGTTTCATTTTCACAGAATCATTCATGATTCTTATCAAAGTTGATCACATGTAGAAATCTAATTAAACCTAAAAAGCAGCTGGAAAAGTTGTCAAATGTGAAAATTGAAGTGCAGTGATCACAATATTAAATATTAACAATAAACCTCTGGGTCCATTCCTAAATAAAATATTGAAAATGAGCGTACATTTTCAGTTTTGTTAAACAGGTATATTAATAAAAGTGTTTAAATGAATTCTCAGGGTTTTTCTGACCTCCATCTGTCTCTATAAAATCCTGCTGTCCAGACATTTGAAATGCGACTCTGATCTGGACGTTACGTAACTGAAACAGGTCAGCATGATGGCAGGAGTGTCACTTTCTCTCTTTATCGTGCAACTTACTGCTTTCCATACAGTCAGATATGTGAAACATTTACGCATCTAAACGCTTCATAAAAAAATGCTTTAATTTTGTTTAATACTTGAGTAATTGCAGCATACTTTAATTTGATTTTCAGTGATAATAACAGTGATTTCTCAGAAAGTCTGCTGCTCCATAAGCTGACTTATGTAAAGAGGATTTAGCTGACGCCGAATTGTTGCATAAACTGACCCTCCGTGCCTCGACTGTCCTGACAGAAAACCGTCTGCTTCTCCTGGACTCCATTTCCCAGAACCACCGGGACCAGGGTAAACCTGACAGGAACACTTCTAACACAGCGGCGTCGGCCATTTTCTAAGGTCAGAGGTGAGTAGAGTATCAAAAAAAACTCTACCCAAGTCAGAATATCGCTACTTCAACATAATTTTACTCAAGTAAAAGGAAAAAGTTTCCAGAAATTAATCGAGTAAGAGCAAAAAAGTATTTGGTGAAAATACTTTTCACCAAAAGTGATCAAGTTATCAATCATTTAATGTTTTAAAATGATATCATCAGATTGACCTTAAAATTTGGGTATTTTAAGGACGAAGGTGACGATAATTCATACAAGTAACAAAAAATAACAAATGAAATTTTTCCAGATCAGTTTCTTTCAATAAAAAACTTTATAAACTTCAATAGAAACTGCAGGTGTGTGTCTGTGAATGGTGATTTTTTTTGGTTAAAACATGTTTGTTTTTTATTCAGTGGGAAGAAAATCCAGAAATTTTACTCAAGTAGGAGCAGAAATGCTTCATAATAAAGTTACTCAACTTCTCAGTTTTTCGTCTTAATTTTTCTGCATTTTTAGCCTGAACTCTTTACATCACATCCGTCTGGCCTGGAGGTCTAAGGACGGCTTCATCTCATCTCGGTTATTTCTGAGCACTTAGCCTGATCAGATTAGCATTCAGTTATTAAATGAGCAGAGATTATGATGACTTTGCAGAGGAATGCAGAGAATCAAGGTTAGTTCAAGTTCACCAAACCACTAAGACTGCCTTGAATCTCTTAGTTCCGACATTTATTAGCTTCCTGCTGCTGTTCTTGCTTCTGCATTGGTGTAATGAAGAAAGGAAATTAGAAGAGGGAAAAATGGAGAGATGGAAGAAGGAGAGGGAAAGCAGGGAAACTAAAATAGGAAACAAAAGAAGTAGAGGTCAGAAAGAAAAAGTGAAGAGATGTTAGAAAACGTGTTTATGTTTATCTTAAAGAATTCTCACTTTATATATCTTATTCTTTTTTTCATATATTTTTAATTTATGTGTGAATGTATGTGCTTCCAGTTGCCTTAATTTGCTGCTGTGACACCTGAATTTCCTCTCTGAGCAACAATAGAGGATATTTTTATCCTTGGTAGACTCCTTGGATCGGGGACCAAAATTATAACATTTGTTACACTTTCAGTTGCTCCAGTTCTTTTTCTTACTGCATTGAGTCAAACCGACCAAACCCTTTGAAAAACCTGTTCCCCTCCTGGCCTGTGGGGGCGCCGCACCAAGAAGGAAACGACATGAAAACAAAATAGCCAAAAATAAGAGAAATGCTACAACCGCTAAAATCTGATGCCACACCATTTATGTTTACATTTTGTAACGAAGGAAGTTGTGCTCAGTATCTTCTCCAGAAGTTTCTCCGTCAGTGCTTCCTGGTGCAGCTCCCCCTACTGGTAAGGAGGGGCAGAGGTTTTTCAGCTAGTTTGGTTGGTTTGACTATGTGTAGTGAGAAAGAGAACCACAGGGCCAGGAAATGGAACAAATTGAACTGAATCTACAGAACTATGAGGTGTGAAAACACCCTAACAAAACCAACTGGCATTTTTATCAAAATGCTGTAAACTGACAGATTTTTTTATGTGTCTGTAAAGCTAACTGTTACAAACGATACCAAGAGGCCCACCACATAATTAAATCTCATAATTTTAGAGGAAGTGACAGGAAAACCGTTATTTTGTGTGTGTTTTTTGCGTCCCGCTGTGCATCAGCCAGAGGCGCTCTGAGCCGTCAGACTTGTGTGGGTTCCCTCGATGTTTCCCGTCGGGGCTCATGATTTAGTCTTTAGGTGATTGGGTCTCAAACAGGTGGGTGGTCGAACCCTCAGGGCGTCTCGACGTTCGGGAACAATGCGATTAAAAACGACTGTCTGCTACCTGCAGGACGCTCTTCTCACCACAGGAAGTCTGCGCTCAAACATCACTACGTTTTCACTCACTACTTCCTGTTTTGTCTGCACTTGAATAAACTGAGAACAGTATTGATAATTATTATGCAAGACTTTCTGCAAGAAAGATCTGATTTGTTTTGACCAAATTGATGCTTTAAAAAATTATTTGACTTTTTCTACACATTTTCCGCACAAATTGGTTATTAAACTAGTTGTATATAGTAAATTAATGAAAATATCCCTTGTGTGTTTTATAACTTTTGCTTGAAATGTAACCTTTTGAAGTTGCAGAAACTAAAGACTACATGGAACATTTAATGTTTTATTTCATTATAAGGATTTAGAATAGAAGATCTTTGAGAAAATTATAGCGCTGACAATATTTACATGGAGACACTAAAGTTGGAGATTTTTAAAATAAAAAAAAGTACTTAATGCGATGGAGTGTTGGAACCATGTTTAAAAAAACACATAAAAGTACATGTATAACTTTAGTCTTAAAATATTATGACTTTTTTTAAATTTTGCTTTGTGTGACAATTTAACTAATTATTAAAAGTAATTCCTTCATAAATGGACAGCCATCTTTTTGGTTTTCTCTGCCCCACTGAATTACATTATTTTTCCGATTTTAATATTTGGATGGTGTATTTACGACGCCTGCTGTTGAATTGTTCCCAGTTTGAATCTTTGGAGAAACGTTTTGCGTTCATGTGGGAGCAGAGGCCCGCCGGCTTCTTGGGAACTGTGGAGAGACGAATGTGTCCTGGTGGATTTGTGTGATTTGCAGGACCAGGAGGTGGTGAAAGGTCATTACAATAAAAATAGAACTACAGCTAAAATAACTAACTGTCTCTAAGCATGTTTTCAAAACGACAACAGAGCCTAGTGCCAAATATATACCGGGATTTATTATCGGTGCTGTTATTTTACCAAATATGGGATGTTTTTGAAATATTTTAAGAAAACAAGGCAATGGATGCCTGCACAATTTCTAGATATCTTTAGTTTTTAGCCCAATTTTTGTGAAAACAAAGGTTTATTATAAATCCATAGCAGGCAATAACGATGCATAGTAGGAAACAACAGTGACCTAAAAATTTTGGGTAAATACAAGCAAAACAAACGCGCTAATTTATATGTGAATTTTTTGTGTGTATTTGCTTATAATTTCCTGGTTGGTTGTTCATGGAAGTGTTATATTCCTCTATGTACGTCGTTTGTTAATTTGTTGTCTACATGCCATTTGATCAATTAAGTTTCTTGAAACTTAATTGATCAAATGGGGGGGAAAGAAATGAACAAGAGGACAGGAAGTGGAACTGCTGCATAAACGGTCTTCACCCCCTTCAAAATAAGAGCATGAATATTAAAAGCTAACTGCCTGATGAATTAACAATCGATAACCAAGACTTCAATTAATTTAGGGGAAGATAAGTAAGCTAAATGCTTTCAGTTATCAAAAATGCTAAAGTGCTAAATGAAAAATTTACGTCTCAACAGTTAATAATCAAAACTTTAGCACAGATGTCAAACCTTATTCAACTGAAAGATGACAAAACAGTGAAGAAAATTAGCGCTCTAGAAATTATCTGGAAAAATTATTTTAGATTAGGCCTAAGCTAAGTGCGTTAACGTTAGCCAACATGCTAATTTAGCGCTAGGGGGAGAAATGGCTTGTGGTTTTTTTAATCAAAAGAGAAATCCTACAACAGCTCAAATCTGACGCTAGTCAATTTTTCTGTACGTTTTGTAAAGAAGGAAGTTGTGCTCAATGTTGTCTGCCGTTTCCTTCATTGGTTGTTGGTGCAGCGCCCCCACAGGCCAGGAGGGGAACAGGTTGGATTGTTTGACATGCTGCATTGTGAAAGGGAACCACAGCAGCTGAAAACGTCCCTAATCGAACCAAATGTACTGAACTAACAGAAATGAAAACAGTCTAAACCGGTTCGTTTGTTTGCAGTTTTTGAAAGCATGACCAATTATCCTGCCTCCTCTCCCTCACGCTGCCGTGAGCTTAGAAGATTAGCTACAGATGCTGCCTGAACGCTCTGAGTGAATCTGCAGCTCTGGACGTTTCTGCCGCACTACAAGATGACTTCTCATTCGCAATTTCATCAAACTTCATCCTGCGCAGCTGCTCTGGAGTTCTGAAAACTCTGCATAGTAAACATCTTTTGTCTCGCACGTATACTGCAAAAACACCTTACCAAGTATTTTTGTTTTGTTTCTTTGGCAAATATCTTAGTTCTCTTAAAACAAGACAAAACTAACTTACAAGTAACTTTGAAGCAAAAACTACAAGCTGGTTTTGAGTTGATAATGGCTTTATATTGATTAAAAAGTCTTACTTCCACTAATATTGATAATTCTTATCAAAATGAGGAAATTATTGATTTAAATCAAGCTCCTATATCTTGGAGAAAACTTAGTTTTGTCTTATTTCAAGTGTTTAATATATTTCCACTGAAACCGATACAAAAATCAAAACATTGGTAAAATGTTGTTTTTGCACAGAAATCCTACATTTGATGTTTTCCACTAATTGGAATCTCAGTTTTGGTTTGGTGCAGCTACATTTCTCTGTTATTTTATGTGTAAGAAATGAAGTTTCACCGTCAGTCACGACGTACCTTACCTGCAATCCGTCCAAGAAGAGACAAAAAAGTGCTGTAGAGTCTTAAAATAGTGTTTTTATATGAAAAGGATAAAAGGAGAAAACATTACCTTTCTTATGCTATTTACAGAAAAGAAAACACACAGAACTTATTTGTGTCCTGCTAGACATCACACTGTGTAGGATTCCCCTTTTTTTTGTTTTAACCGTAGAAAATATATTTATTAAAGCATTCAGGCCCCACAAAAAAGGAACAACAGCAACTGCAAGATTGCAGAACATATTCTGTACCATAAAATTGATAAACAACTTACTGTACACACTGCAGTACTTTATTAGGAATCATAGTGTTTGCACTGCAGCTGTGGCACATGTCAGAAAAAATAAAAAACATTTTGTAAATCTCCAAAATCTGTTAGAAGCAAAGCACTGAAAAAAAACAAACAAAAAAAACGAGTCAGTTTGAACTGGAAATGCTACAAACAGCATTAATAATGGATTAGTTCTGCGTATTGGTGCTCTGTAAATTATAAATGAGCTGTGGATTGATTACAGAAGTTCATATTTGTTGCGCTAACTTATTACACCGACTCACATCTGTATGGGTCGTTAATTAAAGAGAGAAATGTAGGTTAGTTTTCAAGCTGCGTGACTTCAAGATGTTCTTATTAAAATCACAGCTAATATTTAAATCCTGTTCATAAAACAAATTTAACGTCTCAAAATGACTGGTTTCAGTACTAAAAAGGTTCATTTTAATTGATTCTGTTCTTCATTCAAGATAGAAATATATTATATATGCCTGAAAAGCTCATAAAATACATAAAAATGTACGTATATATATATATATATGCATGATTTGCTGGTTTACTCCAAGTAAACTGACATCTGAAACCAAATGTCTTTTTTTAAAGCAACCTGCAGCATTTCCCAAACTTTTAGCTGCATGTACCAGAAATTATAACCTACATTTTTAGTTGTTTTAAGACTGCCACTCTGAAATCCAAATACAAAATAAAGCTTCTCAATAAATATTTTATTAATGCAGATTTAGTCACAGTGATCTCCAGTGTGTGAGCTGAAGGTTTTGAATCTTTTTTTATTAAAAACATAAGGCTTTAGGTGGTAGTAATGGCCGACTGCCACTTATGTTCATAGAAACAAAGGACTGATTAAACCGAAGCATTAACTGATTAATTTGTGACAATCACGGATATTTGTCTACAGGCTGGAATGTTACTGGCCAAAACCAGTGGTAGGCACCACTGCTAATGCTAAAATGCTATTCCTACATGGTATTTAGCAGAAGCTAATCCTAATGCACTATCCACCATGACATAAAACATGTTAAAAAGTAATTTATCACCCTTTATAGGATCAGATTTGTTACTAAATACAGTTGAGTTTCAGGAAGTGATTCCTTGGTTTTAGTTTTAGAGTTGTTGACTATTCACATAAATTGATTTTAAACTGTTTAGTACAGCCTCTAGATCTACTGCAATGCATTCTGGGTACAAAATACATGCAATTTGCTGGTGAAGAATGAGAGAAGTCCCTCAAAACAATTCATATGTGAATTTTTTCATGGATTTGTTTAATGACCTCTTCCTGTTGTTTGTTCATGTAGCGTATTCTTCTGTGTAATGAAAAAATGGACATAAAAAAATAAGAACACAAGAAGAGGAAGTGGAGTTGTCCTTCAAAATAAGAGCATTAAAGTAAACAACTACTTGACACATTCTTAACCAAAACTTCAAATAATTTAGGGACAGCTAAGTGCGCTAAATGTTTTCAGTTAGCAGAAATGCTACAGTGCTAAATAAAAGTTAGCTCTGCTATTAGCACAGTTTACCTTCCTAACAGTCAATATTAAAAACTTCATATCAAGCTTTAACTGAAATTTTACAAAACAGCCAAGGAAATGAGCATTTCTTAATTTGTTTTTAAAAATTATTGGTAATAGTAGTAGTCGTAAGCTAAGTGAGCTAAAATGAACAAAAGCTAAATATAAAAACAGCTAAGAAGTTGAAGAATTCTCAGCAGCCAATAACCAAAACTTCAACTAACTTAGGGGAAGCTAAGTGCCCTGGCTTCAGTTAGCAAAAACTGCTGAAAGGAAAAATTTGCTCTTGTAGGTCATGAGCCTATTAGCCGATGTGAGCCTACCACCGATTGAATTAAAGTATTTTTAGTGCATTTGTTCGGATACAAATCCTCCAAAATGAGTTCTTCCTGAAATTTCTTCCTGGTAACTTTGCTTACATCGTGACTCACGTAGGGATTCACGATTATTTTTAACTTAAAAATAATCGTTTTAATTTTGTTTCTGGAAGCGGTAACATTGAAAACCTTTAGCTGCAATGCTAGTAAATATGTTCCCATTGGTCATTGAGGTAGGCATAAATATAGTTTAACATATAATTTTGAAATAAAATGTAAATAAAACCTAATTGTTCCAGTTTCTTAGCTTTGGTTTCTAAAACAAGGCTTTCTCTGTGGAAAACTCGAAGCGGCAGAGATTCAGGCTGCAGTCACTCCAGATGCTAATTTATCTTCAGAGGAACCAGCCTGGGAGTTTCGGGTGTGCGGCTCCTCTGGGAGGCGCTGGCATTTATTTTTAGAGCTTAAATGAATGAGGGAACATGGGGGGAAATGTAGGAAGGGCAGAAGAAGTGGGAAGCAAATCAATATGCTGCCTGTTAGCGTAGCAGTGAGCTATTAGCGCTGGTAGCTGCTTTGTTAACGCTGACAAAGACGGATAATCTGCTAGCATTAGCAAGGAGGAGATAAAGAGTTACAGTTAAGAAGCAAAGGCTTTTCTTTGGCTAAGTGTGATTAATTGAATGACTTTTGTTATAGTGGCAATTAGGCCCTGTTTTTTCTTGTTTTACTCTAAATCTTCAGAGAACATGCAGCTGCAGAAATGGCATCCCAGTGCCCCAGTTTCCAGATCCCAGCCTGTGCCGGTTGCAGGCCTGCAGAAGCACATAGTTAATCAAAGAAGCTGTCTGCCTCGCTCCTCTGGGGCGCACAGTCGCTTTATCTGTGCAAACTTCACAAGTAGGGCAGCTGGGACAGAAATATGCTAAAGCACTTTCCTTCCTCCCTCCTGAAAAACTGGAAACTTTAAGAGTTATTTGGCATGTAGCAGGAAATACAAAGATAGGGATCATTGTGAGTTTAACCTTTCTAAGTGCTGTGAGTAACTTACCTCTGGCATCGTCAAAGAAAAAACCTCCTAAAACACCTCAGGGAGTCGATCTGAGCACAACACACTTCAGCAACTCTTTATTTGAAGTGAGCATAAGACTGACACAAACAACATGGTCAGAAACATGGAGGAGTCTTTATAAATGTTTAAATAAATACACTTTTAAAGCATTGAGAATCCATTAAAAGTGTCAATTTTGAATTAAAAGTTTAATTACCTACCAAATAACACTTGTTAGCAACAGACATAAATATCTGTCTGTTGTTATGAAGTGTTATGTGAATAATGACGCTTTTAATGCAAAGTTTTAATGAAACGTTCACTTGCAAACAACTTTTTATTATTCAATGAATAAGGAAACTTTAAGGGAAACTCGCCTTAAAAGTGCCAACTCTGAATTTCATGACTTTCAACAAACATTTATGACTGTCATTCGGTAAATAATTAAACTTTTTATGAAAAATTGTGTGAAAAGGTTCATTAAAAGAAAGTATAAACTTTGCATTATTTGGTAAATGTTATTTTAAAAGCAGGGTTGCATTAAAATTACATTAAAAGTGTCAACTTTGTATGACGAGTATTTAAACAACAGTCACTTGGTTAATAATGACATTTTAAATGCAAATTTGCACTAAAACTTGCATTAAAAGTCAACTTTGTATTTGTAAATAATGACACTTTTAGTGGAAAGTTGCATATAAAGTTTCATTAAAAGTGTCATTATTTACCAAACGACATTTAATGACAAACGTTTTATAGAGACTCCTTCATGTTTGTTTCAGTCTTATTCACACTCCAACCAAACTAAATTCTAACCGGAGAAAATAAAACATTTCATTTGCTAAAAATGGACAAACAGCTGGAGGAAGAACTGCTGTGCACTGAAAAAAAAACAGTTGATCCAACTTTAAAAAATTGAGTTAATATGTTGCAAGAAACCAAATTAAGCTTATTAAACAAAAGTAACTAAATTTGATGACATGAAACAAATAAAATGTAAAGTTTTTTTCCAGTGTAGAGTTCACTGCTTGACTCAATATGAGCTGAAAACGAAGCAGAAATCTTCTGGTTTATTAAACGTTTATAAATTAAAAGACTATAAATCGGTTACTCGCATGATGAATTAAAACAAAATAATTTCACTTCACTTAAAAGTGAAGTGAAATTTTTAAGTTTCACCAAAAACAGTCGAGTTTTTAGTCTCGACTGTTTTGTTTACAAAAACTTGATAATTAATTTTATTTGTTGTTTCTGTTTTGTTTGTTTACCTTCTAGTTCCAGTTTCCAATTGACTCCTATTATTTTCACAGTTCATTTAATACAAATTGAGTGAAGATTTCAATATAAAACCTAAAAAATAGAAATCAAATGATGAGCAATTGCTTCTAAATGAATAAACATTTACATTTTTTTAGTTTTTTTATTTATCTTAAATGTATTAAGTTAAATACATTTAACTTATTGCTAAGCTCACAGTCTCACTGTTTTAATGGTAATTTCATTTTTATCACTCTAAGCTTGCAGTTTGATCTTTAGTTTGATTCTTTCCAGCTCGTTTAAAGATCAAATGCGTCTGTTAGTTTTCCTGTGGCGATGCTTCCTGTCGTCAGAAAAACAAACCGTTTGGGTTGATTAAAAACTTACGGAAAGGTAAATCTGGAACAAAATTAATTTTGTTTACAACAACATGAATTCCCCAGTTATGGCTTTTGAACACATCAAATTCATCTAAACGTGTTCTAAAGAACTAACCATTTTTCATCAATGATTTATTTACTTGCATCAAGATGCAGAAAAGTTGCTTTTAAATGAGTTTTTTCTTAATTCAAGTGAACTAAGATTTTAACTAAAAGTAATTAGTACATCTTGTTTTTTTGCAGTGTAACAACACTTATTCTCATTCATTAGAGCCTCGTCTCCAGAAAATTTTGATTTTTCTGGCTATGCATTTTTGCTCCCAGCAGTTCAGCCTCCCAAAAAACAAGTAAATTCAATTTAAGAGAATCATAAATTTTAAGCATCAGTAAAATTGGATAAAACTACAAGGGCAGATTACGGCCATGGTAGATATGAAATAAAGAGACAAAATTTCCACCAAAAACTCAGAAGATTTGAGATTAATTTCTGAAATATTTTAGAAAAAAAATTTAATTTAAGAGCTCTAAATGTTGAAAATTTGCTGGAAAACACTTTGGCAATTTTGGAGTTTTAAAAGTCAAAAATATTTGATTCATGATATAAGTGTTTTTTTTTTTCCATAAAATTTTTGAGATTTATCTAAAAGTTTCATTTTTTTTCTCACAAATTTTCAACTTTTCAAACAGCATTGTTACAGTTTTAAAAAAGAAAAAAAATTGTGCAAATGTGAGAAACAATTTTTTAAAAATTCTGCAAATCTTAATTTCTGAAAATTTCTTGGAACTTTTCAAACTCAAATGTTTATTTTCTTCATAGAATTTCAGAATTTTTTTGCACATTTTTTGAAATTTCTAACTCAGAAATGTTTTACTTTTTTCTAGAAATTTCATTAATCTTAAAATTTCAGACTTTTTTTTCTCGCAAATTTTCAACTTTTCAACCAGAGAAATTTTGTTGTCTTTTCTAGAAAGTTGCTGAGATCAATCTCAAAATGTTATGAAAGCAAAAAAAAAACAAAAAAAGAAATTTGAAAAGTTTTTTTTTCTCTAGAAAGTTACTGAGATTTATCTCAAACTTTCTGAAATTTTTTTTGCAAATTTGTAACTTTTTAAACTGAGAAATTTCCATGTTTTCCTTAGAAAATTTCTGAGATGAATCTGAAATTTTCTGTTGTTTTGGCTGAAATGTCCATCTTTTCCCCTTATCTCCAAATAACCCAAAAACGGCGTCATGTAAAAACTGACCTGAACGTGTTTTAATCTGAAATGATCTAAAACCCGAAGCGGATTCAGCGTGATCTTCTGGCTGGAAGCTGGAGGAACTTCTTTAGGTGGCGTATGGAGAAAGTTATGTGGAAGGAGAGTGACGAGTGGCGGGCGGTTCGTACCATGCTGTGAACTGTGACTCCATTTCCTGTGGTGGGAGCCGATGGCATGGAGAGAGTCGGATTGGCCGGAGGTCACAGAGTCTGACGGTGGAATCATGGTGGATGCAGAGAGGTGCAGGTGTTGGTCGGATGACGCTGGTGCACAGGAGGATTGTGGGTAGATGGATATGTCATAGAGTTGAACCCCTGAAACTTTATTTCTGCTCTGATCCACTCTTCACTTACCTCGGATTACTTCATCTAGCACAGGGGTGTCCAAACTGCGGCCTGGGGGCCATTTATGGTCCCCGACTTTAATTCAAGAATAAAGTTGTGTTACATGTATTACAAAGGCTTTCTGGGTTTTTTATTATTACAAAGTAAAATCTCCCTACAGTAGGAAATGTCGGCAGCAACACCAATTATTTTCAGTCATCCCATTTTTTGTTTTCTTCTATCCTGTGACTTTTACTCAAAATCTGATTTTAATGTTTATTAAACTTTGCAATAAATAGCTGCAGTTACATTTTATTGCTCAGAAATGACAAAATTTTGATTAATTCTTCCAGAAAATGTACAAATCCCTTCCTAACTTTGACTCATTCTGGTTAAATATCAAACTTTGATGCATGGAGCCAGCGTCTTTAAACTAATCCTTATTTTATTAAGGATTTATTTATTGACTACATTTTACTTTTTTTTTTTTTTGCAAAATTGTAATAATTTACACATCCTTTCCCAAAAACATACCTGACTTTTACTCAAAATTTGATAAAATTTGTATTCAACTTGGCTACATGCAGCTACATTTTATTAATCAGAATTGCCAAAATTTTCTTTTTTTTCCAAGAAAATGTTCAAATCCCTTCCCAACAACATATCTGACCAACCTTTACTCAAAGTATGACCAAATTCTGCTTTTAGTTTAATATTTCTTAAACTTGTCTACATACAGCAAGTGTCTTCTAACAGATTCTTATTTTATTGGTGAGAATTTAGTTAATTCTTAAATTTTTTCAGAAAATTTAACTTTTTTTTGCAAATTTGTAATAATTTACACATCCCTTCCCAACAACTATTTAGTTTAATTAAAGCATTGTTTATGGTTGGAGTTTGGACACCCCTGATCTAGCATTATCCAAAAGTCAAAATAAGAAAATCCAAATCCTGTTTCTGACTCTTCAAAGCAAACGTGAGGATTTACTGCTTAACACTAAAGATGTTACTTTGCTTCAATGATTTATTTTACCCATAACCATGTACAAATAAACAAAACCTTTACAGCTTTGTATGGTCACACATTTAGCATTCATTGGTCCAAAAGCACTCCTGACGGCGACAGAAAAACCTCGACGCCGACTGATTCCTACGTCGGCGTCTCGGCGTTGCACTGACGTCACAAATGTACCATCCATTCTAACAGTTTCATTGCAAATAAAATATTCACATGCAATGATTGGAAAAAAATTACATTACCTCATGTCACATAGAAAGTAAGCGAAAAGTTCCAGTATTTAGAAATAAGTTTTCTTCAGAGATTCGTCTCTCTCTTTTTTCTTTGTTTTTTTTAAAATGTTTTTTAAAGTCCTACACATTCTGTCAACAGCGTTGTTGGTCTCATTTGGGTTGTAAACATAAAGTTACAGCCGGCCGGCCGCGTACCATCGCTCAGAGAGAATTGGTCGATCGATCGGTTGCTATCAATTGGCTGATCGGGAAGAATTGGGTTGGGGGAAATACAAACCGTTCTTTGGGGCAACAAGACACCAGCGAGAGACTGGAGAACAGACTAAACAGTAAATTTGCGTAAGACACCCTGAGAATCACAACTACGTTTCCCTCTTCCTGTCCTCTCTCTCCTTTTTTTCATTTTTATTTTTATTTTTTATTCCTCTGCTTCTTCCTCTAAGATCAAATCATTGCCAGGTGGGCGTGGCCTCGTCAGTTGGGTTGCTTGGGCGGTAGCTTGGTTTTTGTTGTGCTGGAAGCCAGTTGCTGGGCAACTGGCTCCCCTCCCTCCCCCCCCTGCGGGTTGTCATGGAAACGGGTTAAGGTGGATTCTGGCCTGGTAAAGGTAGTATGCGGCACGTACAGTAGTATGAACAAGAGGATGCAGGATGCAGCTCTGGGGGAAAAGAACAAGTCTCGGTTCGAAAGATGACAGAAATTGGATAATTATTCTTTTTAAGTGAGTGAAATGGTGTAGAAAGTGAGCGCACCTCCTTCAGATTTCGTCCCTAAATGTTGATATAAATACTAGCAAACGTCTGTCACCTTAGTTTCTGTCCCCAAAACGTTTATTTTATGTTTTTGTTGCACAACGACTACGAAAAAATAGTCCTGGTGAAATTCCCACACTTTTCAGCCTGTGACCGCCAAAATAAGAGCGCCAGAGACTTACATGATAATTTTATTTAATAATACCTTTTTGTTTGTCTGATTCAGTTTTAATTAAATGTGTTTGCTATTTTTTTTATTAAATATTCTTTAACTAGTTATTATTAGATATAGTAGTAGTTAGTTTAGTTAGTTTTATACTAGTAATTTTTAGTTTTTTCATACTTTTACAGATTTACGGCGCAGTTTTCAGACAACTAACATGAACTTAAAAATAAATTTCACACCAGTTCAAAAGGCTAATAAATAAACACGAAAACGAAGGATGTCATATCTGTAATTTCATTATGTTTAGTTAGTTTTATAAACACACAATATAGTTAAAGTTAGCTTTCCCCTCAAACTGCTGTTGTTATTTCGGTTAACAAAAATATTTTGCCAATTTCAGCTTTTGTTTTGTTAGTTTTAGTTAGTTCATTGTAATAACCTCAAATTACCCTCTAAAAAGCATTATTTCCCAAGATTTATTTAAATTTAATTTGATTTATAAAGTGCAAGTTCCCACAAACGTCTCAAAGCTCTTAACAAAAACTACATTTAACTACACATTAAATTGGAACACATTCTATTCTTTTCCATTCTGAAAAATGTTAAACCTATATGTACATTATTTATTTCATGATGTATTATTATTCATTATTATAATTCTAAAAATGACAGTGACCCTCTCAGTTTGCATCTTGCGACCCTTTCAGGCCCACGACCCACACTTTGAGAACCCCTCCGGTACTGGACGCTTCCTTTTAACTTTTTTTTTTTTTTTTTTTAACTCTTTAGTGCTAAATTTCTGTCACCTCTGAGGCTTTGAAGGCAGAAGTCCAAGGAACAGACGTGTTAAAGCAAACTAAACCCAAATTAGTCAAACCTTTAATGAATCAAAGCAACTGAATTCGGTTTTGTTTGGATTTCAACCCTCAGGAATCTAAAAAGTAAAAAAAACAAAGCAAAAAAAACTTTTATCCCCAGATCTGTCAGTATAGACTGTGACAGTAGTATGTTATCGATGGAGAACATCACATGGGGCTGACGTGGTGTGCAGCAAAAGGATGGCGCAGGGGTAGGCGGTAGTGGTGGACAGTGATTGGTTGATTTGGTTGGTCAGGTGACTGAAGGGGGTTATGGACAGTCGAGTTGAGTCAGATCACATGATGAGGGTTTGCAGCTATAACGTCAGGCGGTTCCATCAGGGAGCATGGAAGCCTGACAGGTTTTAGCTTTTTGGTGGACACTGGACAGAAACACCCACCCCGAGCCCCGCCCTCTCTCACACACACACACGCGCACACGCAATCACACACAATCACACACACACACCCAAACATGCATGCATCCAAAGGAAAGTTAGAAGCAACTCATGCACGCTCACTTGAGTGAAGTCGGCCTTGCTCACCTTCTTCAAATCAAATGAAATTGGTGCCAAATTTTGTCCTGCAAATTTTTTTGTTTGTGCTGCTGTCATTTTAAATATATAAATGTTTCAGGTCATGAAATGTCAACCAGCCATCCACATTTACAAAATCAAATAAAATCTGATGTCAACTATGCTGCGTTTGTGCAGCACAAATTTTCGTTTTAAAAGCAGCATAAACTTGAGGGCAAGTTTTAAACCAATTAATGATTAGGTCACGATTATAAAATCTAATTAAAATGAATAAATTCTACGTTTGTGCAGCACAAATTTAAATTTGTGTCGCCGTCATTTTAAATATATTCATAAATGTTTCCAGAAGTCACAACAAGTAAACAAGCCCGTCCATATTTATTAAATCAAACAAATTATGGTGTTGATCAACTGCGCCATGGTTGTGCAACATGCATTTTTATTTGTGATGCTAATTATCAGAAATTTATATTTAAAACGTGTTATTCATATGCCTGTTCAATTTGCTGTGCTAAAAATACCAACAAACAACATACAAAACAAAAGGCTAACGTTTCATGACCTCCCGCTTGGCATCTCGCGTCCCTCCTCAGGCCCACAACCCACACTTTGAGAACCCTTGCTTTACTTGAAGCTTCCTTTCAACTTTTCTTATTCTTAAATGCCAAATTTCCTTGTCATGACAGGACAAGGACTGTGCTATCAACATTTTAGTTGAACAAATGTAGCACAATCAATTTTGTTTGGTTTAGATTTTTTTTGTCTTAATTGTGCTGCATAAACATAGCAAAGTTGATTGACACCATATTTCATTTTATTTCATTAAATGTGAATTGGCTGGTTGACCTCTGATGGCCTTTGGAAACATTAACATTAATAAAAGCGACACAAACAAAAATTGTACTGCACAAACGCAGCACATCAATTGTGCTGCACAATACAGCGACTGTTTAACTTCGTAAATGTGGATTAGCTGGCTGACTGGAAACATTTATTAAAGTCTTTAAAGCAAAAGCAGCACAAATGAAAGTCGTTGCGGCACAAACATCCGACACGGATTTGGTTTAATTTGAGGAAAGTGAGCGGAGCCGACGTCCCTCGGGTCGGTGTGAATGTCTTTAGCTCACACCAGCTAGCACTCGGTCCCACCCCGGACTTGCGATGTGTTACTGTGATGATGCAGAGTGTGGTGGAAGGTGAAGAATAAGACAACGGAAGACAGGTGATGCTAAAATGAACATTTATAATGACTGCTGTTGCTGTCGCAAAATAAGAATCCTTAAAAAAAGACCTCATATATATATTAGCACTAGATTGCCCACTTCACTGGTAATCCACAAGTCAAGAAACACAACTCACTAGGTTTTTTTTTTTTCGCTTTACAAACACAATGCTACAATTACATTAAATATTCAATAATCTTTAAGTCAGTTAATGAATGTTGTTAAAAGCAACCACTAAGATACTAAAAAATAAAAACAAAACAATAGTATTAATTCACCTTTTTTTTTTCCAGTCATTCCCTTTTTCTTGTTGCGACGTTATTTATTAATAGTATATCAATAATAGTCTGAGAAATAAATAGCTCATGTGGTGTTGTCACGGCGATGGGGCAGGCAGCATAAATCAAGAGTGGAGCTGAGAGCAATGCAATGAAATGGCGGGAGTCTAATTTATTTCCAGAAAGAAATGCAACATGGAGATATGATCCGACTTTTTCTTCTAATTTTTTTTTTTTTCCCCACTAATGTCGGTGTTTTTATTTTCTTGCAATGATGATATATGTGGCTAACGCTAATAAAAACACACTAACGCCACTACAACTCACTGGTAGGAAACATCAACAAATGCACATCGAGAATGGCGTTTAGCTAGCCGTCGAGGTTAGCGGTTGCTATCTGACGCTAACAGGGAAGCTAACAGTGCACACAGGAGGTAAATCAACACTAATAACAACGGCACAGGGCAACACTAGCAGAGCCGATTAAAGATTACACTACGGGAGTTCAGGAGTTTCTCTCTTTATGCTGCCGGCCCCTTTCTGCTTAACATGTTCTCTCTTTACAGCTTGGCAAAAAACTCTGACAAAAATATTTACAATGAGAGAGAGAGAAAAAACGTGGAGAAACAGTTGCTTTTTATGCGTTTTTGTTCTTTAAGGATCTTTTTCTTACTTTCATTTTTTTTTTTTTTTTGACTTGTATCTCAGAGAAATGTCCCCCAATGATGAGCAACAAACAAACAAACAAAAAAATAATAATAATCCAATCATATCAGCTAGCATTGCACAGTCTCAAGAGAGGTTTTGGGGATGGAATGGAGAGTTATCGTCCAAACAGTTGGATGAACACAGAAGTGGGGAAGGAAGGTCAAAGTTCATGAGGAAGGGGGGGGAGGGGGGGGGGGGGGGGTGAAAGTTCAAAAATAGTTCGAGAAGACAGAGGATGGGCTGCGCAGCTGACGGTGCCTAAACACTCCCCCACACACACACCACGGTGCGTGCGTCGGCGTGATTTGGATGTTAAACGACAAACAGAAACAACAACAAAAAAAAAATCATCATTAGAAAAAAACAAAATGGAGATTTAAAAAAAAAAATCTTTCCCCATTGAGAAAAAATCAAATGGAGCGAGAGCAATCACAGAGAAAGGGAGGAAGAAGGAAGGAAAGGGGGAAATGGCACACAATCAAAATGGAGTCCAACAGGCTGAAGAAATGACAGAATTAGGAGGAAAAAAAAGAAAAGGAAAAGCAGCTGGCATGAGCGGTAGTAGCGCTGTTTCTGTTTGGTTTTTGGAGTAGGAAGGTAGCCGACCTGCAGAGGGTTATTCCTGGCCGGGTTTAGCTCTGTGGAGGGTGGAGGGTGGGGGAGGTGAGGAAGAGGAGGAGACAGGTGGTGGTAGGTGGGGCAAAAGGTGCCGTTCAGTTGAGGCGTCATGAGCGACATCATGTTATGAGGGGCGGAGCATGCTGGCTTCATGGGTGCTTCCAAGATGGATGTCCAAGACAATACAACTCAAAAAACGCTTGGAATGGTAGTAGTAGTAGGAGGAGGAGTAGTAGTAGTAGTCACTGTTTGTTTTTGTTTTTTTTTGTTTGTTTTCCTCTCTTTTTTTCTATTTTGGCACTCGAGAGAAGAGATTCGTGGGAGGCGGCGGAGGAGAAGAAAAGTGAGAGTGTATGTTTGGACGAAGAGGAGGAGGAGGAGGAAGGAGTGGGCAGTGAAAGTGCACAAAAAGGAGAGCATGGAGTGTGTTTTGTTTGTGTTTATGTGTGTATGTTTGGAAAAACAAAAGGGTAAACAAGCTACAGACAGAAAATGGCATTCTTTTTTTCTCTTTTTTTGTTAAAACAGATTTGGGTTAGAGCATACAGTACAAACCAAAAACCAGGAAGGTAAAGAGATCAACAGAAGAAGAAGAAGAAACAGAAAAACAGTGACGTGACAAATGCAGTCTACAGTTGCTGCTGGTGTTTCAATGGGGACCGAGTTTCCTGTAACACACCGTGGAAAGCAGGTTTCTAGAGGTAGGTGGAGTGAAAAGGGCAAAAAAAATAATAAAATAAATAAGAATCAGAACAAGTTATGACCTGTTGAGCAGGTTAGGGGTTAAACTCGCTACACATTTGGGAAATTATGATTCATCGGCTTTTAACAGAGACGGACATGAGGAGCATGCACATCTAAACACACAAAACACGGATTAATGCTAAACATCTACAGTGGTCTGACGCTCAGCTCGGCCTGCCATGCAGTGTCAGCAGAGTTTAGTGCAAACATTTAAAACCTCATGGCAATACTTTCTGACGGGACGGTAAGACGGCCATGCTGAAGTCAATAAAGTGAACACAGGAGGTGCCGGGATCCAAAATACTTATTTTATCTGGGAGTCAGAAAGACGTTTACCAGAGATGCACCGATCTCAGCCGATAACAATCACTTCTGGTTCCCTTTTGTTCAGGGAACCGAGAAAAAAAAAAACCTGCTGCAGGTTTTCCTGAAGGAGGCTGAAACCATAAAAATCGATTTTTAAAACGTTGTAATACTGTTACAAGAAAAAACGGCTGAACAACAAATATAAGTTGATATCAACAATTGTTGATTAGTTTCTTGTTCCAACTATCTGAAATACTGCCAAACTGTTGGCGTAACTGTTCCTGTTTTCCTGTTTATTTTCAAACTAGTTTAAACTGTCAGTTACCCAGTAGGCTGTTGCTAGGTAACCGAGGGGGTGGGGCTTGTAGCTGCTTCAGAACCAGCAGCAGCAGGCTGTTGCCAGGCAACCGAAGAGCGCGGGAGTCAGGTGATTCCACCAACCTAGCTCAGCTAGCCATGATAGCTTTAGTGGCCAGCGCGTTTCCTCTGCCTTTGTCTCCCAGAATGCTTTGCAGTTCTGGATCAGAGTTTAAAAAATATTGAGCGTTTCATCAGACGTATTTCCTATTGATTTTGATCACCTATCTATCGCGATATTCCCTGTTATTCTAGTAAAATGTCAGAGTTGCATCGTTAGCTTAGCATTGTTTACAAAAAGGAGATTCTGCTGAACAGAAATATTTCTGCAGCACAAAACCTCGGAGAGTCACAGCGTGGAAACTATTGTATTATGCTATAACAAGACCGTTGATAATCAATAAAGTGTAATAATCTGTGCAATATATCATTGTCTAGGTCTAAGTATATAAAAAAACAGTAAATAAATACTGTAAGACCCCTGCAGCTTTATTTAAATTTCATTTAAATGTTTTCAGCATGAATAAATTTCCCTTTTCTATTTCAATTTATGAAATAAGAGGGAAAGAAAATCGTCCAGATCGGTGCATCCCGATTAAAAACAGAGGAAAAACAGCGACACATGAACCGGTCCTGGATTCCTCCTGCATAATTAACTAACTGCACAAACAGATGAAATAATGCCAAGATATGCCAGAAATCGAGGGTCAGAGGGAATAAAAAGACTCCAGACATAACGCGTCAACAGGTTAGTAACGTTAGAGTACGAAACCACACAGAAAAACACATGAAAGCTCCTGCAGCAGTTGTGAGAAAAGCGAAACTCATGAAATGATGAGAACATTCGTGGACAATCTCTATCTAGATCTGTAGCCAAATCCTAAGAAATATAGAGATTTTAAACATTTTTTTTTATGTGCATTTCAATATTTTTAATCCAAGCTCGCTCAGGATGTATGAAAAGAAAGTTTGTTCAAAAGCTTTGTTCAAATCCCTCGCAAGGAAGTTAATTTAAACTCTAAAAAATTCCTCTTCCTGTTGTAGCAAACATGAGGCGGCCATGTTCGTTTTAAAGCAGCTGCATGGAATAACAGTTTGAACGTAAAACAATATCAAAATGCTCTACCCTTATCGACATGCAGAGATTTGTTTCAGAAAATCAACAACACACACTGCCTATTTTTTTATTCGTTTTTCTTTGTTTTTTTTTTTCGTCTTTTTTTGTCCACACTTCACTTTGATATCATGCAATATAGACGTGCAAAAAAGATAACATCTATTTCCACAAAATACATTTTATTTTTTTCTTGTAGCTATAAAAGGTTGTATTTAAGAATGCTATCTTAGTCACATTTTCTTTAGCATGACGATGCTAAGCTATCGCTATGTTGATCAGTCTAGCCCCAGAGTTGTAGTAGTGCTGTTGCATTCTGGGAGGTTGAGTTCCCAGAGGGTGGCCTAACACTAAGATGGCGGTTCCTTCTTTAGCAGGAAGGACAAAAAAATGAAAGTTATAGTGAGGTGCTTCGTCTTTTAGCCTAGCTAGTTCTTAAAAACAGATATGGGAACTTCACCCTTACTATAAATAAGTTTCATTTGGCACTTTTCACATTTTCTTAATATAAAAGGAGGTCTCTTATTATTACCTAATGTTTTTGAGTTAACACGTTTAGAGTTTTAGCTCCTTCAAGACATGTTTGGCACAAAATTTACTTATTGTCAGCGTCTAACATTTATTTTTACACCGTCGCTTCAAACTCGCTGCTCCAGCTGAAGGACAGGCTCCGATATGTCTTCTTCTTCGTACATCAATTATTAAATAGCAGCATTTCCACAATTTTAAAAAAGAAAAAGATGTACTTTTGTAAACCTATCCAACATCTACGGTTTAACGCTCCTATGCGGCAGACAGAGGATAAAAGACGGGACAACACGACGATATGCCGGCGCGAGTATTGCTTCCAGTACTTGTCACATTTTTATTTCAGTCGCCTAACGTTGAGAAAACTTAAAGATTATTTTAAGGTTTAATCAGTGAGATGAAATATAAATCCTCTCTTCATTAATAATAATAACAATCTAAGCACGTCTCCCGCTAAAGATGCTGCACTGCATGCATTTTTCTGCATATTGCACGTTCAGTCTATAAATCTATAAATAAACTGTTTAAAATCACAAATTCCAGTGAGTTTGACATTTTTTTAATGTTAAATTCTGATTATTTTGCGTATGAAACGCATGCAGCACAGTATCAGTTCACTGAAGAACAGGAGCAAAATCTACCAATGAAATCCAGTCCAACCCGAGTCAAGACTCCCTGGTGGTGATATGTGTTTGTGCACGACGGCGTGTTGGGCCAAAACGGACCCAACAGCAAGAAAAGGAGGGCGGGAGTTCTGACAAAAACGCTCAGAAATTTCCTGGAAAAATTAAGAAAATTTATGAGTCTGACAAGTAAAATAATTCAAGTGTAATCTCAGAAATTTTCTAAAAGAAAAAATGTGGAAACTTATGACTTTGAAAAATCAAAAAATTTTCTATAAAACCCCCCAGAAATTTTATATGTATATATAAAAAATGGTTGGAAATGTTGAGTTTGGAAAATCAGCAATTTGCAAGAATAAACTCAGCTTTGAAATTAATCTGTGATTTTTGAGAAAAGTAATTTGGAGATTTCAAAAGTTTTTAATTTTGAAACCTTTCTCAAAAATCTCTGATTAAGCTGGAAATTTCTGAGATTTTCCAAACAAATTTCTGACTGTTGGAGCTCAAGCTGATCGAAATGAGGAAACAAATAAAAGATTATAGAAAATTTCTTACTCATCTCAAAATTTAAACAGATTTACATCTCAAACTCAGAAACTTCTGTTTTTTTCTAAATTTCTTTTAGATTAACCTCAAAATTAGTTTTTTTAAGCCTGTTTTTTCTGAAACATTTCTGAGATTTTCAAACAAATGTTCAACTTTTCAAACTCAAAAAGTCCCTTATTTTTTCTAGAACATTTTTGAAATCAGTCCCAAACGTGTTTTGTCTGAAATCCGTCCCGTTTTCTCGTCCACATGGCCTCCGACACGCCGCCGCGGTTTGTGCAAATGGGCCTCCGGCTGACGAGCCGCTGCTCTGAGCTGCACCAGTGTTTCCTCCTGCAGCTCTCTGTAGGCGTGGCTCTCTGCAGACTCAATCTGAGGCGTTTGCTGGGGCAAGCAGCAGACATGCATCGATCGGGGCAAACAGCAGACATAGTCACCCATGGAGCGATGTGTTAGGAGGAGAAGGGTGTCAGAATGGGAGTGCACTGGGAAAGAGGAGGTGAGCAGAGTGTGGATGGAGTTAGATGGGAGTAAAGAAGCCTCCTTACCAAGTTGTGGAGATTAAACCCTCACTGGCGCTCCAACTGAGAACGACACGTTCGCTAGCAAATCTGATCTGGGCTCAGATTGTTGTTGTTGTTTTAGCTTAGTGAAAAAAATAAAAAAACACACCCCTCCTTAGTTTTAGCGTTTGGACTTTAAAACTCTGAGCTGCGTTGAAGAACTGGTTTGATTTGATCCGGTTTCCGACCCGGTCTCTCCCTCAGGACTCAGATATGACGACTTCTTCAGATGTTTCAGATACGTGGATTTTTTTGTTTCGTTTCCCTGCCAGTCATGATGCCGTCTGCAGCATCCCTGACCCCCAGCAGGTCGGGAGAGCGGCTCTCTAGCTTCACAGTGCATTAAGACAAAATAAGAAAAATAATAAGAAGAATTCAGTGTACTCCGATTTGCTTAAAAAAAAAACACAACACAAAATATATTCAACACAATAAACAACAACATCTTCAGCAGCCTACAGCGGGCAGTAAACGAACGGGAGCTCCGCTCCCCGGGTGCGTGTTGGACATCTGCCCTTTGACCTCGTGGCAGTCGGACGGGCGAGTTATTCTCCTTTCACTGATATGCATGCTGCCTTTTGAAGAACAAATCTGCGCGCAGATTTAGCGGTGGCCCCCAGACGAACGACGTTTCAGTGTTTTTAGTTTTAGTTTCCGCCCGACCCGACGGCTGTGTCTCCTCAGTAGTCAGTCCTAAGTGCTCTGGCCGGATCCAGTTAAACTGAAACAGGGGAGGCGGGTTTGGAAGACCACAGGCCGAGATCAGGTCTCAGCGCAACGGCTCGTCTAAACGACGCAGTTTCAGCTGCAGCCGGGCTGCAGGATAAACCACAGCGCCAATAAGCCCCCTGCTGGATTAGAAATGAAACTGCAGGCTGCGCCAGAAAGCGCCGGGTGTTTCCTTCAGCGAGCGAATGTGTGTATGGAAATTTGGCAGGAAAACTTGAAAGTTTTGAGCTTAATCTCTACAATTTTCCAGAAAAAAAAACTAGGAAAAGTCAAAAAATTTAGTAGCAACACTCAAATTTTGAGACCTGAAGATTTCTAGAAAAATCTTGTGAATTTCTGAGTTTCGGAAGTCAAAACTTTTCAGCTTTTGACTTCTTGAAATGTTTCCAAAAGTCAAACATTTCCATCTTTTCAATCTCAGAAATGTCCAGATTTTCTTCCTCAAAATTTCTGGGATTTTTCTAGAAAATATTCAACTCACTTTTGGATCATGTATTCATCATATTTTTTCCAGCAATTTTCTGAGATTAATCTCCAAATTTTCAAAATTTGATGTTAAAATTTCTAGGATAATCTTGAAATTTGTAAAGATTCTAAAGTCAGAAAGTTTTGATGTCCATAACTCAAAAATTTCCTTGTTTTTTTTCTAAATTTTTTTTGAAGATCTCAGAAATTTTCTAGAAAAAAATTGAAACTTGAGTTTGAGTACATTTTTTTTTCTTTGACTCTTTAAAATGATAAAATTTCAAAAAGTCAAAAAATTTTTACTTTTCAAACTCAGAAATTACACTTAAAAAAATTATATATCCTGGCTAAATCTCAAAATTCCAGTTTAAAAAACTGGAATTTAAAAAAGCAAATTCATTTTTATTTTTTAAATTATGTTATGATTTCCTTGATTTAACCCAGTTGAGATCTGGATCTCATTTTCAAGAGGGACCTGGGCAAATATTCGACTCTCAGACTCAGAAATTTTTGTTTTGTTTTCTACCAAATTTCCGACATTAATCTCAAAAATATTTCTGTTTTCTAGCAAAACTTCAGCTTTTCAAACTGATAAATTCCCAGGTTTCTTCATCACAACGTCTCGTCTAAACGATTCATTTTTAGTTGCAGAGGACGATAACTGGACGCTTCACTTCAGCTACAGACAGCAGATATGATGGATTCTTTCAGTGGCACCGAATGTGGTGCTGTGACGTTTCCTGTCAGCGCTCGTCTGTGTGTGTGCGCGTGTGTGTGTGTGTGTGTGTGTTCCCTGTTCTGCTCTTTGACTGGATATATCACTCTAACGATCTTCCTGCCTGGGGCGGCTCTTTCACTGGACATAAATAAGACATATATTACACTATTTGACATTACTATTCCTCTTACATGAAAACAAAAACCAGAACAAAAAGTCTCATTTACATTCATGTCAACCTGAATTCACAGATTAGAAAAAGAAGACTGCGCTTCATCGGGCCATGTTATGAATAAATAGCGACAGTGGAGGAGATTTCCTGTAGCAAAACGACATTAGCTGCGTTTCCAGTCAACGTGTGTCGGCGCAATTTGACATTTTGAAAATAAATTCTCTTTAAAAAAAAAAAAACTGCAATGGCAATATGAGTCACATGACCAGCAGCCGGATGTCGATTCTCAAACCACGAAGAAGAAGAAAACAGGAAGTAGTTTTTTAACGACTCATCACTTTTCTTATTTAATTGCAAAACTGGCGACAAAATTTTGCGCACATTTGTGTTGGAAACGCAGCTATTGTCATCATTAGTGTTATTGTTGTTATACTGCAGAGACGGCTCTGCAGCGCTGCACCGGTTGCGCCTGTGTGTGTGTGTGAGTGTGTGTGTGTGTGTATACGGATGAAGAAACGCCCTCACGCTCCTCACCGAGATTTGAGGGAGGCGAAGTTTTCGGGAGTTGAGGACGTTTCTTAGCTGACACACATTAAGCTAAAGTTTGCAATCTTTCTTTTTTTTTTTTTAAACCGTTAAAAAGGGGAGGGGCCGAAGCGAAAGGGGGAAATAAAAAATGTCCTGGATTAAATAAAACCAAACTAAAATCTGTTTGAGGATACAGCGTGTGGGCTGGAGGCGCCGGCGGCTGGGATGGGATTCTGGAGCGTTGCACCCTGTAAACACCAACCCTCCGCCTCACCCCGACCCTCGTGACCCCTGACCCCCGCCGCACTCTGTAGCCTCCCATTCTAAATGGCATTCAGCTCTGTCCACACAATACACAGACAGCTTAATTTACTGAACAAAAAACAAAAAATAAAACAATAAAAAAATCCCGAAAGGTCAAGACGTTAAGTAATAAAACCTTATTTACATTTTACACATTTTTTTCTTGGTTTTTCAGCGTAATAACTCGCTCCCCCTGCCCTCCTCGCCTTCTCAGCACATTTTTGCTTTGAGTCAAAAAACTTCCTTTTTTTAATATAGAATACTGAAAACACAGAAGAAAAAGGCGCAAACGATTCCTTCCGATATTCTTTCTCTCCTCTCCTTTTTTCCATTCTCCCTTTTTCTTTGCTCTCCTCCCCCAAAGCCCCCATTCCTTTTTCACTTTTCCTCCTCATTTCGGGCGGCTGTCAGGTTTATCCCACCTTCTGTGGGTTGGTGGCGCGGACGCCCTGCTCGTAGGTGATCCGCTGGCTGATCAGGTACTGCGCGGCCTGCGTGGCGGCCTGCGACCCCGTGATGGTCACCTTCCTGTTCCGAGTTCCCGGGATGAACTCGCCTTTCTTGGAGATCTGGATCCTGGCGCCGGTCAGCTCCTGGTACTCCACTAGCGTCTTCCCGCCTTTCCCCAAGATGGCGCCGACGAGGTTCTCCGGCACGGCGATCTCGACCACTTCCTTCGCTCCCTCTGCTAGCTTCTCCGTCGCCAGGAGGGACGACGCCACCAGAGGCGACGCCGCGCTCAGGTAGCCGTTGGTGGCGCCGGTGGCGGCCGCCAGTGACCCCAGAGAGAGGCCTCCCAGGCTTGCGGCGGGGTGCGCCGCGCTGGTAGACGCGTCGCTGGCGTACGACGCTAACAAATTAGCCGCGGCGGCCGCTGCTGGGTTGGCGTTAGCCGCTACGGCGGCTAGCACCCCGGAAGCGGCGGCGGGATTGAGCCCCAGCCCCAGAGAGTTGGTGTTGTAGCCGTAGCTGGCCAGGGTGTTGAGCGCGGAGGTGATGGCGAGCAAGTCGTTGCCTGAGAAGCTGGACATGGTGGTCGGGAACGCGCCGACTCCCGCCAGGCCCGCCTGGCCCAGCAGAGAGGAGGCGGTGGCGGCTGCAGCGGCCGCCGCCGCCGGCATCACCTCGGTGGAGTTGGCGTACGGGGAGCCGGTGGGGTTGGAGTTGGCCACCGGCCCGGTGATGTTGGAGTAGGAGATGTTGAGGCAGGAGGAGCTCTGAGGGTCTTCCTGGATCTTCTGGATGATAATCTCCACGGCTTTGCGGTTCTGCTCCGGCTCGCCACTGATGGTGACCACACGCTCCTGCAGGTTGATGCCCTCGGGCTTCTGGGATAGCTGGACCCAAGCCCCAGACTGCTCCATCACCGCCTTGACCGTAGCGCCGCCTTTGCCGATGATGAGGCCGGCTGTGCTGTTGGGGACGATCAGCTTGGCCTGTTGGGAGGACAAGAAGACAGAAGAAGAGATTAACAGGAAAATATTTCAACCGCAAGTCCAAGAGACGGCGCAGCACAACCCGCAAGATCCTGCAGACAACTCGCTAACGACGGCTAGCATTGGTTTTAGCTGTCAACATAATGCGCTAATTATTCAATGTACTCCTGATATATAAAAGAAAATGTGCTTTTCTACTGATTGTCAACAGAACCACAACTAGATCACAAGTCAGGAAAAAGGTTTAATTCAGAAAAATACTAGCCAGGAAGAGGGAAGTAGGTCAGCTATGCTAGCTTGACTATGAGAAATGACAAAAGATGAACGATGTCTGAGAGGTGATGAAAAGAAAAGGACATTTAAAGTGTCACTGGAGCCTGACGTGGAAGATCAAACTGTCTGCAGGATTTATTATTTTTTATTGCTTTCATGGTTTTGCTGAATAACGGAGCGAGGGAGCAGAGCAGAGGCAGGAGGAGGTAAACAGAGTGGGAGGGATGGATGGATGGATGACAGAGAGAGAGTAGAAAGAGGAATGCTAAAGAGGATACTTCTGTGGAGAGAGAAAAATAAAAAAAAAGTAACACCGGCTCCCAGGGGTCAGCGTTGCCATGGAAACACAGCTCCGGCATGCAAAGGGTAGAGAAAAAGGGAGCGGGGCCGACGGAGCGCGCAGAAAACCTGCGATTCTGAGCTGGAAAACCAGGATTTACACAAAGAAACTTTTATTTTCTTTTAAATCCTCGTCCAGATGCAACACTGAGATCCGCTGAGGTGGAAACGTGATGATAGCAGAAAACATGAGTCCAGAAAATGATGCAACAGTTTCAGTGTTATTTAGACACCAACAATCAGGATGATAACTAATAAACGGCGTTACAACAACTGGGCATTCCTTCAAAATAAAAGGCTTAGAAGTTGGCAGAAGCACTGAAGGACGGTCAAAAATATATAATTTGTTTTTCAAATTTCTATTGAAAATAAATATAATTGAAATCTGGCAACGACTCCAAGAAGTAAAAAAAACAAACAAAAAAAGCATCATGTCCACAGTGAAACATGGTGGTGGCAGCAGCATGCTGTGAGATGAAATGCTTCATGCGTCTCCATGGGTTTATCGGAGAAAATGCAGAAAAATAAGTATATTTCCACCCATCAAATGGTGGAAATTTTTAGATTAATCTCAGAAATTTTCTAAAAATGTCTCGGAAATTTCAGAGTCTCAAAAGTAGGAAAGTGTCCCATTGGCAAATTATTTCACTTGTAACAACATTTTTTTCCCTTAGTAGGGAAATAATCGGCCAGTGGAGCTAGAACTCGGTTGCTAGGTAACGGGCTGGGCTTGCCTGTGGTTGCTAGGCAACGGCAGAATAATAAGACAGTGAAACTTTGATCAATATTAAGGAATTATTGTCTTAAAACAAGCTCCTATGTTCAGATGAAAAGTTGCCAATACGTCCTTGTTTTCAGTGCATTAACATATTAGCATATTATTAGCATGTTATTAACATATCATTAGCACATTGTAAAGCACAGAGAGAAACTCGGTGAGGTTTTGTGTCTTTGTTGAGACGGAAGCAGAAACTGTGACGTTGGTCTCTGCTGACGCCTGCAGAGAATGACGCATGTCTGCTGCGGCTCTGACCTCGCAGCCTCCTGCAACAAAAGAAGCTCCTTCTGCTTCCAGACACAAACAGGGAGCAAAACACCACATTTCAACAGCATCTCTAAACACGCGCTTGTGAAGTATTCCTGAGGGTTTTTGGTAATAATTAATGAGTGAAAATAAAGCGCGAAGAGAAACTATAAAACAGAAACCAGTTAGCCTGCTGAGATTAGCGCTTGGTTTGTGTTTTGCTCCTCGATCGCTGCATGTGCAGCTGCATTTCTTTTTGTTTTTTTGACTCGCATGTCTCATTATCTGCACTGCAGCTTTCTCTCTTTCTCCCAGGCAGCGGCTGAATTTACATAGAAATAGAAAATTAGCGAAGGCGGCGCAGATTCAGACTCGTCGCATTTCTGCTGCGGCGGCTGGAAGACGGTCTCCTCCTCCAGGGGCCGTTTGTTTGGGCCGCTGCTCTGCTGGGATTAGCAGTTTAGTTTGTTGGTTTTCCTCTGAGCCGGTTTTGTTTCTGATCGACTCTCGAACACGGCGAGGATCGCGCGACGCGTCTGCTCACGTCCCGCCGCGGCGACAACCTGCTGCGCTTATGAATGAGGCTAACAGGGTGTGAACTCCACCTCCTGCTGATCACCAAACCTTAAACTGAGCCGATTAGCATTTAGCCCCGTCACTGCTGCCGTTACACTGCAAAAACACAAAATTAAACCAAGTGTTTTTGGTCTGTATTCTGTGCAAATATTTTAGTGCATCTGAAATGAGATCAACTTACAGGAAACTTTTCAGCAAAATACAGCAGCTTGTTTTAAGTCAGTAATTCCTTGATATTGATGAAAAAGTTTAGTGTCACTGGTAGAGTATTCCACTGTGCCGTTGCCTAGCAACCTCTGCCACGCCCAGCCCGTTGCCGAGCCTCACAGAGCCATCTTGCCCCACTCAGCTCCTTCAGACTAGCCAGCAGCAGTTAGTCTCAGTGAAACGCGGATAATAGCGGAGCCATGTTGGGACGAGTCCCAGAAGGCGGAGCTTCAAAAAAAAGCAGGAGCTTCTTAAAGAGACAGAGACCCAATCTCAAGATGGAAATCAGGAAGTAAAATTTATTTTCAGTCATACTTTATGTATACAGCATTTTTATAAGAATTGAACTTGATTGTGCTGTAAACTGCCACTATTTGTCTGAGAAATGCAAAATCCCAGGAAACAAACTGCTGGAGGCTTTTGCAGCTCAAACTGTACGACTTTACTTACAACAGTCGTTCGTTTCGCTTTGAGTGATTCTGGCGGTGAAACAGGAATCCGATTGAAGGCGGGGGATGTTTCAGATGTTTTACCCACGTCGCGTTCCTGAAGCGGCGTGTCGGTGGGAGGATAACCGGCGGCGGCGTCTCAGTCCTGCTTGCCGCTAATGATCCCGTCTTCAGCCTCCGCATCCAGCCGATCCGCGCTAATGAAGCTCTGCTTCCCTTTTCTCATCCTTCCATATTCCTGTTTTCATTCCTCCTGTCAACGTTTTCACATTTCTCTAGAATCCGTTTGCATTCCAGCGTTCAGACGTCTCCAAGTGTCTTCCTCTCGTTAACTTTTACGGCTGTAATTTTCCGGTGAATTTACAATCGTTAATTATTTCCTCAGACCTCACACAGCATGTTCCCAGCATGAAGGGCATTTTCTCTAGAAATTATCCTCTTAATCCTGCTTTTATTTCGCCGACACTGTTGCTTCAGTTTGCTCTGATGACTGGCAGCAAAGATTAGAGGACAGAACACTGCAAAAAACTCTCACCAGGGATTTGATCCAGCTTGTAATTACACCTGAAATACAAGAAAACTGACTTTTCAGCAAATTATAGGAGCTTGTTTTAAGTAAATAATTCATTAATATTGATGAATATATGTTTGTTCCACTGTTTAGATTGTTTCACTTAAAAAACATTTTTCTCGTGTTAAAAGTAAAATAATCTGCCAGAGGAACGAAAGCAGTTTATTTAGATGTGATTGTGTTTTTACAGTGCAGCCAAACGTTTTCTTTCCTGCTTTTTGAGGCTCAGGTTTGATTTTTCGCTGCCTGTTTACATTTGTTGGCGGAAAGTTTCTGCAGAGGTTAGCTGGCGGGTTCCTGGCTCCCGTCCAGCTGCTGACGAGAACGTCCTGCTGCTGCAGCTGCTGGACTGAGGTCGAAGGTCAAACTCAATCTCCTGAGCATGAATCCACTCTCTGCGAAAGCGGGAAGGGAAGTGTCGACTTCAGCAGGGATGTGGGCTTAGCGGATAAATCCGAATCGATGTGGACGGCAGCGCGGGGATGATGGGAGTCTGCAGCTTGGAACGGGCTCAGATTTGAAGCTGCTGGACGTTTATGAAGGTCAAACAGATTAAATATCGGCCCAGATTATTTCTATCACACAGATGAACTGGATTTTAATAAATACTGGAGATTAGGAACCATCTAATTAGCGACCAGTGACTTTCTGTTTCTCTGGGGTTTAAATGTGACGTTTTTATTAAACCCGGAGGAGCAGAACCAGCGCAGGACATGGCAACCCAAACCAGCACCGACTGGAAACTTCAATCTGGACCGCAAGCAAAATTAGCTCTGGATCGCTTTTCTCTTCCTCCAGATTATGGGATCTTAATTTACAAATAGAATCCCAAAATTTACTGAAAATACTTTAATCTCCAAATTAGAATACTGAAGTCAAAATTCTGAGAAAAAAATCTGAAATTTGAGGGAGAGTTGGTTAAATATCAGAAATTCCAGATTAAAGTCAAAATTCTAAGAAAAAGTCAGAATTCTGAGAATAAATGAAAAATTCTGAGAAAAATAAAATAAATTTTCATGAGAAAACTAGTAAGAAACACATTTGGTGCAATATATTTTTTCGGATGTACTGGTCTGATTAAAAGAAAGGGAACAAATAATAATGCATAATAATCAATGAGATGATGTTGCCATGACAACATCACAAAACAATAACTATGCATCTATGGTGATAAAAGTGTGGTTTGAGTGACCAGCAGGTTTTTCTGCTCGCCGTGGCGACTGAAATAGATGGGTTCGCTGTGAACCTGATATCGGTAACCTGCTCCGGAATAGATTGTGGATTAGTAATTTTTAGACCTGTCATGTTGATAATGATGATCCGTATTCTCATCACAGCTTTGTGTCGCGTTCCGTCCAGGTCACACGGCTCCGGATGTCGCTAACGCTAACACACACACACACACACACACAAACTGTGGCTTTATTTCTACCTTTGCACAAACCAAACAGTGTCTGCATGTTGCGTGAACACGGCGAGCGGCTGGAGGACGGCGGAACAACTGTTGAGGCTCTTGGAGGTTGAACTTTGAAGTCTTAAGCAGGGACTTTAGCTTAATCTGCCCCCCACTGATCCGCAGGCTTATCCGCCTCACTCTCTCTCCCCACGTCTTGTTTACCTTTCCCCCCCTCGTCTCTGTGTTGTCCGTCATTTCCATCATCCAGGAGGAGAGAAAGAAAACCCTCCACCCCCAAAACAAAACTAAAAATAAGAGGATGACAGGAGAGACGAGCGATGGAGCTGCGCTAACGGCGACACATGGGAATAAACCGACACACATTTAAATATGTTTACACATTCGTAAACTCAGTGCTTGTTCCCCTGAAACCAACAATTCATTTCTGGTTCCTGTGGCTGATTTTTATCTGAGACCGTTCAGAAAAAAAAATTATAATAAATCAATATTTTGAAAAATTGACGCTACAAAAATGATTCAGAGATTCCATTCTCACATCTATAGGGAAATGTTGAAATATAGCACATGCTAACAGTGCTAATGATGCAAGCTAACACTACATGTAAGGCATAGTGTTGAAAGACATCACGTGCGAGTTATGCTAATGCTGGAAGCTATCACCTGAAGCTAACATTACAAGTAAAGAAATGATGAGAAATGCAACATGCTAGCTGCTTTAAGCTGCAAGCTAATGCAGCGTCATACTATTTATGCTAACTTCAATCTAATGTTACAAACTAACATTACAATTAGGTAAATGCTGAAAGAAGCCACGTGGTAGCTATGCTAATGCTGCAACCTAGCGTTACGAGCTAACAGTACAAGCTAATGCTAGGTCACAGATGTTTGGGAGCAAATTAAAAAGATCTTGGCAAAATTCTGGTCACTGCAGCATGAAGAACTAAAACTGATTCGCCAAAAAAACTGGTTTAAAAGTTACCAATATTGCAAGAAAATAATCTATTTTTTAGTTATTTTTACAAATTATGACCAAGAGTGCCATTAAATTTGGGGGACACTTTAAATCATTATAAAATTACTTTGCAATGTTTAAAGCTACCAAATTAGAAATGCTTTCAGTGAATGATTCAGAATAAACAACTTTTCCAGATGTTGACGAGCCGTTGTGTTTTCCTGTTAGTTTACTCTTGAATCCAACAAACTTTTAAAACACCAGATTTATAGATGATCAAATAATCAACTGGACTTTAAAAGCTGCCTCTGGCGACTGCTGAGGAAGCAGCAGGAGTACATTTCGTTTTTCCATCACTGAACCTGATAAATCCTTGGTTCACCTTTCTGAAAGGGAAGCAAAATGTCTGTCCGAGTTTCATGCGAGCTAAAATAAATTTAAAATGAGTTACAGCTTCTGTAATAAAATGCAGAAACTCAGTATCCTCTGTCGCTGAAGATAAGCAGAGATCGAGAGCGACTGCCGTTTTGCTGACTGAGCATTTGTGCCGAGGCTCCACATCCAGCAGTGATAAAAGAAAAAAGATGAATAAAAAGTTATGAAGTATGATGTAACCAGGAAGCGGGGGAAGCAAAACAGCATGTCCAATATTTATGATTGAGCACAAAACAACAGAAAACCTAACCGGCCATGTTTTCATGTCTTTTCCTTGAACATTAACGTTTCTGGCCATCACAAGTGAAAATGGATGGAAATATGTTGACATCATAACGTTGCTCATATGTTCTTGGATTTATTGCCTTGGCCTCCACTGTTATGTCTGAAAGCAGGAGTAATAATCACTGAAACGCTGAACCGGTCAGACTCGGGTTACTTCAACTAAATCTGTCCCATTTTTACTGCTTTTTCAGGCAAATGATGAGTTTTATTTATGAGTAAACATGCTAACTGTGCTAATGCTACAAACTAACACTACGAGTCAAGAATCCTGTTAAAAGATGCCAAATGCTAGCTGTGCTAATGCTACAAGCTAATGCTAAAAACTAACACTACGAGTCAAGAATCTTGTTAAAAGATGCCAAATGCAAATGCTGTCCTAATGCTTCAATATAATGCTACAAACTAGAACTACAATTAGGGAAATGCTAAAAGATGCCACATGTTAAGTGTGCAATTAGCATTAGCACAACACAAATTGTGGTAATGCTGCAAGCTAATTCTTCAATCTTAATATATGAATGATCCAGCATGCTTTTTGTGCTAATACTACAAGCTAACACAACAACTAACAGTACGAGTGAGGAATTCAGTTGAAAGATGCTACATGCTAGCTGTGCTAATACTACAAATTAAAGCTGCTAGTACTTCACAATGAGCAGATTACAACAGAAAACCTAACCGGCCATGTTTTCATGTCTTTTCCTTGAACATTAACGTTTTCTGGCCATCACAAGTGAAAATGGATGGAAATATGTTGACATCATAACGTTGCTCATATGTTCTTGGATTTATTGCCTTGGCCTCCACTGTTATGTCTGAAAGCAGGAGTAATAATCACTGAAACGCTGAACCGGTCAGACTCGGGTTACTTCAACTAAATCTGTCCCATTTTTACTGCTTTTTCAGGCAAATGATGAGTTTTATTCATGAACAAGCCTTAAAAAATGCAACTTTAAACTATGAGTTGCAGCAAGATGAAAAAAAGCTTAGTTTTTTTTAAAAATGTGACAATTTGGTTGATTAGAAAATAAATGTACATCTTTGCCCCCTGTTGGCCATTTGAAAAAATGCAGGTATTTCCAAAACTTTTACTTTTTTTCTTAAAAAAAAACTATTAAGCACTAATCTGTCATTTATCAATAACAACAAATAAATCAACAAAGTTTCACAGGTGAAGTCCAACACTAAATATCAGGCTAATCTTCAGACATTTCACTGAAAATGAGTCCTACTCCCTTTTCCCAACATGAATGTCAAACTTCCTGCGTAGAGGAGCAATAACAGGAAGCAGGAAGCAGGTGTTGACACAGGAGGTGAAAGGTTACAGGAAGTGGCTGCATGTGGGTAAATGGTCAGCTATTGAAGTTAAAAACAATCCGTCTGAACAAAAGATTAGAGAGGCTAAAAAACTAGCAGAAAACGAAACTCCAGATCAGGTTACAGCTTTTAATGAACCGTCTGAATTAATATCTGCTTATAAGACATGATAAAAGTAAAAACTTTACAACTGATTTTTTTAAAAGTTTGAGATATCTTTCCTCATGTTGCATCTTCATGTATTTTTTTTCAATGTTTTAAATTGTCAAATTGAGGTGAACTTAGCGTTAGCATTTCGTCCTTGTCCCTATCAGAATAAAAAAAAACATTTTGCAGTTTTCTTCTGCACTTTCTCAAAAAAGTGGATGACCTAATTTATGCAATTTGGCAGCATACAGATAAAACGTCCACATAAAACTCTCTGGTGGGCTGGATTTGGCTCCCGAACCTCATGTTTGACGTAAAGCATTCGCCTCTGCAGACGCTTTAAAAATGCTAATATTCTTGAATTGCAAGAAACCGACGTTAAAATGTAACACGCAGAAAAATTTACAAGGAATTACTTCAGTGAAAAATTATTTCTATAATGGCTGTATGCAAATTTAAAGGGAAAATTTAGGTTTTGCTTCCAGTTTGGATTCCTAAAATAAACAGTCCAAGCTCTAAAAAAAAACAAAAAACAAACAAAGAACCGTCCAGCAGTTTTTTTGGCAATAAGTGAACGAGCCGCTTCAAAAACCTCCAGAACGTTGAGTCAAAGCTGCCGTTACTTAGCAACCCCAGCAGAGTTCCGCCCGTTACCTAGCAACCCCAGCAAAGTTCCAACACATTTGGTTTTACCGCTGTACAATGGCTGAAAGAACAACTGTTTTGCTGTTCATTTGCTATCCAGAAACTATTTGCTGCATCGTTGTTTGTTGTGCAGGAGGCTCCACTAATGCTTTTCAAAGCTGTAAGCTTGTATAATTGCGCATCTGTTTGCAGTCATTTTCGCGTGCGAGTGTAAACGATGAGTCTGGGGGTCCAGAAACAGAGTATTTGGATCTAAAACAAGTTGCCCTGAAACAGCTCAAACCTCGTTACCCAAGAATGATTTTGTGCACAGAAAATGTCATTTACAGGTTTTGTTTAGGCCGTAACTGTATCCTGTTCAAAGAAGCATTACAGGGTGTGATGGACTTGTTTCATGAGAGTTCAAACTTTAAACAATACCAGTTGCTGTTTTTTATTTGACTTCTACGCCTCATGATTTCACGCCGGCCTCCAGAGGAATCCGCTCGGCCCATAAATCGTCTCCTGTCCCGTTCCGTGTCCTTGAAGCGTGCCGAGTCGTCTGTTGGTGTCGTTGCTGCTCTGCTTTTCTGTCCGTCTGCAGCTGCTTCTCAAGCTGCAGGCCGCCGTCACTCCGCAGCTGTCGGCTAACGAGCGTCCAGCTCGGCGCTCCACCCATCTATCTTCATGTCTGCAACACTTTTTACTCCCATTGTTCCTTTTTTCCGGCTGTTATCTTTTGTCTTACCCCTCGCCTCCTCTGACGGGACCAGAGATCCCGGCGCCGCGGCAACCGGCCGCGCGGCGGAGACGACATTTTACTCACGGCTGAAACCGTAGCGGTGCCGCGGTTCACACAGATTCATCTTTCAGAGGCGCACATGTCTGATCGGGGCGGGAATGTCGCATCACAGCCACGCTGTTACCAGCGGTGTCCAAAGCGTGGCCCGGGGGCCGTTTGTGGCCCAGGGGTGACTTTTCTTTTAGTGCAATTCAAGAATGACATTAATTTATTTACTAAATGTTTTTAAGTATGACTTTCTTAAACAAAAGGCTTTTATATGTTAAAACTGCCACCAAGTGCAGGTTGAGCTTTTCAATCTGTGAGAAGTTTGATCTCCTCCCTCCAGAAACTACTTAACGATTTTGGCCGCCTGATGAAAAGTTTAAAGAGAAGTCTGGGAAAGTGTGAGTTACTCATCCATGCATGTTTTTAATCCAGCAGAAGTTAGAAAAACATTTATTACTCAGCGTTTGTTTGTTTTAACGCTCCAGGTTCTTCTGGAAAACTTCAGAGTCCGGCGGCGTTTGGAGGTTATTTTGGAGCGGGAGTTTCTCTGTGTGTCATCAGATGCGGCACAAACCCGTTTAGTTGCTGCTCTGACTTGGTATAAATAGCCTAAAGAGCAACAGGGGGATTCGCCCGTATTATAAGAGTCTAAATATCAGCAGCTATTAGCCGCCTGTCTCCCTGCGGCTTCTCAAATCATCCAGAACCGGATTACCCGGCTGCCAGTCGCCCAGCGGCTGCAGCGCAGCATAAAGACGCCGTTTACACATTCAGTTCGAATGAAAAACTAAATACTTTCAACAGAAGTTCAACCCAGGAAACGTCGAAGTGCAGCGAACGAAACGCACCAATCAGCAGGTCGTGTCTGGGAATCGTGAACGCTGACGTCTTCCTGTCAGGACGCAGGTTTCCTGTGAGCTGTTGCTAGGAAACAGGAAGCAGAGCTCCGGTTCGGAAAATACCCTGACCTTTGACCTCTGACTTCACTCTCATTTTGTAATTGTTTGTAAAAACGACTCAAATGCAACTGGAACCTCAACCGGCAAATACATTTAACGATTCATCCGTCATTATGAATTTCTTCCGTTTAGAGGATAAATCACAACCTGGCAACAAAACTAGTCAGAAATTAGAGAGATGAGAAAAAAAATAAATATCCGAATGAAGTCATGATATTAAGAGAAAATGTTGTAATATTACAAGAAAAAATTGTCATGATATGAGAAAAACATTTAAAAATAACAAAAATAAAGTATTCTTTGAACTTTTCATTCAAGAAACCAGAACCGGTTGGGTCGTCAGAAGATCCCGCGATGCTAAAACATCACGGTATTTCTCGCTGACGTTACTGCTAGCTAGTTGCTACTAGCATGGCTCCATATGATGAAATCCTGATAGAGAACTCACAAATCAATTAGTTTTTCCTTGGTGGATTTCCAGCAGGATCAATAAATGGCTTCAAAATGAAAGGAAACACCAACAACAAGCAGCGCAAGTTGTTGAGGAAGAGGCAGGAAGCGTTGCCGTAGCAACCAGTAGCTGGCCAACTAAGGGCTGTTGAATGACATCATACCGAACCTGATCAATAGCAGCTGGGAAACGATCAGCGCTGCAGACTATGATTAGCTGGAGTCTTGAAACGAAAGCAGAGAAAAAACACAAACATCACAAGACGTTTGTGGCAAAAATCTATAAAAATGCAGAATAAAAGCCTCTTTGGAGCATAAATCTGATCTCTGAAGTCATAAAATCTCATTTGGTTTCATTCTTATAAACTTCTTATGAATAAAGTGTTTAGTGCTGCACTCTAAAAACAACTTTCCTTCATAAAAAGCCTAATTTTGAAGAGTAATCAACAGATTCCTGCTGCTGCTTTGTTGAAAATGAAACCAGCGTCAGCATCGTTTTGTGATGGGAGTTTTTGCCTCGTGGAGGAAAAGATGTTTTCTCTCACACCTTTACATCCTGCTGATGCACCCAAACAGGAAAAGACGCTGAAAAATGACAACGTTTCTGTTTGATTCGCTGCAAAAGCACCAAATCCTACCCGGTATTTTTGGTCCAGTTTTCAGCTGACGAATCTCATCACGCTTGAAATAAAACAAAACTGTTCAGCGAGATACAGCAGATTGTTTTAAGTCGGTAAAACAAAATGAAAAAGTTCCACTGCGCCATTGCCTAGCAACCCCCTGCCACGCCCAGCCCGTTGCCTAGCAACCCAGTTCTGGTTCCACTGGCAGATTCTTCTCACTTACAACATGGGAGAAATGTGAAATAATCTGCCAGTTGAACTTGTGTTTTTTAGTCAACATGAAGGGATTGTTGGTTTAGAACAAGATCCTGTAAGTCAGTTCTGTCTTGCACTTTGTAAGGTTTTCTGTTTTTACAGTGCGGGGCTGTAATGGCCGTGACACACAGTCAGATTCATAGAGTTACCTCAAAAAGATGTAATTAATTGTTATCGTCAGTTTTATCCAACTTTAATTTCACATTTGCTCTGTGGAGGATTTTTTTAATGCAACAGTTTTAACAGAAACTATTTTGTTAAGCGACTATTTTCCTGGAAAAATCCTTCATACATGCAACTCTGGTGATGAAAAGTTAATATTCAAGGTTTCTTTCAAACCTCAAATTAAACGTAAGGGAATAAATGGTACAAACATGATGAATTATCTATCTACGCTTCACTTAGTCCTTGTCAGGGCTGGAGCAGGGCAGCCAGCCAGAGGTTAATGAACAGGAGGCGGGGTAAAAACCCAGGACACACACACGCACACGCACACACACACACACACACACACACACACACACACACACACGCACACGCACACGCACACGCACACGCACACACACACACAGTCCGAGCGCCAGGTAACCAGCAGTCATGGTTTTGTAAGGAAGGAAACAAACTGCTGACCTATTTTCTGCTGGAGTGCTCACAGCTGCATCGTCGTGCAGCCCATAATAAATCATTTTACTGCTAAATTCCACTGCAACCAAATGGAAAGGTAATTATGATAAACATTATGTAATCTAAATATGACTCTACATGTTACAAGGATTCAGTTCATCCACTGCTTGAAAATCCCATAAAATATTGTCTTAATTGTTTCCGTTTCTGGATAATTAATTACTGAAAGTCTCTTGAAAGTTGAATTTATTGTGTTTAAATCAGAAAGCAGCTCATTCGCCATGACGGACACAATATTACTATATTATAACAATATTACCGCAACATCGCTTTTATGCAGTTCATTTCACTTTAAAAATGCACAAAAAAGACCAAAAAAGACAAAAATGAAAACCAAACTTATTATTTCGCTGTAAACGTTTGATCTGTGTTGCCAGATCTGACAGTTCGAAGCCCAAAAACAACATAAAAGCCACTGAAATCAAAAACCCAGCCCAAATCTCAACCTGTAATGAAATTTACTGTCACAATAAGACGTGGTTTTTAATTCATGATTCAAGAGATTCAAAATCAATTAACTAACAAGACAAATGCAACAACATGGATTTGAATTAAATGTTTTGCATGTTTGTCCCACACAACGACAGAAGAAACCTTTTTAAAAACTCACTAAATGTTGTAAAAAACGACATTTTAACAACTGGAAACCCGTCCAACCTGGCAACGAAGGGAAGACGTTGATGCATGACGGTCCTCTGATAAGGAACAACGTTTTTACATCAGTAAGATGCGATTAATTATTATTAAACATCAAGAAAACGACCCGCCGTAATGTAGCCTAGCATGAACAGAAATGCTAAGCTAGTTAGCATCTAGAGTTTTGTGTGTTTTTAAGTCTGAAGAAACAAAATATTAACCAAACATGTTTGGTTTCTTGTCCAAATATCTTGTCACAGTTGAAATAAGACAAAACTAATTAACAACTTTTCATGCTAGTTCCTTTATTTTGATGAAAACGTTCTGGTTCTCCTGGTAGATTATTTCACTTATAACATGGAGAAAATGTCTTGTTATAAGTTAAATAATCTACCAGCAGAACCAGAACTGGGTTGCTAGGAGACGGACTGGGCTTGGCTGGGGTTGCTAGGTAACGCCAAAGTGGAACCAGAATATTTTCATCAACATTAAAGATTTACTGATGTAAAATAAGCTGATATTTCTTGCTGACAGGTTACTTGTGATCTAGTTTCTGTCTTATTTCCGATATTTGCTCTGGAAATTAAACCAAATTGACGCTGTCAGGTTTTGAGTTTTTGCAGTGCCGAGCGATCCGAACTCTGCGTTTCCTGCAGGATGTCCAGCTTTCTGGCCCGTGTGGCAGTGCGTGTCAGCCTGCAGTTCATGCGACACGTGCAGTTTACATGTTCACACCTCCGACGCAACATCCTGTCCGACTCCATCTCATCTCCCTCCTCCGTCTCCTTCCGTCCTTCTTTTCCCCCTACAGCATCTTTGCTGGATTTGCAGTCCAGCAAATCTGCTTGCAATCATGGATTTTCCTCCTAATTTGTTCCTCATTAAGTGACGGAACATTTTTTCTTGTTTTTTTTTTTTTTGTTGTTTGAGCGAGCACACCTACGTCACTGTTCTTGAGTTGCCTCTCGGGGTTTATGGTAAAACGTTTAAGAGGGCTCCTAGAAGCGCCTCGTAAAACTGGGAGAATATCGTTCTTAAATTAAAAGCTGTTCGTCTCAACAGGGATGCTTCAAACCTACCTAAAAATGAGGCCCGGGCCAGAAAACGGGTTTTCTACTGATTTTATGCACCTTGTTTTCACACTGCTGGATTCAGAAACCTGCAGGAAAAGGGGAACCTTTCGACCTGCCGGCTTTTCCTAAATACGGTTTGATTAATCCAACACCAACAAAAGTGTCGCTGTTCTACAAGCAGCAACACTTTCATGTCAATAATTCTTTAATATTGAGACTGATGCTTGTTCCTTTGGCTGATTATTTTACTTATGAGAACATTTTTATCAATAGCGAGGAATTATTTATGTAATAGAAGCTCCGACTTGTAAGTTAGTAAACTTGAAGTAAAACAAAAGTAAAATGTTTGCACTAAAAACTAGACAGAAAATACTAGAAACGTACAACTAGGAGTAAATTTCCACCAAAAACCTGAGAAATTAACAAGAAAATGTCCAACATTGAAAAGTCAAAAAGTTCCACTAAAACTCAAAGTTTTGAGATTAAACCCAGAAACGATTCAAGTTTTCAATTTCAGGATTTGTTTTTCTAGAAAATCTCAGAAGTTTACTTCTTTTTGTAGAAAAGTTTTTGGCAGAAAAGTTATTTTTTTATTTGAAGGTAAAAAAATAAATGGAAATGAATGGAAACAAACCAGTTTCAAGTTGTTGCACAAGGATGAGGTGATTTTTCAAAGGTTAAAGTTCAGCAAACATCCAGAACGCTGAAGGAAATGCTAAATAACACATTTTAGTTTCATATCGGCCCCAGCTGCTTAGTCTCCAGACATACTCCCAGTATCGCTTTTCACAATAAAAGCACCAACCAGCCGCCCTGGTTCTGGTGCCACACACACAGACGGACCTGTTTGACGCGGTCTGGGTTGACGGTGGTCTGCGGCTGCAGGATGCTGACCGGTTCTGTCTTCTGGGTGCTCTGAGGCATCTCCCTCACCTTCTCAGCGATGAAGTCATGGACGCCGTTCAACGCCTCCACCGTCCCCTGGATCAGACACACCCGCTCTGTCGTGCCTGAAAACACACAAAGGAAAGAAACGTTTCAAAACTCCAACTCATCGATTTACAGCTGCAGTCTTAACTTTTGCAAAAATGTTTTTTCCACATTTGCTGACGCTGCCGCCACGTCGCCACAACATGAGACAGATGCAAAGAAATCAACCGAGTTTATTCTGCAGCACTTTGCAGCAACAAGGCAGCTCAGAAATAAAGTCATAAAAACACCAAACAGTCACCAAACTGAGAAACCAATAATATTCCATCTTGTTAAGTGTCACCATTAAATCATCAATATACACCAAATACATTGATCTTTACATAATGAAGTCTTAGTTTGCTCAGTTCTGCCTACCTTGAGTTTTTTAGGCTGCTGTTACTTTAAATTCAAAGAAGCTGCTGCTGGCCACGCCCCCCCAACTCAACATCTACACCCAAATGCAACCAGACAACCCTGAAAAGCATTAGTGGAGCCTCCTACACAACCAACAAGAACGCAGCGAGTGGTTTCTGGACGGTAACAACAAAACTTTCAACTTTTTCCAGCAGCCATTGTACAGCAGTAAAACCAACTGACCAAAGGAGATGGTGATCTGCCCAGGGTTGCTAGGTAACGGGCGGAACTCTGCCGGGGTTGCTAGGTAACGGGCGGAACTCTGCCGGGGTTGCTAGGTAACGGGCGGCGCCTGCTGATTTGTTACATTCTAGTTTTTTGTAACGGCTCATTTTCTTGGCAGACACACACACAAAAAAAAAAAATACAGGAACTTTTTGTTGAAAACAGGATGAGTGTTTTTTTGGGGTTTTTTTTTCAATGCTCTGCCTGTTTTTTGAGAAGCAGGAGAAACCCAAATGGAAGTTTGAAAGAAACCTTGCAAATGTTTTTTTTACTTCTGAGTCAGGAAAGGCAGTTTCCTCTTTACTATTGAGGAAACCAAAATGTACGGGAGAACATTGGAGCACATCCTCCTGCGAATCCTTGAGTCCTTTTCTAAAAATGGTTCCAACTGCCTCTGTTGATAGTTAAACTCCGCATATACTCAGTATGTATCGATCCACATGGAAACATAAAGTCTTCCTTGTCGCCCCTCTTGGGGTTCAGATAATCCAGGAGCGTGAAGGAAAATAAAAGCCCCTCCTGGATTGGCTGCTGTTCCAGCCAACAGGAAGTCATCACTGCACCTGGGTATTTCAGCTTCCCAAGCTGCATTTTCTGCAGAATATTTCAGAAATAATCCACAAACAGGCGGGGAACCGAAGCAAAACCTGTCAGTCCATCTCATCAGTAAAAATGTTCTCTCCTGTATTATTTTTGTTCCTCTCCGTCCTCTTTTCTCCGTGCCCGGACTCTCCAGAGGTTTCTGGTCTTATCGCAGCCCAGCAGCGGGTCGGTTGGCACCCCACCCCCCTCCCCGGCACCGTTGGACCCGCTTGGCTTGGCCCGGTTCAGCCAAAAACATCTGTGTTTGTGCCAGAGAGGGGGAGGAATCTGTAGCAAAATGGCTACCGATGCCAATGCAGAAACAAAACAAGCCGAGCGGAGAAGATTTGTGGCGCCAAAAGACTAAAAATAAACCGCCATTTGTGTCGCTGTTGGCAACATGTTGCTCCTGCTTCTTTAGCATTACACCGTCACTACTGTGCATTCCTGTTGTTACAGCCGGGAGACAAACAGGATCTGGTCTTAAAGCCACGCTGAACATGGAAATCAGGCGTCCAGCGAAACCATTTGTTGTTTCTTTATTTTATTCAGCTTCTTTTTACTTTTCTTTTGGAAAAACCCATTGACCATTGAAGTGTGTGTGTGAGAGAGAGAGAGAGAGAGAGAGAGAGAGAGAGAGAGAGAGAGAGAGAGAGAGTGTTGATTCTGAGGAAACTGGGCCTCGCCTCTCCCTGACAGCTGGTGCCCTCTGGGTAATCTCCAGTCGTCCAATCAGAGGCCAGGATTAACAGGCCATTGTCTTGGCATGAGAAAGTGTGTGTGTGTGTGTGCGTGTGTGTGTGTGTGTGTGTGTGTGTGTGTGTGGTTGGAAAGGCCACTCTGTCACTAAGGATCATACTGGGCCTGCGGTACAGCTGTGCTTTGGCAACAGAAACCAGTTTCACCAGATATTCACCACCATCATCTGGTAACTTATAGCGACTTTATTCACATTCGCTTTAATTTGGGCAAATTTACAACAATACAAAGAAAGGAACCAAAATAAAACATTATTTTACAAACCAATAACTCACCAGAAAAAAAACAATAAACTGAAACCAAGTCAATAATTTCCATTTGAATTTTCTCTTTCCACCAGAAATGAACGATTAAACTCTTCAGTTTGGTTCTTTGTTCTCAATTTGCAGCTTGTTTGAAAAGCAGTTTTGTTTACAAAGACTTCATTTTATTTCTTTATTTATTCTGAATATTCAAAATTACTTCCAGTTCCAGTGTTAAATTAGAAATTAACGTTTTTTATCTTTGAGTTAACCTGTATTATGTCATGTTAGTTCCTTGATGCAGTCGGTGTTTTTTATCGTCACAGCAGAGAAAATTCAACATGAATTTATTCACCTGATTGATGTTTGACCAAATATTATCACCAAACTACAGGCAGGCCTTGCTTCATATCACAACTGCAACATAAAAACGTAAAAATTCTCATGTTTGTTGGTTTCTAATGCATGATTCGGTTATTTATCTGCTGTCCTCATCTGCACTGCAAAAACACAAAATCTTAAGTATTCAAAATAAGACAAAACAAAGTTACAAATAACTTTTCAGCAAGAAATAGAAGCTTGTTAGTAATTTGTCAATATTGGGATGATTCATGTTATTTCACTTATAACAAGAATTTTTTACCATGTTAGTGAAATAATCTGCCAGTGAAACTAGAACAGAGTTGCTAGGTGACGGGTCTGTGCTTGGCTGGGGTTGCTAGGTAACGGGTCTGTGCTTG
>VMRN01000025.1:214379-224437 GCA_010277015.1 Poeciliopsis turrubarensis
CTGGGGTTGCTAGGTAACGGGTCTGTGCTTGGCTGGGGTTGCTAGGTGACGGATCTGTGCTTGGCTGGGGTTGCTAGGTGACGGGTCTGTGCTTGGCTGGGGTTGCTAGGTAACGGTGCAGTGGAATGATCCACCAGTGGAACTAGAACTTTGAACATCATTAAAGAATCACTGACTGAAAACAAGCTGCTGTATGTTGGTGAAAAGTTACTTCTAAGTTAATTTTCCATATTTCAAGTGCGCTGAGATTTTTGCACCAGATACAGATTTTGTGTTTTTGCAGTGTGGCCATCGTTAAAAAACAACAACCCTGCAGTGAGAAAACTCTCCTCCTTTTCCATTTTAGCGATTGTTCTGCATGTTTCTTTTCCGCTGCTTGATCTTGAGATAAGTTTTTGGTGCGTTTTGAATTCCAGCCTTTAAGCCGTTTTCTGGTGTAGCTGTAAATCTTTATCGCCGAGCCGAAATAAGCGAATGGATGCCCTCCAGGAACTGAGATTGGGTTTCTCTACTGGCTTTTAAATGATACAAAATGACACACAAACCCAAATATTCAGAGCCAAAACAGCCAACCTGGCAACCTCAGATCTCTAATTAAGTCAAAAGTTAAGTTATTTCATTACGGGGTTGATCATTACCGTCTCATTGAAAGTGAAATAATTCCCCTCGCACAATCTTCCAGCCGTAGACGTATAAATGCCAAAGCAGCGCCGACGCAGCAGAATTTAAACATCCCTCTGTGATTTAAAGTGAGCTCAGTTGGCAGTCTGTCCAGCGAGTGCGTAAGTGTGAGTCTAAGTGCATTTTAGCATTCGCTCTTGTAAAACAGAACGTCAACTCCGACTCTTTCAGGTTTCCAGTTGTTCTCTTTTGAGGTTTCAGATGAAAATCTCCTCAATTTTACTGCGACGTTCGTGTGCAGGGAAGGAGTCGCGCCGCCTTTCTACTGTGTTCTTAGACGTGAACGAAAATAATCCAACATGCATGATTTAATAGCGGCTCGACAAAAACAAGAGAAACAGGGAAGACTGCAAGGTTCCGGTCCGGAAGACGGGAAGAACCGAGACGAGAGGCGGGAAGAGCAGCACAACCTGAGCATGTTTATCCTGGAGTAAAAGGTGCAAGAAAGAGTAAAAACCTGTCAGGTCGAAGTTTTGGTATTTTAAGCATGAAAATTATTCATATAAATTATGTAATTACTAAATGAATTTCTTTCAACATAAAACTTATAAACCTTTAGCAAAAGCTGCAGGTGTCTCTGAATCTGATGAATTTTTGGTTTAAATGTTTGTTTTTCATAGGGTTAGGGTTAGGGTTACCCTAACCCTAACCCAGAAATAGAAATAATTCATAATAACGTCACTGAAGCAAAAGTAAAAATACTCCTAAAAGTATAGAAACGAGTAAATGTAACTAGTTACTTTCCAACTCTGGAAGTTACTTTGTTTTCCCACAAAGTATGAAAATGTTGAGATTAATTTAACAAATCTTTATAAAGTCAAAAAAAAATAAATTTACTTTCCACTAATGTCTAAAAAGTTTTAAAGAAAGTGAAATTAAGAGTAGAAACACTTCATGATAAAATTAGAAATACTCCTGAACGTTTCCACCAAACCGTGACGAGGTCTATAAGGCTCCTGGTTTCCATGGTGACAAGGTGACCCGGCACCCTTTCGCTCACGGTCGTCGTCGTGAGCCGGGTTGCGGACCCGGCGTAGCTAACGCGACTCAGTCCGTCCTCCTGATGATCAGCGGTAACGGACAGAAAGCTCAGAGCCGTTTCTCCGACTCGTGACTCAGCAGCGAACGCGGCGGCCTTGGTGCGGCGGCGCAGGTTTGGACTCTGCTGGAACGCCCCCCTGCGGCGCAGACCGAACAAAGCGGGCCACGCGCTGGACAGCAAACATTCTTGTTTTTTAGAAACAGAGAAGAAGAGGAGAGTCATTACGCTGGAAGAAATGAAAGCAGTCTGAGCCCATTCTGACCACAAAAGGCGTAAATCAGGGTTTTCCTTTCTCCACTCATAGGCCCAATTCTTCTGAAAAGCACCTTTTAAGCCATGGGTCCGGTTTCTTAGGTAATAACTGCTGAAACATTTGATTTAAAAGACTTGAGTTATTGTGCTGTTTAGTCTGCTTTCGCAGAACTCCCGTCTCTTTCCCTTTAAGGTTTAGTTTGTTTGGCAAAAAGGGAATAAATCGCCTACAAACCTCGAAGTGAAGTGAATCTGAATAGCAAGTTATTTAAATTATATTCTGTGTTCTGTTCTATTTCATTTCTGTATCCTATTTTCATTTTTATAACCAGTCAAAGGGCTGTGGATGTGAATTAGCTTAAAAGCTACAATCTGGTACAAATGATTATGTTTATGTTTGACTTGCTCCTTTCAAAATAAAGCTTACTGTTAACCAGACTGCTCCAAAAGCAGGAAGTGGACTACACCGCACGGCATCCTGGGTAAATATAACCAAATAAACGTGCTAGGCTAGGCTAGGCTAGTGCTAGCTGGAGAAATGGCTCGTTGCTTTTTTAGCAAAGGCAAAAGAAAAATCCTACAACCGCTAAAGCTAACGCCACTCCATTTTTGTTTGTATTTTGTGAACCAGGAAGTTGAGCTCATCGTCTTTTTCAGCGGTTTTGTCATTTCCTGCAGTGGTTCTTGGTGCAGCGCCCCAGCAGGCGAGGAGGGGAACAGGTTTCTGATTCAGTGCAACGTGAAACAGTACCAAGAACCTGAAAATGCAACAAATGTTTCAGTTTTGGTCCCAAATCAAACCGGGTCTGCAGGACTCTACTTCTGCTTTTGTTCATGAAAACTCGGCAGCATCTTTAAATTAATCTCAACATTTTTCTTACTTTGCGGTGAAACAAAGTAACTTCCAGAGTTGGGAAGTAACTAGTTACATTTACTGAAGTAAAATGTACTTTTAGGAGTATTTTTACTACGCTGCACTTTCAGTAATTTTATAACAAAGTATTTCTGCTCTTACTTGAGTAAAATTTTCTTCAAAAGAAAAAAACAACGATTCCATAAATGACAAAAACTCGGCTCCAACATGTCTGACTCAAACGTTTTCTTTGGTTTTTATGGCTTCAGTTTTAATGCCAAAAGTTTCTGATCTGAGAAACGGTAAATCTGCCTTCGTTCGCTCGGTGAGCTCCACTCAGGATGTCGCTTCAAGGGCTGGTGAAGACGACTCGGTCCTGCTGCCTGCTAATTGCATTAGTCAGACCACAATTAACAGCCGTGATTCAGAGTTTCCAGCTTCATCCAGCAAGAGGCGGGAAGACTTGGCCTCTCTGGGCTTCTGTAGGCGGCAATCAGGGCAAATGACAAGTGTTACTCTGTAAGTCCAATTTGTGATTCGACTGTACATGTGTGATCCTGGAGACAGTGAGCGGACACGTTGACTTTTTAATTGATCCGTCTAGAATTAGAGAAAGTACCGGGTACTTTCTGAAGTACTGTTTGAAAACTTGGAGCTAATTTGGTGCCGTAAAGTTTGTTCAAAACTTTATGACCCAAATCTGAAACTGACGCAACAGGATACCTTTTTGTCTGTTTTAGGACATGCAGGTTACTTTCCAGAACTTTCTGGTAATGACAGATTTCTTAAAACCTTCAGATTATAATCTGGAAACTTACAGGACACTTTATTGTACATGCAGGAACATGCAGGTCACTTTCCAAAGCTCTCCTGCTACTTTTTGCATTTGAAATTTATGGATTACTTTCCAAGTTACTTTTTCTGAATTATGACCAACTTTCCTGGAACTTGCATGTTGCTGTGTTGGGACTTACAGGAAACATTTTAGTAATTACAGATTTACTTCCTTGCAATCTTTATTTACAGATTACTTTTGTGACACTCGCATAAAGTCGCAAACAACTTTCAGAATATCTGCTTGTAAGTTTGGGAACATGCAGGTTACTTTCCAAAACTTGGAAGTTATTTTTCCTAGAACTTGCATACGACTTCGGTGAAATGTGTAAATTTCTTTTCCAGGTCTCAAAGGTCACTTTCTATAAATTACAACTGAATTTTCCAGAACTTTCATGTTTCTTCTGTTGAACGTAAAGGTAATGCTTGAGATTTTTACCAACATTTCTTTTAAAAACATTTTAAATTCCACATCTGAGAAATTAATGAGCTTCTACTAAGTAGCTTAATTCACTGTGTTTGTGTCTTGGTGAATGTAAGAAGCACATAAGCAGACGAAACATCCTCAACTACCTCTGAGTCATAAAAACACTCTTGCAAACAGACATCTGTGCTGCTAACGGAGAACAAATGCTGATCCAGAGCCGACTGCAAACAGCCTCCTGCCTGGGGAATCCCCGGCCTCCGTGTAAACTTTGCCCAGGAATACAGGAAAACATGGCGCTTCTGTCCAACTCCTGCAGATTCTACCGCTTTAAAAATCATTACTAATTCAAATGTCAGAGCCACTGGAGAAAAAAATTAATTTTCCCTTTTATTATAATTCTCATTTCAATCTCAAATTCTGACTTTTGCTGATATTTTTCCCAGAATACAAACTTTTTTTTTCCTCATAATTCTGACTTTCAACTTTCTGGTGAAGTTTTAATTTAAAAATTTCTCATAATTTTAATATTCTTATGACTCCCTTCTTCAGAATTCAGTTAAGTTTTTTCACAATTTTGACTTTTTGCTCAAAATTCTCATTTTTAATCTCATAATGTTAAAGTCAGAATTCAGACAAAAGAGTTATATTTCCTTATTTTTCATCCTCCTCCCTACTGTAGAATGAAACCAGATTTAGTGAAGGTATATTTTCTAGTTTTTTAAGGTTTCTGCAGCAGCAGGAACACATTCTGGTGCTTAAAGCCAACAATAAACACCAACATTTCATCCATATCTGCAGAGAACTGCATGAGTGGAGGAGAATGACAGAAACGCCGCAGGTCACATGTTCACAGGTACGTGATGTTCATCCCTGCTGGGCCGAGACCCGCAGCTTCTTCCCTCCCAGCACAAACAAACATCTGGAGACGAATCGGCGGCGCACAGGAGGAGAAACCTACAGAAACGGAGCGCGGCGCCGCCATGGAGATGTCAGAGCGACGGCGGCAGACGGAGGCAAACGGAGACGGACAGACCGCCGTGCTGAACGGGAAACCTTTGTGAAGCTTGTCACAACAGAGCAACGTCAGAGAAACCGAGACCTAAAAACAAACGCGGCGCGAGCCTGAAACCAGATTCATTCATTTCTACACAAAACAGCGAGGAGAGAAAAGCTGCATGTAAAAGTCAGTCAGTAACTTCTCACATTGACTCGATGGCACTCAATTATCGGTAGTTTTAGTTTCTCTCTGCTTTTGTTCATGAAAACGCGGCACCATCTTCAAATTAATCTCAACATTTTTCTCACTTTGCGGTGAAACAAAGTAACTTCCAGAGTTGGGAAGTAACTAGTTACATTTACTGAAGTAAAATGTACTTTTAGGAGTATTTTTACTACGCTGCACTTTCAGTAATTTTATAACAACGTATCTTACTTGAGTAAAATTTCTGGATTTTCTACCTACTAAATAAAAACAAACAAGTTTTTAATCCAAATAAACTGATTTGGAAAAACATTACTTGGCTGATTTTATTTCAATTATTGTCATTTTGATCATTAAGATACCAAAATTTCCAACTAACTTTATATTTTGATCCGTCTGATGATGTAATTTTTAAATGTTTGATAATCTGATCACTAAAGTCGACTTTTACTTCGGTGCCGATATGTTGAAGTATTTCTGCTCTGAGAACAATGTTTGGGTTTCTCAGCGAAGTGAGACGTGAACCTTTAGCATAAATCTCGTTAAGCGCATCTCCTTAGTCTGCGGATAATCCCGGGTTAACGGCCACCTTTGATTAGATTGTCTGGATTAGCGGCGCCTCAGAAAAGCGTCGGTCCGAAACGCGACGGCGCAGAAAGGAAACGGATCATCAGGATTCCTGAACAGTTCGAGTTCGACCGCAGATATTAAAGCTTCTTCTACACCAGAGGAAGCGACTTTTTTTATAATTTCAATTTAAATCTCAAAATTCTGACTTTCAAACAACGAAAACAAACATTTTTAAGGTTTATTGTGTCTAAAAATTTCTCTGAGGGGCCAAAAAAAATCCTCCAAAAGGCCACAAATGGCCCCTGGACCGCACTTTGGACATCCCTGTTTTAGACGCAGCAAACAACAAAATAAACGTGATAAGAAAAAAAAATTAAATATACATTTTAAAACTCAAACAAACCATAAAGGCAGCAGAAAAACTGTTTATCTCTGCAGTTTTTCCCTCCAGAGGCTCGTCTTAAATCTCAGGATGTATTAACTGCATTTCAATCTCGGCTTCTAGCAAAATGTTTCCAAACGGCGCGATAAAAGCAGCAATGAGACAAACAGATGAGGAGAAGGATGAATTCATCGGCTGACATATTGAGAACCCAGAGGAAGCGACAGCGCAGACCTCAGCCAGGTTTTATTAGTGCGCTGGACGGAAAGCAGAGGTGAGCAACCAAACACTGGATGAAGTCATGACGGCGTCATGACGGCGCTGCAAGCTAACGGGAGTTTATCACATCCAGAGTCCAACTCAAACTGCGACGCAGCGTCAGGCTCACGCCAAGAAAACAACACATTTATGAGGAGAGACGAGAATAGAGTCAAAACGATGCAAGATTAAAGTCGCATTTTTACAAAAATAGTCATTTTACTGACATAAAGTCAAACAAGAAGAAAGTCGAAATTATATGAGAATAACTTAGTTTATGAAAATGAAGTTGTATGAGAATAAAGTTGTTTTATCAGAATAAAGTAAAAAACGATACAATTAAATCTCAGTTTTGTGAAAAGAGTCATAATTAGGAAAATAAAGTCATAATATTTAATGGATGAGAATAAAGTCATTCTGAGAAAAAAAGTCAAAATGATGCAAGAATAAAGTTGTATTATCATCACTATTCCTGATTTATGACTTTATATTCAAAGTTTAATGAATTAATTTTTTATTAGTATTGGTTAATCTAATCCAATCTTTAATAGATTAGATTACTTTAGTTCAGTTCAATTTATTCCAGCTAAATGCTCCAACTGCAGCTGGTTTAAAGTAACAAAACTTATTTATTATCCATTTTAAAAACAGTTTCCAATTACTGCTCAAACTGTGGATATTTTGGGCAAATATAAATTTGCCCTTTTGGCTCCGCCCCTTTAAGCATCGAGGCCCCGCCCACTCCAGTTTCACCGTCTGAGGGGGCGGAGCTAAAAGGTCTTAATTACACTTTACAGGCTCATAATAAACAATAAATTACGGTTTTCACCCTGAACATCCAAATGTTCCCAATTCGTTCTAATCCAAACCAGCAGCGTCATGAAAAATAAAAGTTCTGATCCGTTTCCAGCTTCATTCTGATGAAGGTTCTTCATCAGCGTTCGATCCGGGTCAGAAATGGACCAGAAAGATCAGATCAACATGGCGGCGAACGGCCACCAAGCACACACTGTTTCAGGCAGCTGGGCAGATGTTGGTGATGTCATGAGAAGCTCTTCCAGAAAGAGAAGAGCGTGAAGTGAATGAAGTGTGTGTGTGTGTGTGTGTGTGTGTGTGTGTGTGTGTGTGTGCGTGTGTGCGTGTGTGTGTGTGTGTGTGTGTGTGTGTGTGCAGGACTGCATGTGCTGATGTAATCAGGCACAGTAAGGAAACTTGGACCTGTTCTCTGCTGCAGTCGACCAAGTCGTCATTAAGGAGAGAACAGGACAGAGAGGAGGAGGAATAAAGTGGAAATTACAGACGGACAGGAGGCCGAAAGGTCGGAAAGGTCAGTTTAATGACGGGACGACGAAGAGCGAGTAGCTGGAGCGCGATGAGAAATCTACCCAGGCAAAAGGTTGATGTAAACGTGAGTTTATTATCGGTCCCAGGAGAACCTGCAGGCTGCTGCACACAAACCTTTGGAAAAACGTATTAAACTCAGGAGTTAACGTGGACAGTTTACGGCCCGCAAAAAAAAATAAAAAATGACCAAAAAACCCCAAATATTCTGATAAAACGAAGCCGCCCATCCAGAAGGTTTTACACTTTTTGTTCAAAATCCTTCCAAGTTAATAAAACTTTAATCTGCTCGGCTCAGATTGAGCTGTTTTAGGGCGTCCTGTCACTTTAAATCCCGATAAGGAGCTGCTGGCCACGCCCCCTACTGAATGTTTAATAGCAAACAGATGCTAAGCTTTACAAACAGACGACTTCGAAAGGCAAAAGTGGTGCCTCCTGCACAGCCAACAAGAAGGCAGCAAGTGGTTTCTGGATGGAAAGCCAGCAACAAAACAGTTGTCCTTTCCAGCAGCCATTGTACAGTGCATACAGTGAAAGAACCTGCTGACCAAATGTGCTGGAGCTCAGTTTGGGTTGCTAGGTAACGGGGCTCTTTGACTTAGAAGGCTCTTTTTCCAGACACCAGAAAATATCAACTTATTGCCAAAAAACAGCTGCAAGATTTTTAAATGTATTTTCTGATCTGCTTTCAGAAGCAGCAGAGATCCAGATAAAAGCACAAAAATCATGTAAACTGGGACATTTTGCATGATTAGGTTCATGTAATTAGCATAATGGAAACCCTCTTAGCGCTACTGCAAAAGCTAAAACCCACATTATTCCTTGTTTCCTGTCTTTGGGGGTTCAGCCAATCAGCACCCAGAGAAATGAGCCCCCTGCTGGACTGGACTGGTACCACAATGTGAAGCATGTGGTTCACCGCTAGCAGGTGGTTTCTGGACCGTAAGTAAGCAACAAAACTCTTGTCTTTTCCAGTAGCCGTTGTATGAATATTCTGCCTGAGGAACCAGAACGTTTTCATCAATACTAAAGGATTATTAAAACGAGCTGCTCTCTTTTGCTGAAAGGTTATTAGTTATATAATGATAGACGATATTTAAAGTCATGTAGCTGCACTGGAACCGAGATGAAAATACTTGGTCAGTTTTGCTTCTTGCGGCGTAGAAGCAGTAGAAAACAAAATGGAAGAACCAAAAGAAGTGCGAAGTGTAAATTTGTGCTGAAACTTTATTCTTTTTGCATTAAATCTTTCTTACACTCGCAGCAGAATAAAACCCGGTTCTCTCTCTGGGCAGAGGTCCGGCAGTGACGGAGCGGCCGAGACGCGGGGAGAATAAGGCGACCCGCTTTAAAGAATAACAAAAGGATCTGGAAGAAAAGGCAGGAATTCCTCTGGACTGATGTAAGCCCTCTCACTGGGAAGAGCCGCTTTTCCCCTCCATGTTCTCTGCTTCGCTGGTTCTGCTTCAGAAACACTTTCTCTGTTTACGGTTCTGCAGCGAGGAGACGCTTTCATGACTCTGAGGCATAAACTGAAACTTTACCAGGATTCCAGTTCAAAACCGTCTCATTATTACAGAGTTTAAATGATCTCGATGATCTGATTGTGATCAATATCGTTGGCTTTAAAGTAGTCAATAAATCTCCACTGTAGGAAAGTTTTCTGAAAGTTTTTAATCGTCTGAAACCAAACATGTGGAAGACTTTTTATATTCAGGAAGGTTTAAATCATGAATACTTTCAAAGAACTGATGAGTGTTTTGATTAAATCCATTAATAACGTCATAAATAACTGCGACTCGCCGTATAAAAGTAGAATATGCTGCCCCCTACAGGTGGGAGTCAGTTCAACCCAACGTTTCTGAACATTTTTACAGGAATCTGTAATAAACGTGACTATGTTTTAGCTTAACCTCGAGTTTGACACCAGCGGTTTAAAGGACGCCATTTTGTTTTAGGTGTTACCTTGGAAACGTCTCTTTCCGTTCATTTCCTGTTGAACTTTTGCGACGGTCGATTATTCGTCATCGAGCCGAGCAACTGGCGTTATTCGCTCAGATCTGGAGCTTCGGTTTAACGACGCGACACGAGGAAGTTTTTAGGTCAAAACAGCAACATTAACGTGTCAAAACGCACTTTTCTAGCTTTTTCTCTCCAACATGTTGGCCTGGCCTCCTCTTCCTCGCCTCCTCTTCCTCGCCTCCTCTTCCTCGCCTC
>VMRN01000025.1:224447-241515 GCA_010277015.1 Poeciliopsis turrubarensis
GCCTCCTCTTCCTCGCCTCCTCTTCCTCGCCTCCTCTTCCTCGCCTCCCTCCCCTCCTGTCTTCGCTTCCTGGCAGCAGAGCCCTGGTTGCCCAAGTGACCCGGCCCATGGCGAGCAAACAGCTGAAGGCCGGCCTCTCCTCTGGCTCTCCTCACATTTCTTCCCCCTTTCGGCCTCGTCTTCCTCTCACCTCTTTGCTAATCTCAGCCTCTCCTCCTTTTCTTCCTCTCTTCCTCCTCAAAGGGCGAAATAAATGGAAATCTGTGAGGAAGCATTTGACTGAAGCATGTGGCTGAACATGTTGCCCTCGTGAAGAGATGAAGAAATCTCATCTTTCATCTCCCAAAGAAATTCACCAAATATAGTAACTGATGAAAAAAGATTTTCAAAAACATGAAAATTAGGTTAAAAAATAAAGTTTTTAGCTCACATGCACATGAAAAAAACCTAAATTTCTCCTCAAAATAAATATTTGCGCAGATGATCGTGAATTCCTACTTTCTGTTTCTACAGAAAACAACAAACGGCAGCGAAACTCATTTTTACGTCCATTTCTACATTTTTGCTGTAGTTTCATCAAGTGTTCAAATAGAGGCTTCATAATTCAGTTTATTTGTTGTTTTGTTTATTTCCAAAACATTAAACGTATTTTGAGGAAACTGAACAGTCTTCTTTCACGTCAAAATAAGAGCGCGAATATAAACGTCTAACAAGACGAAGAATTGTTAACAGTCCATAAGCAAAGGTTTACCAATTGAAGGTTTATAAATGATAATTTATCCGTTAAAGTTACTGCAGGGGAAGCTGAGTGTGCTAAACGCTTTTAACGTTAGCCAAAACGCTAATCGCTAAACTTAAAAATTAGCCCTGCTACTAGCAGATTGTGCCGCTTTTTTCCTTTTTCATGGTTTACAAAAAAAATCCACATTATATGGGAGGAAAATTTTTAAATAAATTTTGTTTATATGATGTTATTTTAGCAGAAAAGGCTAGCATGTTAGCAGGAGCCGCTGCATCCGCACTGTTTGAACTGCAGAAACCTGAGCAAACCCCTTCGCTTCCCACCAGTGGCAGTCGGCAAAACAGCCAAATAAACAAGTACTTTAGGATTTATCCGTGACAATTACTGTAGGGAAAGCTGAGGGTGGCAAACATGTTTAAAATTAGCCAAAATGCTAACCGCTAAAAAGCAAAATTAGCTCTGCTACACGCCCATTAGCGTATTGTGCTACTTTCTTCTTTTCACATTTTTCCCTTTTATTTTACTAGTTACAATTTACATTATACATAAAGAAAGTTATGAAATGATTTTTGCAACATCACAAACCACCAACGCAAATCTGAGGACATCAGTTTCACTGAAAACATGGCGCGTTCACATCCACAGGTGAACAGGTGTCACTGAAGAGGCTCAAAACTCCTCTGGAAGAGACGGGAAGAGACGGGAACGCGCAACAGCTGGACTAACTCAGGTCTTCCCTGGGGATTACGCACACATTCCCGCCTCATGCCATTAAACGGCGACATTGCAGGGACCCTTTTAAACACTCACACGCTTACGGAAAGAATGCAGATACACTCACACACTCGGCCATCCGGATCTCTAGAAAGTTGCGGATCTAACCGTGTCACCACAGACAACTATTTATACACACACCTAATCACTGTCATGCTCATCTGTCTTACACACACGGTGTTTCTGTGTCCTCTGAGAACTGGCGAAAGTAACCGGACCTCATGTGAATTCCTGCTCCAGCCAAATGAGTTCAGCGCTGTCCTGGTTCTGCTAACACCCTCACACATGCTGGGATGTGGCGGCCATGAAGGCACATATCTTTCTCCAACGCACCCGGAGTGACAGCAGCGACATAATGAAGTGGCACAGAGAAGAAGGAAGGCAAATTCTCAACTTTGACCCCTGACATTCATCTCATTTGGTTTCATTTCTTATCTCTTCTTCCTTCATGCATCACCTCATCTTTTAATTGCACTAGAAAAAAGTTCTGCAGGCGAAATGTTTTTGGTGAAAATTGCAGAAGAATCAGGAAATACGTAAAAAAGTTTTACTGAAAACCGAAAGAATCCCAGCTAAGGAGAGTCAGAAATGTGAGAAAACTTTGTTTTATAGGCTAAACTGAAAGATCAAACGTTGAAGAGAAAACTCAGTTCAAGCTTGGGTCACTAAATATCAAGTTTCATAATTTTAAGTTACTCCACCTGGTGTGAAAACAGCTGCTTAAGAGATGAAAAGCTAAAGTTAGCCAAAATGCTAATGATAACACATAGGCTATCATTAGCATGGTGAGCTAGAGGAACATAATCCTGTCTATATGTACAACCCCAGGCTAACGCTGGCTAGTTATCAGTGTTTTAGCACAAAGCTAAAACACTGATAGTAGCATGTCGGCTATCATTAGCATGGTGAGCCAGAGTAACATTCTTCATTCATTGTGTACAAATCCATGTTCAAGCTAAAACGAGCTTCAAAGCTAAAGATAGCATGTAGGCTATCATTAGCATGGTGATCTGCAGTAATACCTGACAAACAATATTTAAAAATCCCTGTAAAAGCTAAACTGAGCTAAAATGCTATTTTTTGCTAAATTGCTGAGAGTAGCGTCACTAACATGTTGACTAACATCTTCTCTCCAATCTCTGTTCATTGTAGCTATTAGGCCAACATTAGCTATAAAGCTAACGTTAGCTATAAAGCTACTGTCAGCTATAAAGCTAATGTTAGCTAAAATGCTACCAATGGTATCTGGGCTATCACCAATTAGTAATTAGGTTGCCAAACCAACCGACATATTGATCCAGGTCAAAAGTGCAACCTAAGTCGATCAGGTTGCACTATTACATGAAAAGTAAATTTCTGCCAAAAAAGTTTTACATTTTCAGATTAATTTCAGAAAAAAACTGGAAATTTCAGTTTTGAAAGTCAAAACTATTATTAAAATAATGGAACAATCACGATTAATCGTTTCAGCCTGCAGTGGTTTTCATGTTTTTATGTACAGGCTTCACACCTTTACTCTTCTAGTTTGATATTTTAGCATCTTCTTAAGAATCCAGTTATTTATCTGATAACTAAATCAGTTGGTGATTATTTAAATAATTGATTAATCACAACTAATTGTTTTAGGCCCATTGTGCTTTCTATTTTTGCACAGACATCTTAACTTTATTCTTCTAATTTCATGTATATAATTTTCTTGCGTTAATTATTCAATTCGTAAATTTACTCTTAAGTTCATTTTTTAGCATCTTCTTACTGCATCTCTCCACTTAACTGAGCTAGTTAAATTAACGATTAATTGATTATAGAAATGATCAACTAATTTAGTAACCAATTAATCGTGATTAATCGTTTTAGCCCTTTTGTGGTTTTTAATGCTTTTATGTATAGACTTCACTGTACTTTTCTATTTTCATGTTTGTCTGCATTTCTCTAGTTAATTAATTAGTAAATTAGTCAACAATAATTTCAATAATTGATTCCCAACGATTAATCGTTTCAGCCTTGCTGTTTGTTTTATATTTTTATACGCAGATTTCTCCACTTTCCTCGTCTGATTTGATGTTTCTGAGTCTTCTTGCTGTGTTTCTCATCTTTGGCTCGTGTGTGAGCGGCGTGTGTGTTACGAGAACAGAGTCAGCTGGTCTAAGCCTCCTTGTCCCCCTCGCTACAGCCTTAAATCCCCCCCAAATCCAACTCTGCTCCCCCGGGTGCCTCCAGCCGTCCTGTTACCCCGTCAGCTGCCCCATTTCTGCTGTCAGCATCTCTCTCTATCCGACTGTTTGTCTGTTTTTCCCTCACACACAGTAAACACTCTCTGGGACGTTGCCTTGACCTCCATTCAACGTGAACTACTTAAACCGAACTTGAACCTCATTTAAATTCACATTGTGATCCCAACAAGGAAGAGTGGATCTAACAGAGTAGGTGTCAAGGCAGAAGGAGGAAAAACGGAAGCATGTTCTGTTCCCTTCGTCGTGTTTCTGTCCCTCTGAGACCATTTCGTCTTTCACACTCGACGTCTTTTCAGCTGCAAGCCTCTTGTTGGACACATAATGAGGCTTTATGAAGCAGACTTCAGAAAGAGACGATGAGAATCCAAGTTTATAAATCATCTTGTGGCTCATCTGTTAGTTGCCCTCTTCATGACCCGGTTTGAGGCTTTAGCTAAAGCGTTAGCTTCGGTCCAGTTCGATCCAAAATATTTCACCCAAATGCAGGAAAACATCTGTTTGTCTGGTTTTTTTTACTCCACTATAAAAGCCCAAAGTAGTGGTAACAGTAGCATCCATGTTGAGGGAACAACTGACGCCCCTTCTCTGATGCCGCCCTGGGCAACTGCCCACATCACCCATGCTGAAAACCGTCACCGGCTGTATTACAGTCACACCACGACGTGCTAACAGCTTAATGCTAACAGCTAAATGCTAACAGAGACCAATACGCCACAGTGACATCGACAAGCGCTGCTGACCAGCCTCATTTGCTTTTGTCACTCCGGTGGAAATTTGAACTTCCTCCTTTGGGGTCTCGCCACGATTTGAGCTTTTGAAATACAATCACAATTGTAAAGACAACACCCGGTTACCATGGTTACGCGTCGTAGCAAAACCTGAGGGGAAAAAACGTGTCCAAAAAAATGCAACGACTCAAATAAAAGTCTAGAAAAAGAACAAATCAGATCAAATGCTCAAAGTCGCTGCCATCGTAATAAACCAGAGATTGGATGTTAATGAGCCCGCAGCATCATGCTGCCACCACCGTTTGAGGTTTTCTCTGCTTGGTTCAATCAGGTGACACTGAAAATGTGTCTCAGGGGGAGTTTAGGGGTAGAACATATTTATAGACAGTTTTTCATTTTAAATTAAAAATGTCCATCTAGTTTAATATTAAACATCCTGAAGAATTTTTGAAAATGAAATTAAAAATTGTTTTCTCAAAAACTTCAGATTAATCTCAAAATCTGAGTTTTTTTTTGGCAGAAATGAACTTTCTCTTCTTCTGTCTGCAATGGCCCAAATGAATAAAAAAACGTTAATTAAATTGTTAATTTGCACCAGATGAGCGTTTCGGGTCGGGCGCGTTTTTTACAGACAGGGATTTTCTAACTGTGATGTGAATGATGGGGTTCAAAATAGTTTCCCAACCACTTCCTGAAATATGGACTTTACTTTTAACTGCCGATGTTTTTCAGTTCTGGCGTTAGGTTAAAACAAACCTGCATCGTCCAGAGCAGCAAACTGATTAATATTCGGGATTTATCCTCCTTTTTATTTATTATATATTTATTTTTTTAATTCGGACAGTTCTGGGGAAGGCAGTTTCTGTTGACCGTGAAAAAAACAAAAATACCAACATAAATAATACAGAACAATAAATACATCTGTTTTCTGTCGACTCTATCAGTTTACATTCCTTTCACTTTCTCTCATTTCCCTCCTCTCCCTCGGACACGCCCTTTTTCTCCGGGACTCGCACAGAAGCGCCGAGGCGCAGCGATCCTCCCGCCGTCTCTGGAGTCCGTTACGAGATTACCTGCCGCACTTTATGGCCGTTTTCACAACTTCCCAAAGCGCGGCGTGTGTGAAGTGGAGCACAGCGCCATCCTTTCTCTCCTTAACGCCGAGCGCTCACCTCATGACATCATGTCAGCAAACCTGCAGCGCTGCCGCCACGCTCTGCTGCAGCTTCACTCAGCTGCTAAACAACCAACGGAGGAGCCTACCTGCTGCTGCAGCAACACACCTGCTTTTCATTTCCAAACCGAGTCAACTGTGTGCTGCTTTTGCTTGTCTGAGATTGCCAGTTTGCAGAGAGGAAATGTTCAAACTTTTGCAAAACAACCCAAAAGATTCCCAGCTATTTCCAACCACCATCTCGGCTAAAGTCAAAAGATTTGAAATTTGACCAAACGCCCTCCCAGAAACACCAAAATTACAGAGTGCATTCTGCTGCATGCAACTGGCACAATAACATCCGTCCTGCAGGGAACCAATAAGAGCTGTTGTGGCTCAGATACCAGAGAATGACCCCACACACACACACACACACACACACACACACGCACACACGCACACACACACCACACACAATGACACACTGAACATTTACTCAACAAAACTTGTCATCCATGGAGACCAGCATGCCTGGTCTTTTACATCATCATCATCATCATCATCATCCAAAATCTGCTCTCCATTTGTTACAGCTGGGACTGCAGTGTGTGTGTGTGCGTGTGTGTGTGTGTGTGTAAGGCCATGTTTTTTGACTTTTTTGCACGTCTGAGATCATGTTTGTCCAGTCTTATGTGAGCTTGGCTTCGCCGTGAAGACTCAGAGCATGAGAAACTGAAAACTGCGCAGCGTAAAATCGGGCCGAGTTGTTGCTAAACTCCTGACTGGCTCATTCCCGCATGCACTGACAGCGAAACCGCCCGGCATTCCCCCCCCCCCAACGTCACGTAAATCAACACAGGAAACACATAAAACTCTGGCTCCAGAAGACGCTTATTACTGTAACTCAAACTAAACGTGGAGAGTCCGACAGTTGGAGATGGGATCTGCAAGCATCCAGAGGTCATGTTGCCTCTTTGTAATCCAGCATGTGAGCGCCGTCCAAGGGAAGGCTTGAGCACAGATTATATCGCCCACAACTGTAAAAATAGTCAAAATACGACATGCTGCAATTAAAAAAAACTCACGTTTCCATTTTATACAGTTGCCAAATCAAGATACCGGCATGATCATGTTACCTGAAACATGACAAGCAACCAGAGAAATCATTTTTCCCCACCAGGAACTCGACAGAATCAAAGTTTTCTCCTGCATTTCTGCTCGTATTCGTCTTCCTCCCTATGAGCTAATTTAGACCGAAGCCAAATAAAACCTCGCGCTGCCTGGGAACGGCCTGCGTCCTCTGACAGCTCTCCAAAGTTTGGAATTGTAAACTCCACTGCGGCTTTTTAACAAACCAACCAAACCACATGCAAAACACAAGAACATAAAATGCTTCAAAAACACATGTACCAACTGAAAAGTTTGAATGCAAGCAGAAAACATTCATCCTGGAAGCTTCAACATCCCAAGTTGTTTTGGTTTTTCTTCTGTTGTTAGCCGTTTCTAACCATCACCTCACTCACGGCTTGATCAGCTCTGTCCAGAGTTAGACACCATTAGCTAAAAAGTTAGCTTTGCTAGCCCTAAAGCCCTAAAGCCCTAAAGCCCTAACCAGGCTCATTAGTTCTGCTGACGCTAAAATTATACATTTGGCAGAAGCTAATGCTAAATTGGACCAAAAGCGATAAGGACAGCATGAGGCTCCAAAAATAAGTCGCATATATGAGATTTTTTTTTGGATGAGCTAGCTTAATTAGCAATACAGGGACATTAGCGCGCAGAGTTTAGCAACTTCATTCAATTGAACTGTTGGGCTTCCTTCGCTTCCCACTTCAAAATAAGAGCATAAATAGAAACGTCTCACTGCTGGATGGATTCTTAACATCCGATAACAAAAACTTCAACACATATTACAAACTTTAATCAACTGAAGGTTTACGAAGCAGCCAAATCAGTAAGCGATTAGTTGTGTTTGCCTTTTTTAGAGTGTGCTAAAATATTTACACTAGAAATTGAGTGTTTTTGCAGTGTAGTGGACGTGTGCTGGCTCTGTCTTCTCTACTGCAGAAGAGAAAAGGTAAGTCACTGTGAAGAGTTTCAGGTATCGTCGGTTTTCTAAGTCAGATAGCATCACATTTCATCCAGTGAAAGTAAATATGTTCCCAGTAAAGCGGATCCAGATTCACCCTGCTGCAGGCTGGACGTCTGAACCGTGTCTCCGTTTCATCGCAAGGGTGCAGATGTGGTGGAAACAAAAAAGATGGACCAATTAGGAGGACGAGAAACAAGTTTCCACGAGACAAGAGGAGCAAATTGGTCGTGTATCTGAATGTTTCTCCTTCAGATAAACAACTAATGGAAGAAAGGGGCAATTAGCAATCAGCTAAAACACCAATTAACTGGGTGTCTTCCTCCATCTGCAGTGACTCAGACCTGCAGCTCGGCTGGATGTTCACCTTGTTCTGACCGTCTCTGCGATCTGCGTGTCGCCGCGGACATGCATGCGAGCGCAGAGGGCGGGGTCTGCCTGGAAGTGTGACCTCATCTGCATTAACGACAACCACATGCAGAACGGTTGTATGATTTACTGCAACAGACGGCTGCAGGCTGGAGGCAGATGAAAGCTGAGAGTTGGACGGAGAGAGAAGCTCGAGTTCATTGACGAGATGAATCACAAGGAATAACGGATGTCTGATGGGGGACCAGAGACTGGAGTCACAGAAGGTGAAAACAACACAAAGAGGAGGGAAAATCATTATCTTGGTTTGTTCTCCTCATATTATAAATTATTTTATTTTTGCCAAAATTTCTCCTTTTTTGCTCCACGGCATAAAATCCAAAAAAATCGACTGGGATTGGCCAATTTTCCATTTGGTCGCCTTTGACTGGGCTGCTGGGAAACTCCAGTTTTCCACAGAAAAGTTCAAAACGTTGGATTTAAATGACTAACTCCCACCTGCAGGTGGCAGTATTTCTTTAGTAAGCTTCCGACTAAGTTGAGGCCGAAAACGTCATTTTGACAGGAAATTTCCTGAATTAGCACCACAAAGTCAGTGGTTCTGATTGCAAATATAAATATACATACATCACTAAAACACTAAAGAAAATATCGGGATCAATGTGGAAATATTGCAAATTTTCTGCAAAAATGTTCAAAAACGTTGAGCTGAACTAACCAACTCCCACCTGCAGGGGGCAGAATTTCTTCTGCAAACTTCCGTCCAACTTCAGATCAAGTCATTTTGACTCTGTTCAACATGATCAGTAAAACAAAGTCAGAGTCACAAAATCTTAAAAATCTCAAACTTTCTTGCAAATATCGTTAAATATTTGTGACTTTGTGGTGCAGGAAAGTTACAGTTTCACAATTATCCATACATTCTGGCACAAGAACCTTCATGATCTTCATGTGGCCCAAAATGAAAATGCGTTTGACACGTCCAGGTGCTGAACTACCTGAACCAGACGCTCGGTTATTAAGAACCGACCCGTCACGTGACCAGCGCTGAATCCTGTCCGACCCCTGACCAGGATCACAACCGTCACATCTGTAGCGTTCGTGTAATTACACCCGGCGGGCTCCGGGCGGGCGGCGCTCGCCAGGCTGAGATCTTCATAATTAAAGTCCAGGCCATGTGTCAGAGAGGAGATATGACAGCTGACGGCTTTGTGGGACCTCAGACTGCGGGGGCAACGGGTGTGATGAGGAGCGTTGGGGGAGGCTGGAGAGTTAAAAGAAGGGGCAGAAACTGAGGGAGCTTTCACTGGAGGGATTAAAAATAATGGAAGTGGGGAGGGACGGGGCGACTCGAGGCAGCTGTGGAACCGGGCCTTTATAACGGAGTGTGTGGGTGTGTGTGTAACAGAGGGGCGAAGGGGTCCCAAAGGGCTACCTTTGTCCCTCTGCCACAGATTGGGGGTCTGTAAAGGGAAAAAAGCAATTCACAACTGGTTCTCACCGGCATTTATGAGCTTCTTTGTCTGCAGCGCTCACCTTGTTCCTCCTCAGAGGCAGCGCACTGTAAAACCTAATCAACAACGCATGCAAAATTGTTTAGTTTCCTTTAAATTAGCTGATTGAGCAACATTATCCCGGGAATTACGTAAACACACAGAAGACGATCAGGACCACTGTGACTTTAATCGTGTAATTTTGAATTTAGACTCAGAATTTGGATTTAATTTTCTGCACTCAAAAGTCAGAATTTGTTTTGTTGTTAGTTCAAAAGACACTCGACTTATTTAAATGAAATGTTTATTTTAACTACGTAAAATTAAGTTGAATTTATTCAATTAAAGTCAACATTATAATTCGCTGGGCTTCGTTTGAACGTTAGCAAAACCTCCAGAAAATTTAAATCACATCCAGTCATTTTTCTTCAGTCACAATTTACAGTGCAGCAATTTCTGAGCCTTTAGATCCGACCTCTGACCCCGCCGACGCAAAGCGCCATTGTTGCAGAGGTCCGATCGGGTCGGAGCACGTTTGATGCAAGAGTCCGGACATCGTTGCGTTAATTTGGCTAAACGAGTCTCTTTCTGACACGACGCCTCAAATAAACGGGTTTGTGACGTTACTAAACGCTGACACACAAACCGCCGCCTGGATTTGCTTATTCCAGCCGCTTTCAAGGACAGAAGGCGAGAGGATCTGGAAGCCGACCAGGAAACGGGAGAAAGAAAGAAAGACGTCTCTCTCTCTCACTCTTACACCTGCTAAGGGAGGAGAGGCGGTGGGCGGAGGCGGGGGCGCTCCTCCTAAAGGAGAGCTGTCACTTTGATTCTCGTCACCACGGCAACGGGCGTACAGTCCCACAATCCTCTGCTTTGTGCGGCGGGGGGTTGGGTCGGGGGAGTTTGTGCGCCTCTGCTTTGCTCTACCTCTGCAAACCTGCATTAAACGGACAAACACTAAGACCCGGCGCCATCGCCACGGCAGCCGGTGAAAGAGAAATCCCCATGGCGACACGGAGACAAATCCAGCTATGTCTGCTATTTATGGGAAAACGGGGCAAAATTCTGCAGCCAAACCAGCTGAAATCGCACTGTTTGGGTCAGCGCATGTGTGTGTGTGTGTGTGTGTGTGTGTGTGTGTGTGTTGTCTCTCCACATGATAAAGATGTTTTCCTGAAGAGCCGCGATGCTTAGCCAAGCTCCTCGCTGTCTCGCTGAGAGAAGCTTTGTCATAAGAGCTGACAGTCAGGATGACAGGGAGGAACAACGAAAGAGACGTCCGTCAGTTAATGTCTGCTGACGGAGATGCAGCCGCAGGCGCCGTTTTCTGACGACCGGGTCGCAAACCGTTCGCTTACACGACGTCCTGCGGCTGGAAACGGCGCATGAAAAAAAAAAACTAAACAAAACATTAAATCAAGCAGCTTATTTACGTTTTTTATGAAGGCATGTAAAACATACATAGATATTTAATAAATAGAACATCGTTAAAAATCATCAATACACATTAAATATGTTGGCCAATATTCAATTTACTTCAATAAAAGGCAACTCTGTTGGCTTGGACTCAAAGGAAATCAGTGTTCCAGCTGATTCGCAGTTTTCTGGAAGTTTGTTTCAATATTGTGGTGAAAATCTTATCCAGTACTTTTGGTCTAGTTTCTAAGTCAAATGTTTTTAACACTTGAAATAAAACAAAACTACATAATAAGTAGCTTCCCAGTAAAATATCAAAGTTTGTTTTAAGTTTATAAAATCCTTAATATTAATGAAAAAAAAAAATCAAACTTCCATCGGTCGATTATTTCACTTATAACATGAGAAAAATGTATTTTTATGGGTGAAATAAAAAGATATTTCACCCATAAATATAAATTTAAATATAAATCCTTAATATTTTCATCAATATTAAGGATTTATTGACTTAAAACAAGCGCCTGTATCTTGCTGATGTTAGTTTCAAATTAGTTTTGTCTTATTTCAAGTGTACAAAGACATTTGCACAACAAACTAGGCATTAAATTTTAAAATCAAGTTAAAAATTTAAACAATTTGCCAGTAAATTTCATCCAAATTGTCACAATATTACTGCACAGATCATAATTTATAACACAGAAATATGTGAAGTTAATCAAACTCTGATATGACGCACAAATACAAAGATTGATCAAAGTAGCTTCATTGTTAGCTGGATGCTAATGTAGCTAGCGCTGCGTTAGCATTTGGAAACTTGGAAACAAAGTTTTATTAATGACTTAGACTATTAAACGTTTCGTAAAGCTGCTGACTGATCCAATCAGTGATGAGGAAACAAGGCCAGAAGCTCACAATAAAGAACAGTTTTATTCTTAGCTTTTAGCCATGCTAGCTTTTAAAGGTTTAAAGTTAAAAATGTGTAAATTTCCACCAGTAAGTCACACAATACTACACCATGATTAATAATGTGGTGTCTAGTCACAGCCTGAGATAATTCACAAACACAAGCGTTCGTCCAAGCAGCTTCATTGCTAGCTGGATGCTAACGTAGCTAGCGTTGCCCTTTAGCAGGGTTTCAGTAACTTTGAGCAGAAACCAGGAATGAGGTCGACCTTCCGTGGCGCTCAGAGTCCAGATGTATTCACGCTCTCTGTGGTGAGACAGATGGGACGCCCTCAGTGCCCCCCGCTGCCCCTCCTGCTAGCCTGACCGGGGTCAAAGAGCCTATTGTCGCACGGAGCGCCGAGCTTCGCCTATTGTCTGCCACAGTTGGAAACCTTTAGAGCTCATGCAAACCTCTGCATGGCAAACTCTTCCTGCTTTCTTTTACTCTCCCTTTGGGTTGCTCCTTCCCCCTCCAGCCTCCTTTATCTGCTGACTGGGTTTATATCTGTCTCACACACACACACACACTGACACACACACACACACTGACACACACACACACACACACACACTGACACAGCTGGATCAGCACAAACAGAATGGCTAGCATTGCTTTGTTTACTCATATGCAGTACATTTTCTCTGTCTCCCAACCTGCACATCTTGCTGCTTCACATTAATGGCCGAACAAATCCAAATATTTATGTAAAATCTTTTAATCTCTAATCTGATTATCTATAAATTACATTCTGATGGACTTTAAAGCAACTGAAAGATCAGATGGAGACACGATGGAAACAAGCGCAGCGATGAACCGTGCGGATTAGCCGTCACATTCCCGACTCGGAAATGACTTTTCCACGTCTTAAACAGATCTGGATGGGAACCAAGAGCTGCAGAACGCATTGAGCGTCTGAAACCTGGAGTCCAGCTGCCTTCCAGCAGAGTTTCCTCAGACTGCAGGCCGGAGCGAAGCCTGGGGGCCGCGGGGACGCCGTCGCCCACGGCAACGCGGTGACGCTGCAGTTTGTGCGACTGCCGGGCGCCGTGATGCCGACGGGGGCAGGCAGGTGAAACCTCTACGCTTCCCTTCACCTGCATCGATTTAATCAGTCAATCAAGTTTATTTATGAAGCGCATTCGGCAGCAAGGCAGCTGGAAGCGCTTTACCTCACAGAAACATCTGTACGACGTCCACCAGCTCAGGAACCAATATTACTTTTGGTCACGTACATCATGAAAATCATCAATACATCACAGACAGATCTAGAAAAAACGAAGATCGTCGGAAACCTGCTGGTCATTCCACCAAAAACATCAGTGCTGTTGTTTCTAGATCAACAAAAACTTGTTTCCTCTGCAGTATTTGAGGTCCGAAAGCATCTTTTACGTTATTTTCACCATTCCAATTTATTAAAACCTCTGCAGCCGAAACTGCCTCTTTGATTATCCGTCTTTTGGAGTTCATCCTGTGAAATATAAACAGGTCTGACTGCGAGCTGCAGCTCGGCTCGGAGTCCAGTATGAAAGAATCGGGCCGACTCCAAGTGATTCCCGTTCATCGCAGCAGCACCAGGCTGGAGGTGTGGCTTTGATTTATGAAGCAAGAAGAAGAGACAATAACTCAGACGCTTCATTTTTATCTGCAGAAACGCTCCAGTGCAAGTCCTAAATCTTGTAATATCTGATTTTTGTTAGTAAATCGTTTTTATTCTGGATGAAACGGCTCTCGTGAGCCTGCAGGTCATTTTTAAAAATCGTCTCTGGAGGTGAAATGGGATTTCTGTCAAGGTCGCCGGATTTACCGCACAAGCAGCGGCGGCAAAATGAAAATGTCCGACTTCTCAGGAAAGTCTTGGTTCAGAAGGGAGGCAGCAGGAACCATAACAGCAAAAACACTAAACCAAGAGAGTCAAAATCTGAGGACCTGAAAAGGTTAAAATACGTGAAATTTAACTAGCTTTGTGCTAACATAATGAATCAGATTCAAAATTAGAAGATACTAATTTTAACACGTAATAGAAATTTAGTAAGAATGTCAGGATAACATTATCGCGATAAACGACGCCGTTATTGGCTTTACACACGTTTCGGAAAATATAACAAGAACAGATTGTCAAAGATCAATAAACTTTAAATTCTAATGAATATTTAACACTGGGAGATATTTAAAATATCCCAAATAAATAAACAAAACATCAAATAAAATGAATAATGAAGTCTTTTCCCCAGTGGGTCCAGTAGCTGAGAACAAATCACCAGTCTGAAGATTTTAATCGTCCAGTTTCTGGTAAAACGAAAGAAAAGAGAAAAACAACAACAATAATATTGAGTTTGAATTCATCATGCGATTAATTGGTTTATTTCTGGAAACATTGGTTTGGTTTCAATGAATATAATGTGATGAAGGAATGAGCTAAACAAATTTAAAACAAAAAAAAAAAATCTTGATCCAAATACAGGAAAATTTGATATTAAAATCATTTTCAGGAATGAGATTCAGCCGCTGTAATCAGAGGAATTTACTTCTGTTTTTATGGATCGCCACCAGTGGGACCAGTAAGAAATGTGTGAATGTTTTTGCTCATCTGCTGGTTTCAAACTGGACTGGAGAGAAAAGCACGAAGGATAAAGTTGCATAAAACGGTAAAACCAAAACGCATGTAAACAGATGCTGACCGATCTGCCCGTTTATCTGCAGAGATCATCTGAAGGACGTGTGTGTGTGTGTGTGTGCGTGTGTGTGCGCGGGTGTGTGTGCGTGTGTGTGTGTGTGTGTGTGTGTGTGTGCACTCTGCAGTAATGAGAGTTAGCGAAAGTGTTTGAAAGGCTTTATGACCGTCATATTTCACTGACAGGGAGCATTAAAGCAGCGCTTCCCAAGGGCACGCATCGGCCGCCACACACACTCCGGCTACGCAGCGCCGCGATCGGAACGCCGATGAATAAATAACAGCACAAACGCTCACTCAGCTCCGCATTGATCTGCGGGTTAGTCGGCCATGTTCCTGCCGTTCTGTTTGCGGTCCCCTAAGCTCTGCCTCATTAAAGGTCTGAACACAAAAGCGGAGAAAACGACGACATCGATCCTCGACCGCTTCGTCTTTCATGATCGGTTTCAGTCAAACTGCAAAACCACCAGAACGTACAGAATATCGATAACCAAACCTATCACGATCGATCAATACCTCCGATAGCATATTCAATATACAGAATATTCACTGGGAGAGAAAAGGCGCGAGCTAAGCTAGCTTGGGGGAATCAACCAACTCTGTCTCTCTTTCGTTGCCTAGCAACAACCTGCTGGCAGTTTCAAGTTCCCTCCAGCTTTGGTTGCCTAGCAACAGTCTGCTGAGAAACTTCCATAACTGCTTAAAAACAAACTAAAATCATGAAAAACAAGGGAAGGTATTGAAAATAAGAATCTAATCAATAATTATCAATACCGACTGATAAGAAACGTCCCGCCTTAAATCCTCTGGATGAAAAGCTACAGAAAAAATGTATTTGGTCTTTTTATCTAAAGATAAATTATGGACAAAATGTATCTCTTGTGCACATTTATCACATTGTCATTTATTGTGAAAAAAAAAATTCTTTCTATAGAATCAACTGGATTCTTCATCTCTAAAAATAAGTAATTTAAAAATCTATTTTTTTAATCAGAATATTTTAAGTCCATATCGCCCAGCCCTGGTGGGAAGACCAGAATAAAACGCTTCCTTCGTTCAGCGGTTCAGTAACTCATTCCTCTTGGATCCGTGACTTTCTCCCCTTTCCAGGTCAAACATTTATGACTGAAGCTAACGGCTAACGCCTGTTAGCCGCCACGTCTGAAGCGAAAGCCGACTGTGTGTGTCTGCGGCGGTATTAACGCCGCGCCGGCAGACGCGTCTCGTTCCGCTTGACTTGGTGCTCAACCTGCCAGAGTTCAGGGTTCAAATCCCAGCGGAGGATTCGAACACAGAAACACACTCAGGAAGGCACTTAGCAGGGAAGCAATGAGCTTCTGTCACTTTTAATTCGACCTTTGCAGCAACAGAAACAAAAAAAACACACAACTGAAGACTGACGTGTAATATTTCTGAGTTTTAAAAGACAAATACTTAAAGGTTAATCCTATTTTGCTCAAATAAATGGGATAAATTGTTGACGTTTCGCAGTAGAAAAATCCTACAGATGAATCTGCAGTAAATTCGCTTCAATAATTTTTAGTTTACATCATGTCATTTTAAACTGAGAATATTTAATACAGGCCAAGATTGTTTTTAGATTCATAAATTGGACCCTTTTTTCTTTTTTTAGGAAGATGACATCACATTCATTCATCAAATCTGACCCGTTATTATCCCTCTTTAAATCGTCGTCGCTGGTTTGTTTTTGCCTTGGAATTATGTTCAATTAATTTAATGCTGAAGATTTATTATAATGTTTCCTGAGTCACGAGAAGAGAAACAGGCCCACAGCATCACAGACCCTCCTCCGTACTGAACAGAGATGCTTTTAAATTTTCATTCTTGTTTTATTTCAGATCAACCTGAAAGGTTTTTGCTGGAAAAATGTTTCTGTTTGTAAAGAACCCATAGAAAACTGTTTCCCAAACAACAACAACATGGAATCTGCTGGGTGTCTTTGTAGATCTGATTTAAAGGTGACCTATAATGCTTCTTTGAAAAGCTTGGAATGGGTCTGTGGCCTATACAAAACATGTTCATTACATTTTCTGAACAAATTATTCTGAGACGATGAGATTTCAGTCTGCTCAGTTCTGCCTGTTTCAGCCGTTTTACGGCCCTGTCACTTTAAATCTCAATAAGCCGCTGTTGGCCACGCCCCCAACTCAACATTTACAGTGGCACGTAAAAATGGCTCCAAACAGTCGCACAATTATACAAATGTACAGCTCTGAAAAGCATTAGCAGAGCCTCCTGTTCAAAAGACTAAGATTGCAGCCAGTGGTTTGATTTTTCATTGTGCAGTGCATACAGCGGTAAAACTCGCTGACCAAATGTGCTGGAGCTCAGCTTGGCTTGTTAAGTGACGGGCAGAACTCCACTGGGGTTGCTAGGTAACGGTCAGAATTCCGCTGGGTTTGCTAGGTAATGGGCAGAACTCCGCTGGG